>OZ035988.1:1220000-1565000 GCA_964035005.1 Erebia palarica
AATCCTTTAAAAAACCTGTAATAGGAATTGTTATAATTAGTTAATTATAATTGTTAATTTATTCCATTCTTTCATTCTCATCATTGCTTTGTATGATCGTCTCGCAATAAAAAAAATAAAAAAGTCGGACTTTTCTATTAGTTTACGTTTCAAAAATCTATAAATAATAATATTATAAATGTGAAAGTTTCACGCCAGAACGGCTGAACGGATCTGGATGAAATTTATATATCTCGGCTAATGTTACTGTGTTGTCAGTTAAAACAGCGATTTAAAGTCCTCATAAAAAATTTTGCTGAACCACAAACCAAAACATTATCTGGATATAAATTTTGTTTTTTTTGTTGATTTTTTCAAAACGCGCAAAATCAATTTCGATAAAACTTATACGGGACCACTTCTTAAGTATGCAAGTATCTACCAAACTAAAAAAGAATCATCAAAATTGATTCATAATTGGCGGAATGATCACATAACATACATACAAAAAAAAATTACAGTCGAATTGAGAACCTTCTCCTTTTTTGAAGTCGGTTATATTATATTGATTGGCGGTAAAGAAAGAAAAGATAACAAAAGGATAGATGATCTTTTTGATATTTTCCAAAATCAGTCACGCGCGAACGCAATCGTTATTTTTATGGAGTGATTACAATTCCCTCGGCGTAGTAATTCATTAATTGGCGGCCCCGGCCGCTGGTGGTCAGAATATGGAATTCCTCTTACAAATCCCTCTATACATTTTAGAGACTGGGGATTTTTTTAGAAATTGGGTACCTATAGGTACAACTAATCAAATATATTATATTTAGTGATTTTTAAATGGAGGATCTCCCAAAAGACGTCATCCACAACCCTGTAAAAAAATTATGTCGAACTTTGAATACGTCACAATTCAGTATTTCATCCAAAATCCCATAGGAACTAAGTTTTCTTTTGACATTCGTGTACATACAAAAAAAACATACAGTCGAATTGAGGATCTCCTCCTTTTTTGAAGTCGGTTATATTATATCGATTGGCGGTGAAGAAAGAAAATATACCAAAAGGATAAATAATCTTTTTGATATTTTCCAAAATCAGTCTCGCGCGAACACAATCGTTATTTTTATGGAGTGATTGCGATTCCCTCGGCGTAATAATTCATTAATTGGCGGCGCCGGCCGCTGGTGGTCAAAATATGGAGTTTATTCCTCTTACAAATCCCTCTATACATTTTAGAGACAGGAGATTTTTTTAGAAATTGGGTACCTATACAAGTAATCAAATATATTATATTTAGTGATTTTTAAATAGAGGATCTCCCAAAAGACGTCATCCACGTCCCATGTTAGTCTTATGTAAACTAACCATTTTAATCTATCAATTAATATAAAAAAGTATGTCGAACTTTGATTAAGTCACAATTCAGTATTTCATCCAAAATCTCATAGAAACTAAATTTTGTTTGACATTTGTGATTATTAAATAGAGGATCTCCCAAAAGACGTCATTCACGACCCTGTTCGTTTTATGTAAACTAACCATTTTAATCTATCAATTAATATAAAAAGTATGTCGAACTTTGATTACACTAGCGGCACGCTATGATGGCCGGTTTGACACATTACAATAGTGATGTGGAATGTCAATTTATTCTCGAACAAAAAACAATTAAGTTTTGTTTTTGTACCTGATTAAATAGGTTTAATAAAACAAAAATGTATATGTTTATTTAATTTATTTGAACGAACTGAATATTTGAACGAAAATGAATATACATACTTTATATGCACACAAGAAACATATGAATACAAAAGATACCAAAAAAGGTGCCACAAAAGGCCATAATTAATCAGATTCGTCCATACTACTATTTTCACTGTCGTCACTGCTATCATCACATACATTAATAATTATATGTTCGTTTTCTATAATATTATCTATTTTCACATCTCTTTCATAATCTTCCCTTATTAATTTAACAGTTCTATTCACAACCTTTTCCCAGTCTCCTTTAGTCACATGTTCACAAGCTTCTTCTAATAATTTTAGCATTTTTTTTGTGGTAAATGGGGGTTCTGTATTGTGTCTTGCAGCATATCCCTTAATTTGAGCCCACACCAACTCAATCGCATTATACTCACAATGGTAAGGCGGTAACCGTATAACTCTGTGCCCATGTTCTAATGCTATTTCGTCAATGACGTATCGGATCTTGGTTGGTTTGTTTTCTTTTAAAAGACGTACTAATTCCGCTTTTAACATATTCATGTTTGCATCTACGCCATTTTTACGAAGCCATGCGACGATATCAGCTTTCTTTTGGGATTGGGCAGGTGGCTTGTCAATTTGCATCGAGTGGTATGGGGCGTTGTCCATAATTATAATAGATGGTTCAGGGAGGCTACACAACATTGAGGTAAACCATTCAGTAAACTTTTCTCCATTCATGTCTTCATGATAGTCTCCAGTGGTTTTTGACGCAAAAGCCATGAGAGAACCTTCGACAAACCCGTTGATGGTTCCGGCGTGACAAATTATAAGTCGCGATCCTTTTCCTACAGGAACTTTGGAAGTAGATGCTGCTGTGTCATCGTTCCAAGAACGGCCTACAGTATGGTTAGCATTAAGCCATGTTTCATCCAAGAACACAACATTTTGCCAATTTTTGATTTCTTTCACTTGCCGTAAAAAAGTATACCTTGCCATCGCTATATCAAATCTTTCCATCAATATTTTGCGTTTGTTACATTTTTTGTATCGAAATCCAATGGTCTTCAAAATCTTCGTTAAAGAACTTTCCCCACCGAAGAATAATCCAGCTTCCTTCAGTGAATGCACCAACTTTTTTCTTGTTGGATACTCCTTCTGTAAATAGTAGCCGTAAACATGTCTTCGGATAGCATCGGCATCAAAGCTATCGATGCCTACGACTGGTTTTGCTCGTTTTCTCTTTTTTGGTGTGTGAAGTTTATTTTCTTCTGTGCCAGTCTCGCCATATTTTTTTTTAGTTATCCGTCTAACAGTTCGTTGTCCAATATTAAGCGCATCAGCTACGCGTTCAACCACTGACGTTATAGGTAAAATTGGCCCTCCATTTTGAGCTTCACGATCGAAATAGTTACGAAGGCGTATTACGAACTCACGTGTCTGACTATTTAGAACAGTTCTCTGCGTACGTTCGGTCATATCGACGAAATCCACAACAAAGGGCTTGAACAGAGTCCAAATTAACGAGCAAGGGTCAACAGTAATGCAGTATCAATATTTGAAATCCAAAGCCAGGTCAAAACTATATCACAATCGCATTGCACTGACAGTTTATACTTTTCGAAGCAACGTCAATTCGAAACTGCTTTGTTTTGCATTGAGCATTGACGCGAGTTTGCCGGAGGTAGTAGTTGTGCTAGCCAGCGATCCTATGTGACGATCGTATTAGATTCCATTTTTAAAAATTTATTGATATTTTTTTGCGATTTCAGAGGTTTGTCCACATAGTGAAAATTGTTCATATTCACAAGTACATTCACCCCTTAAATGGTGCAAACTGATTTTTCTACACTTGTATACATTTAAGAAATCAATTTAATAAATAAATTTTGAGTCCTAAACCTAAAACTACATTCGATAAAATTTATGAATCTCTGCACATCACTATCGTCAATAAAGTAATACAATTATTTCCTTCAAAGTCGTTATCAATTAATACGGAACTTCATGAGCGGACAAACGTCAAACCGGCCATCATAGCGTGCCGCTAGTTTAAGTCACAATTCAGTATTTCATCCAAAATCTCATAGGAACTAAATTTTGTTTGACATTTGTGATTATTAAATAGAGGATCTCCCATAAGACTTCATCCACGACCCTGTTCGTTTTATGTTAATTATCCATTATAAACTATCGATTAATGTAAAAAAATTATGTCGAACTTTGAATACGTCACAATTCAGTATTTCATCCAAAATCCCATAAGAACTATGTTTTGTTTTGACATTGGTGTACATACAAAAGGAACTAAGTTTCTGAACAAAGGACATTTGTGTACATACAAAAAAACTTATTGTCGAATTGAGAACCTCCTCACTTTTTGAAGTCGGTTATATAATATGTATTAGCGGTGAAAAAAGAAAAAATAACAAAAGGATAAATGATCTTTTTCATATTTTCCAAAATCAGTCACGCGCGAACACAATCGTTATTTTTATGGAGTGATTGCGATTCCCTCGGCGTAATAATTCATTAATTGGCGGCGCCGGCTGCTGGTGGTCAGAATATGGAGTTTATTCCTCTTACAAATCCCTCTATACATTTTAGAGACAGGAGATTTTTTTAGAAATTGGGTACCTACACAAGTAATCAAATATATTATATTTAGTGATTTTTAAATAGAGGATCTCCCAAAAGACGTCATCCACGTCCCATGTTGGTTTTATGTAAACTAACCATTTTAAACTATCAATTAATATAAAAAAGTATGTCGAACTTTGATTAAGTCACAATTCAGTATTTCATCCAAAATCTCATAGGAACTAAGTTTTGTTTGACATTTGTGATTATTAAATAGAGGATCTCCCAAAAGACGTCATCCACGACCCTGTTCGTTTTATGTTAACTAACCATTTTAAACTATCGATTAATGTAAAAAAATTATGTCGAACTTTGAATACGTCACAATTCAGTATTTCATCAAAAATCCCATAGGAACTAAGTTTTGTTTTGACATTTGTGTACATACAAAAAAACTTACTGTCGAATTGTGGATCTCCTCCTTTTTCGAAGTCGGTTATATAATAGGGATTGGCGGTGAAGAAAGAAAATATAACCAAAGGATAAATGATCTTTTTGATATTTTCCAAAATCAGTCACGCGCGAACACAATCGTTATTTTTATGGAGTGATTGCGATTCCCTCGGCGTAATAATTCATTAATTGGCGGCGCCGGCCGCTGGTGGTCAGAATATGGAGTTTATTCCTCTTACAAATCCCTCTATACATTTTTATTGGACCCTCACCTTCCGCGGGGGAGACGTGACCGGACTTTTTATACTTAGGGGCTGTCCGCACTGAACAGGGTATCCATAGCATGCCTTATTTACTAATGACTATTATAAGTTAATTAAGAAATAATGTAACTTGCATGTTTCATGTATATTGCAACTAATAAAGAAACTGAAACAGTTTTATTATTACACTGACCCGGCACGGCTTCGCATGACTTATCTTCCATTCAGGGGCCTGCCAACGCTTAAAGCAATACTTAAGCAGTATTACTCAAAAAGACAATGGGTATGATACCTATACCAAAAATAAATGATTTCTAACAGTGGAGCGATTATGTAAGAATTGCCGATCAAATCGTCTAAGTTCGGCGTCAAAGTAAATTAAGCCGTAACGTCATTGTATTAGAGCTCAATTTCGTGTATCCATTTTCACACGTTTATGGTATCGTACATACCTTACATACCGTTTGCTGTTATGGTTTCTTACACAATAGGGGGGCCGATTATCCAAAAAGTCTTTCAAAAGACCTACATCCTCGGTTAGTTTTAAGTATGGTAACCATTTTAAAATATAGATTAAAGAAAAAAGTGCGTAGAAATTTGTGACGTCACAACTGTGAATTTCATATAAATTCCATACAATTACGTTTACAATTTTGCGAGTTAGATTATAATCTAACGGTTTTTACAATCTTACGGTGACATAAATACTCAAATCTAATATCTAAATCTTCAGTCGAGAACCGATAGCTGATCTAATCAGGCAGCTTTAATACAGAATCGCATGATTCTAGCTAAGTTAACACATACTATAAATGCGAAAGTGTGTCTGTCTGCTACGCTATTTACAATTTTACAATCTTACGGTGACATTTATAAAGTAAGCGTTGTCCCGCCCAGTGCGTTCTTGGCTTAAGGTCTGGTGATTTGTACCGTGTTTCCGCAACATGTCCTGCCGCCGTCCGACGCAGGTGGAATCACCGTCACGCACTATTTCACCGATGCCGATTATTTATAGTGTGCGTTCATACTGAGCGTTTTATATAATAAACAGATCCTTTTTTATACGACTGCCTGAAAAAGGAGTATTCAGGGTTCATATATGTATGTGAGTTTGTATATTCCACCATAACTTCTATTCGCCTGAACCAATTATAAATGAGGTATCGTTAGGATCCCTAGCTTATTTCGGGTGACTTATGCTAGTAAAATTTTCAAAAAAATTGATGGGGTGACCATGGTCCCGCATTAAAGACTAAAGTTGAAAAAAAATATTCGAAAATAAGATTAACAATATAATAATCATCTAGAAAATGATGAGTAGACTCCAAAAATATATGACACTATAGTTCAATAACCAGTGATTCACAAAAAATATCATTTAATAAAAATGTGAATAAGATTCTATTTAACTAGATTAATTTAGATTTTTAACTTTTTAGTTCGTTTTTTGGCAAGGCAGTCGTGTTTTTTATTTTTTTTAATCTACGACATTTTTGTAAAAGTTCTCAGATTTTTTTAGAAATTGGGTACCTATACAACTAATCAAATATATTATATTCAGTGATTTTTAAATAGAGGATCTCCCAAAAGACGTCATCCAAGTCAGTGAATGAACTAGAAGTTTAATTCGCTATAATCCGCCACAGTAGACGGCACTGTGTGGTACAGTGACTGTCTTTCACCTGCAACATGCGACACCCAGCAATTCGCACAGGCACAACACCACACCACACAAATCCTCCAAATCACTCGACAATGCACGATTGTGAAGAATCGTGCATTCACAATCGTGCATTGTCGAGTCAACATCTCCTGAGGATGCTCCGGTGTCGGAGTGAAACGTACGTTGAGAGTGATTGGGAGGATTTGTGTGGTGTGGTGTTGTGCCTGTGCGAATTGCTGGGTGGTGGGTATCGCATGTTGCAGGTGAAAGACACGCACTGTACCACACAGATTTGTCTACTGTAGCGGATTATAGCGAATTAAACTTCTAGTTCATTCACTGTCATGGACTTCCGCAAAGTAACGCCTGCTTCTATTCAATATTTGTCATCCAAGTCCCCTGTTAGTTTTATGTTAACTAACCATTTTAAACTATTGATTAATATAAAAAAGTATATCGAACTTTGATTACGTCACAATTCAGTATTTTATCCAAAATCCAATAGGTATTTGAAAAAAGTGTCTGATTTGACTAGTTGTCTAATGCCCTATTTCCCCAAGATTGCTTCCCAGCCGAGTCGCTGGTTCCATCAGGTGAGATCGCAGTCAAGGGCAAATGGTAGTGGATTAAATAAAACGGGCTAAGTGCAAGTCAGAATCGCACTCGAAGGGTTCCGTACCGTCTTACAAGATTTTACAGTAAGTATGTACTTTTTAAGGCCTCATAAACAGTACTTAATATTTTTAAGCATAGATTATTTTTTCCATGTAAGTGAACTTTTGTTCTTTTTTGGGAAAAATACTCTCTTTAAACCAAAACACTTCCGTAAAATAAACAAGAGGCGCTCAAAATCGCGTTTCTTGTATAGGAGCCTCCCTTTTTCAATTTTTTTTATTGCGGCAGAAATAGAAATACATTATTAGAAAATTTAAACAGTCTACCTATTACGTTTCATGAGATACAGCCCACTAAGGGACACATGGACGGACGGACAGCGCGTAATAATAGGATCCTGTTGGCACCCTATGGAACCCTAAAAAGTAAAAATTTGTTTAAACACAAAAAGCTCTTATCCATTTGTCTTGCAAGCAGAATATCAAATGAAAGGTAACTTTGCACTTTCCCAAGTTCAAACCGAGGGGAGGTAATAACTGGAATGAGATAGTTCTAATTAAAATTTTATCCTTTGAGATCCATTCCTGCCCCGGCTACCTAGATTTATCACGTCTAGATTTAATGAATCTACCTAGTCAGATTTAATTACTTGCTTTTAATGTAAAAATTACCTACAATCGGAATCTTTCACTGTTTGTTTTCTCACCTCTCTGATGTGTTTAGATAATATAGGTACTTAAATTTAAAAAAAAAAATATTATAACATATTTTTTGTTATTATTATAAACATGAATATTTAGGTATCTTTCGAAAATCGAAAAGTGCTACTTACAAACTTACACCACTAGCATACGTATCATGAATATTTATTTTTTTCAAAAAAAAAATACACATTTCCCACCCACCTTTGTATACCTACAGGTTGGTCCAATAGTAGCATCATAGCAAAGCGCTAGTCTGTTTAAAATACTATATGTATAATGCCAGTGTAAAATTTTCTAAATATAGTTAGTTACACACAGCTTTAACAACCCTTCCTTTTCTCCACAATCCAACTTTTGGACTTATAACCTGAAAGTTGTTTGTAGTTTACCTCTTTCCCAGATTGGCTTCTTATCTAAAACTTGTGCGACTCATAGTTCATGGAATCAATGAGCGGTCACCTTCAGGTCAGCTGAAAATTGAAACCGTTTCCAACTTCCAAGCTCCTGCAACTTGGCAGATACATCAAAGTTTTTAGTTTTCATTACCTTCTTCAATTTGAAGTTTGTTCGAGCGTAGCTTTGCTGGATTGCTTAGATAAAGAGAATAGGGGATATTCTTTTACCTTGCCAAATTATAGTACCTAAATCTTTATCTACTACGTTATAAATACGAAAGTTTGGATGGATAGATGTTTGTTACTCAATCACGCCAGAACGGCTGAACGGATCTGGATGAAATTTGGCACAGAGATAGATTATAGTCTCGAATAATACATAGGCTAATTTTTATACTGGAAAATGAAGGAGTTCCCGCGGGATTTAAAACCTCAGTCCACGCGGACTATGTCATGGGCATTAGCTATTTAGTGATAAATAAAAAACACAACCGCCCTACCGTATTGAATTTTTTCAAAATATTTCCGAGCACAGGCGAGTTTCTTGCTGGTTCTTACCAAGTTTATTGCTGGTTCTTCTTGGTAGAAATACTTTCCGAACCAGTGGTAGATTCACTCGACGATTCAAAAGCACTTTTAAAAATATAGAATGTTTTTTAGAATAAAAAACAATTGAATTTAGATTTTTGAATTTATAGCCATTATCATGGTTGAATAAAGAAACTCACATACATACATGAACCCTAAAAACATTACACTCCATTTCTGTCTACACTATAGCCTTTCCCCGGGATGCTATATAATACCATGTACCATATTTCGATTGAGAAGATGGGCTATAAAAACGTAGCAATAAGACAGACAGACACATTTTCTCATTAGTTATAATATTAGTTCAGACAAATAAAATAAACAAGCAATAATTATAAAAATTAAAAAAACACGACTGCCCTGCCAAAAAACGAACTAAAAAGTTAAAAACAATAAATTATATATTTTTTTTAATATATTGAATGAACTATACTACTATGACTATATGTATATAGTCGTAGTAGATGAGTAGATTCCAAACATAGGTATATTTTTTTGGAATCTACTCATCATTTTCTAGATGATGATAGGTGATGATTATATATTTAATCTTATTTTCAAATATTTTTTTCAACTTTAGTCTTTAATGCAGGACCATGGTCACCCCATCAATTTTTTTTGTTGGAATATACAAACTCACATACATACATACATGCACCCTGAAAACAATATACTCCTTTTTTCAGGCAGTCGTATAAAAGTCTCCGGTAGCCTAGCTTTCCTATTTAAAACAATTTTAATGTATGTATTTGTCACCGTAAGATTGTAAAAACCGTTAGATTATAATCTAACTCGCGAAATCGCAAAGTATCGAAAGATTACAATTTAACGCATTATTTTCCGGTAGATTGTAATTTGTTAGGTTAATAAACCTAACAGAACCTAATTATTTACCTGGTTATTTATGTCGAACCCTAACCTAACCTACATGAAACAGACAAGAAAACACAAATACAATGAATATTTCAAAAATTGACACTCAGAACATTGAACGGTTCACAATCTTCCGACAGTTTACAATTTCGCGAGTTAGATTATAATCGAACGGTTTTTTATTAATTTTTTTATTATCAAAATAAAAATCGATACAATTTTGTTGGGTAGCACTGCGAAAAACCGCGTAGGTTTAAAAAAAAAAATTACAATCTTACGGTGACATATTCAAGTAATTTTGCACGCCAAATGTTTGGCAAAATATGTTAGCACTTTAGAATATTCATCCTCCAGTTTGTAACACCTACTCACATTTGTAGCCACAGCTTCAGGATAATGGGAACTTTAAGTGAAAACCAGCAATACGATAACATTTTCTATATTTTACACTTCTTCGAGTCACACGATTACCATCACAATGCCATTAAAAAAACAAAAGACAATCTGTCGTAACTTGTTGGCGCCAAATTCAAATACAGTTTACGAATTCATTATGATAATAAAATATTATTAATGAATAACTTTAATAATATTTAATCTAGGATATTTATAAAATAATAGAAAAACAATTTAAATAAAGCTGAACGATAGCAACAGGCGAATATTAATTAATAATCAACTTAAACAACATGACATAAACTAGCAAAAAGTAACTTCCTCGAACATTCACTAGATGTCGCTAGAATTCCGACACGGTGAATGAGTTTTGTTTTAATAGGTTGTATATAATTAATAAAATAATATTAGAAATAACAAACGCCGACTTAGACGATATAAATCTATATACCTAAAATATGCCCAAAATGATAAGTGGGCTTACATATTTAGCAAAATAAAATAATAATAATGCGTTAACAATAAACTGGCTAGCAAATAAAATAAACGCGTAGTCCGTGCACGAACACCTGAGTTAGTGTCGCTCGCTTATATTTTCCACAGGGGAGGAAATAAAGTAGGTGGATACTTTTAAACTGCACGCTAGGGAGGGCTTCGTTGAGTGTAGAACAACATTTGTATGAAATAAGCTTTTGACTAGTTTTTATTGTTCATTCTACGGGTTATATCGTAACTGAATTCCACGTAAAGCTTCCGAGCACGATTTATAATCCAGGTATATAATATAATAGAATATCATTCCAATATTATAAAAGCGAAAGTGTAACACACTTTGTCCTTCAATCACGACGCAACAGAGCAACGGATCAACGTGATTTTTTGCATGGGTCTAGTTGAGGACCTAGAGAGTGCCATAGGCATTTTTCATCACAAAAAATTAAGGAGTTCTCGTGGGAATTAAAAACTTATTACACGCGGACGAAGTCGCGGGCATCAAGTAGTTTATCTATATACAGGTGGCCCAAAAAGTGACGACCAAAGAAAAATTTAGATTTCTCGTACCTAGACCTATCAGAAAATACCCTATGTATGTTGAGCGATATTTGGTAGTTTTCGAGTTATATATTAATTTTATCTATTAAGTTTTTTCGTGAGATTTTTAACCTAAGTCGCTATATTTGGGCCAACCTGTATATAAAAGCGAAATACCACTTACTGACTGACTAATCACGATATATCTGGAACTATAAAGCATTTGAGAAAAGTCAGGGTTGAAATGGAGGTTGAAATTTTGTATGAAAGTCCTTTATTTTTGAAATTATAGAAAATTGGCAATTAAGTTATTACTCATCAATAAAAAATAGGATAAGCAATTTTACGAAAATCCACCCCAAAGGGGGTGAAAGCTTAGAAGAGGGTTCTAAGTTAGAGGCTTGAAAATCGGGATTTAGATTACATACTATTTTAAAATAATAGTAACTTGTTTAAGCTATTTTACAAAACTCCACCCCCAAGAGTGTGAAATGGGGGTTGGAATTTTGTATGAAAGTCCTATGTATTTGAAGTTAGTTACTTGAAAATGGGAATTTAGGTTATTAGTTTTGAATAATAATAACCTATGTAAGCAGTTTTACGAAAATCCACCCTAAAGGCGGTGAAATTGGGATTGGAAGCTTGCATGAAGGTTCTAAGTTTTTAAAGTCGGCATTAAGGTTAAAGTGCATAATAATTCACAGCTAATAAATCCCACGTGAAAATTAGCGACCAGGAAAAACAATGATCAGTCAGCCGGCACCTTTCACCAGAAAGCGCAAATCCGTCGGCCGAAATTTAGCAAATACACACGGAATAAAAAGGCCAATAAAAGGAGCAGCAATTTTTTCCCCTGCACGTGAGTGGAATCCCATCATTTTCTCTTATTCCCCCGATTGATTGGACGCGGTCATTTTTTTCGTTTCATTCGTTTACCCTGGCCAAACAATGCAGGCCGGGCAGGTGAGCTAAACGTTTTTCCGATGCTTCGGGAAAATATTGCACTTTTTTAATGAATGAATGAATGGATATTCTTCAAAGAAAGTTTCTGGCTGCTATCTTTGCTAACAAAAGAAAGAAAATCTATTTATTCTCATCACTGTGCCACACATTCCAATACCCTAAGGTAAGCTAACCTTTATTTTTTTTATCCACTACAATATTTTGACCATGGGTCACGATAGTTTCGATTTTCATACAAATTTAAAAGCCCTATTTTACCTTTATGGGATAAATTTTCAAAATTCATTTCCAAAAGTTTAGTCCACCACTTTTGGAACCCTTAATCAGTATCATTTGCCTAGTCACTAGTCTATACTAATATTATAAATGTGAAAGTTTGGATGGATGTTTGTTACTCAATCACGCTAGAATAACACATGTCTCAATCTACGCGGACGAAATATTAATATTAAAAATATTTTTTGGCTCTATATGTACTCATAGAGTAGAAGTTAAACAACAAACTAACGTTCAACTTTAAACTCAATTAAAGAACACTCACCAAACAATAGTCAATGGTCCAGAAAATTATCAAACTACCTTCAAAGGGTTGGCCGTAAATTCGGTTCAGGTGCTCCAAAGTTTTATCAGATGGAGTTATTGAATCCCTAATCCCCTTTTATTACTTTCCGCAATGAACTAGGGTAATTGTTCTCGATCGAACACCCAACAAGGGTAATAGGGTATTAATTTCTTTCCAGTTTTCCGTTTTATGTGTTCAGTTTTAAGGTGTTTTGGATTTCCCACCACAGAATACTTAATGACTTAATGGTAGTAATATAGGTACTTAATTAATACCTTTGAAGTACAAAGTATTAAAGTAACATTAGGATATTTTGTTACATGTTCAGCAATAGCTCTGAACAGAGCATTAGTGGCTGAACAGAGAGACCTCTTCAGCTGCTCACTGAGCGAGTTCATAAAAACTGTCGAATTTGTATTTAGTTTTGTACTGTATGTGTATGTTGTTAGTTAAGTATATTTTCATTGTAAGTAAATATTTTTGTAGTCTAATCTATCGCATTAAGATATACCTGTAAGGATAGATTTAATTTGTGTAATAAATAATAAAATTATTCAGGTAGTATTAATTATTAATGGTCTAACATGAACTAATAGCAGACACACTTTCGCATACAACTACAATGTTAGCATGAATTCTAGTTCTCGGAAATTCTTCCACAGTCGTTTCGTTCCCACAGTTGTGTCTACCTTGTATGCCTAAATCACAAATGTACTAAAATAGAACCCAATTTAAACTCATTTCTCGAGACCAAAAGCCGTAAACGGAACGTAAATCCTCACCATTTATTCAAACGAAACATTCCAATACGATATCCGTCTACCCGTAGCCTCCTAGGGTCCAAAAAAGCCATTATTGGCGCAACGATCGCTCAGCGGATCCCCGCCAGTCGGCAGTCGGCACCATTTGTCTCTCACCACCTTTAAAAGCTATTCGCGGCCATTTTTCTTTTTAAAAACCTTCGGACGCTTCCTTCTCGTTTTTCAATCGCTCTTGCCCGGATCGCGATAAATGCTTTTGTTTGAGTCCGTGAATGTATCTGTGTTGAGTTGTTTTTACCGCTTTGAACGCGTCGTATTTTAATTTATAAAAACATCAAAATTATTGCAAAAAACCGCGTGAAATGATACCGAAAGTTATTTTATATTCGACCACCAACTGTTGCCAGATCTTTTTCCTCGAACTGTAAATTTCTACAGAATTTCAACGTGGTATTTGTTAAGTCTTGGTCACTATTTTGAGCCCCCTGTATTTTAATTTAATTATCCATATTTTAAATGTTTTTAACGGTCCAACGATATATTTAATGTCAAAAATACAGTCAGTTTTTAGTATTCCACCTGTTGGTACCTACAGGTAGTATAGCTGCCATATACACCATCATGATATGGGTACTAGGTATCTTTTATCAATCTAAAAGAATACGAAAAATAGAATACGTCACAGTCAATTCAATATGGCAGCCGATAAAAGCTTGTTTTCTAAAAATATTTTTATTCATTTTAGGCCATCGATATATATGTACTAGATGGGCCCTTTCATAGAAAAAAGTCAGACGTCCGACTGTCATAAGCCTGTCTTTGTCCCCGTCGTATCGCATCGTCACGGTCGCTCGTCGTGTAGATAATTTGTTATTATTAAGTTAACATCTAAAGTCTTATTAGTTTGGCACTGTATATTTTTATTTCAAGGTTTTTCAATTCACAATTATACATCCATTACGCAATCATTTAATTTCCACGGCAAACTGTATGATATTTCTTTTAATAACTGACCTTAAAAGGCTATGACCTATATTACCTATGACCGAGTCCATACGTTTTCAAACTTTCATTCAAGATGGGGCATATGTTGCAAGCAAGTTCCTGCGTTACTAAAAATACGCCCACATTCTTTGTTTGACAGGGCCCGTCAATGTAAACTGAGGTCGTTGTTTTAGACTTATTATTAAACAGTTAACTCTCCTCAATATAGATCCATGTCAAACAAAACGCTTAGCACAGGTCGGACAGGTGAATGGATGTCTCGATCCGCAGCAATCGCTCAGGGCAGCAGCAGTTCATTAGTCATTACACTTCATGAAAAAGGGTTCAGTATTATGACATAGTTCGTGCAAATCACGAGCGCGCGTGGCTCATGGTTGTGTTAAAGTCCTATCTGTATACATTTGTATACATGTTGATGTGTGCGTGTACCTACAAAACCTACCTATGCCGTCGAAGTCTCGGGTACCATCTAGGTCAATCATACTAATTATAAATGCGAAAGTGTGTTTGTTAATTGCTTTATTGGTTTGTCCTTCACGCAGCAACGGAGCAACGGATCGACGTGATTTTTCGCATGGATATAGTTGAGGACCGTGAGTGACTTAAGCTACTTTTTATCCCGGAAAATTGACGAGTTTCCGTGTGAATTAAAAAAACTTATTTCACGCAGACCAAGTCCCCGCGACTTGGTCTGCATGAAATAAGTTTTTTTAATGAGTAATAAAATAAGCTTAAGTAAGCTGAATAAAGTTAAAGATAAGTTAATGCAGCTCTTTGCATAAAAATTAGCACCATTAAAAAGCTTATGGTGATAAACAAGCAGTTAAGAAGTCGGCTCGGGCACAGGCTCAGGGATGGATGGATTGATGGATGGCTCAGGGAGGGAGGCTATGGATGGGTGCTATCACTGCGACTTGGAGTGTTCAATTACCGGCTAAGCGCCGCTGATAGACTGCTGTGACGGACCGAACGGCCCGGGACTGGCCGGGAAATCAAAGGTAACTGGAATATATTTATAAAAATGTTCTCCCAACCGAACATTTTGCCGTGTAGAAACCGAATAGGGGTATGGGTTTAATATAACTGCCATGCCCCTAACAGGTTAGCCCGTTACCATCTTAGACTGTATCATCACTTACCATCTGCTGAGATCGCAGTCAAGGGCTAACTTTTAGTGGATAAAAAAAAGAAAAAAACACTGGCCACGCGGCCAATCTTTAGTGAGATTAGCCATCAGCGCGGGAGATATTATAGTGCCCAAGTATGTGCGCAAACACAGGTGCACTCTGTGACTGTATTCTCATAGTCCGATGGGACGGAAATCCGACACAACCGGAGAGATATCAGGCTCAAGACCGACGGCTTTAAGTGCTCTCCAAGGCACGGGGGTGAAACACCGTCAACTCTTGGTTAGTACTGAGAATTTCTAGTCAGAAAACCCCAACACTTAACTAAGGCCCGATCATGTGTTAACCACTAGACCAACGAGGCAGAAAAGTACTTATATAAGCACTCTCTCGCATTTATTTCGTGTCAGACCCGCCATTGGCATATCCCTACAAAATCTACAAAACTGAAATCAAATAACAAAACGCGCAAATATTAATTCCCGTAGTAATAAATGAACCCCTGCAGCGCCGCAAAGCGCTCACTTCATCGGCGTTCAGCGTTACGCTCAATCACTCGGACGCATACAGGCCGCCGCAATAAATCGTCAAGCGCTTTCAGCCCATTTTCCAGCTGTTTTCACCTCCGCCCCCGCCGTTTCGACGATTTGTCGCTTCCGACAGACCTGTTATTTCGGATTGATCCACCTTTTGTTTGTGAATAATTTCAATAGGCATGATGACAGTAACCAAGAATCAATGAAATTATGAATTTATCTAATGAAATAGGATTCATGGATTTTATAGAACGTATTTATTTTTCTATTTCGAGTGAGACTGCTATTTATTTTGATAAAATAAAACTATAAAATACAGCAATCCGCCGTGATGGATTAAACGCCAAGAAGCGAATGACGTCACAATTGTTTGTTTGCGAGCTTCAACAATCACACTATTGTTTACTGCACACTGCACAGAGTACATCGGTAAAAACAATAGTGACGTCACCAACGACGCCATGACACCTGCGAGCGTTTTGGCGCGAATTTTAATATTTAAATTTCAAATGCCAATTTTATCTACCAAACATTATTTTTCTGCTGAAATAAGATATTTTTTCGAAATAGTAGACACTTCCGAACACAATCTGACCATTTTTCAAAATCAGTCATCATGCCTATTGGGTATTTGACAACTAGTGCAATCAGCAACTTTTTTTGTAAGGTCAAAACGCGTGCTTAGTATGGATTTTGTATGAAATTTTTAGTTGTGACGTCATCAAAGTTCGACGCACTTTTTTCACTTTAATCGATAGTTTAAAATGGTTATTACTAATAAAACTAGCAGGGGACGTGGATATTATGATTTTTGGGAGATCCTTTATTTAATAATTACTAAAAAATTATTTATTTCACTAGTAGTCAAATACCCAAATCTGCTCATTCATTAGTTTTTTTTAACATTCATTTTTTCATTTTCGTTCCTAAGTCGAACAGAGAATGCAAATTTTTGAAGTGAAAACTTCTTTAGGCGCGTTGAGCACTTTTCGGTAGGGGGTAAAAATGTGGAACGGTGTCATCAATAAAAAATATTTCCAAAAAACCTAGCTTACAGTGGCTTTGGAAGTCGGTTTTTTGGAAGGAATTGAGGATTTGGAGTCAGAATTTTTTATGGAACCACCTCGAGAGCTTCTTCTAAGGCATTGAAAAATTGTTCAAATCGGTCCAGAAACCATGGAGATATGCACCGACATACATTTAAAAAAAACGCGCCGAATTGAGAACCTCCTTTTTTGGAAGTCAGTTAAATATATGGAGCGACACCGTTCTTCTCAAGAAAAAAGGCCTTAAGTATAAATATAATACATTCGTAATTAAACTTCAATAGTTTTAAGGTTTATATTTTAAATATTTTTATTATTATATACCTATATTTTATTTAAATATTCGTTTTCACTCTAGCTACAACTCTAGTTTCAGCTAGTTGTTAATATGCAAACTTTAAATTATATTTTAATATAGATTAAGGTATATCAAGTTACAAAGAACCATAATTAAAAAAATTAAAAACACGACTGCCCTGCCAAAAAAGAAACTAAAAAGTTAAAAATCTAAATTAATCTAGTTAAATTAGAATCGTATTCACATTTTTATTAAATGATATTTTTTATGAATCACTGGATATTGAACTATAGTGTTATATATTTTTGGAATCTACTCATCATCTACTAGATGATGATTATATAGTTAACCTTATTTTCGAATTATTTTTTTCAACTTTAGTCTTTAATGCGGGACCATGGTCACCCCATAAATATTTTCTTAAACTTTACTAGCCTATGTCACCCGGAATAAGCTAGTGATTCTACCGATACCTTATTTATCCAAATCAGTTCAGGCCAATCGAAGCTATGGTGGAATATACAAACTCACATACATACGTACATGAACCCTGACAACAATATACTCCTTTTTTCGGGCAGTCATATAAAACTACTATGTTGTTGTTTTTAATTTTGCCCCCCTTCTAGACAGGCAAAGATCCAAGACCATACAGCCTATTCAACCGTGTTATAATACTAATTCGCACGTCAATAAATAACCCCGTCAGCGCTATTGCAGCGCTGGCTTCACCGGCATTCAGCGCTCGAGGATCAATCACCCGCACGTATGAAGGCCGCTGCAATAAATTTCAATCCCTTTCAGCCCATTTTCCAGCTGTTTTCACCTTTTCGCGCGCAATTCCGACGATTTGTCGACATCGATAAATATTGACTTCATATCGACGATATCGAAATACGTTTTGTGTATAGTAATAAAGATAGAGTTGACAGTAGTCAAGTACCTAATATTATAAACTAGCTAATGCCTGCGACTTCCTCTGCGTGGATCGAGGTTTTATGGTTCCCGCGGGAACTCCTTAATTTTTCGGGATAAAAAGTAGCCTATGTGCTATTAGATTATAATCAATCTCTGTGGCAAAATTCAGCCAGATCCGTTCAGCCGTTGGGGCGTGATTGAGTAACAAACATCCATACATCCATACACCCAGACATCCATACATCCATCCAAACTTTATATAAATATTTATAGTGTGTTTCTCTGTTGGTCTATTTTAAATCACACCATAAGAGTTGAGCAACGCTTCGATGAGATTATTTGCAGGATTGCAAATAATCTCATCGAAGATTATTTGGAGAATGGCTCCTTTTTAGTTAAGTTTATTCATTTATTGCATAATTGTAAGTTACATAGAAAAATGTAACATAAAGATGGTACTGGCGTGCAAAATTTACAGTACCTATAGGTACCAGAAATATTCATATTATCATTACAGAGAATTCAACTATTTATGTACTACTGGAAAAACGAAATTAACATTCTCACAACACAGAAACAAAAAGTCTATGTAAAAATATCCCGGATATCGATAATCTATTAGGGTTTCCACGGGATTTTTTAACCATATTTTAAATATAATACGAAAATAGGAACATATTAACAGAAGTAACTTACTCGGACTTATAGCCAGATAGAGCATTTTTTTCTTAGCATACCTTCGCTTTGAAGTAAAACTTAAAATCAAAATCCCTCCCCGTCGTATCTTTCTTTAACAATCTTAAAATAATACCCCATTTTTCTATTAACTTTGACTTCAGCGAACGTTTTTCATCGTCACGCCGCTGTCACACTTTGATAACCGTCGAGAAAACAAGCCTAATAAAAATTCATAAGGCAGTCATTTTTCAGACGCAACCATTAGTCCTACGGCTCGAACTAACGGAGACCGGTGTAAACATGTCACCTGTCACGTGTCAGTGCGTCACGTGACGTGACGTGACGTGACAAAAGTTGCCACGTCACAACTTTTGTCGATGAGATACCATTTTAGTTGGATGTGTTAAGTATGTATAGTACTAGTGGGCCCGACAGACGTCCTGCCCTGAAGTTAGAACTCGATTGCATGTCAAATGTTTGATAGGAAAGTAGGTAGAACAGTTTATATGGGATAATGAAATTGTTGTTTTTACTATTTTTCTCGCAATTTTTCCATATTTTCTCACCGTTTAAACCTTCCCTGGACTAAGACAAACATTTCAAAACCAAAAACAGCTAAATCGGCCCAGCCATTCTCGAGTTTTAGCGAACAGCAATTGATTTTTATATATATATATAGATAGTTGGATTCAGTAAAAAAAATATATTTGACTATGGCTCAATCGCTCGGCGCGCGGAGCCACTAAACAAAAGAAGAAGAAGTAATACAGTGCTTATTGTTAAGTGCTAACAGAGTACTTAACTCTGTTGGCACTTAACACTTAAGTTATGAGTTAAGTGCCAACAATGCTTACTGATAAAGCCCTTTGACCTGTGCTTCGAAATCCCACTCAAGAAGTTCAGAATTTGAAATTATATCTTCAAGCATCTTACTTTTCTTAGTTATCTGCGCTTGCTATGAAGTCGAAGGAAAACCTCGGGAGGAAACCTGCATGCCTGAAAGTTTTCAAAGGTTCTAGTAGATTGGTGGTCACTTTAGAGAGATTGGCCAGCGTGGTGAACTATAATCCTGTCATTCTGATAGGAGACCTGTCCTCAGAAGTGAGCTGGCGATGGGTTGAATTGGGCATTTGACAACTAGTCAAACCTTCAACTTTTATTCAAACGTTAATACGCGTGCTGTGTATGGAATTTTGTATGAAATACTTGCTGAATTGTGACGTCATCAAAGATATTTTAAAATGTTAGTAATCCAACATTAAACCAACAGGGGACGTGGATAATACGACTTTTGCGAGATCCTCTGTTTATTAATATCAAAAAAAAATTGAGTAGTAGTCAAATACCCAGTTGTTGAACGTAATTTATTACATACTTGTATTCAGTTAAGATCAATCATCGTTTTATTTACCGCATCCTCAAGCATCACAGATCATTGTGACTACGTATGAAAAATGATCGGTCTTTAGAACATTGACACACTGACGGGCCCTATTGAAGGGAAATGCGAAAATAACTATCGCAGTATACACAGAGTGTGCGTCGCAGCTTAGAAGGACTAAACTAATCTATACACTAATATTATAAAAGTGAAAGTTGGCTGGATGAATGGATCTAGATGAAATTTCGCACAGAGATAAATTATACTCAACTCATACTCAATATAGGTACACTGTAGGTACACTTATTGACGTTAAAAATTACTTATCTACTTATAAAACATGATGGGTGTAGTTGGTTACGGTATCTTAAAACTAAAGCTACGAGGGTTCCAAACGCGCCCTGGTTTGAGAAGAGCCCACAACAAACTCAGCCGGGGTTTTTTTTATAATCACCATCTCACAAATCATCTTAACTAAGCAACTGTCAGAGCCATAGAGCAAATTATTTCCAAGCAAATTTAAAAAAATTAATCCACGGGAACAAGTTCAAGCATCTCATCTCATCAGAGCATCAGCTGCAATACTAACGAATGCCCGCGACTTTGTCTGCGTGGTTTGAGGTTTTTTTGGTTCCCGCGGGTACTCTTTAATTTCCGGGATAAATAGCAACCTATATGTTATTCCAGACAATAATCTATCTCTGTGCCAAATATCAGCCAGATCCGTTCAGCCGTTGGGGCGAGATTGAGTAACAAACATCCACACATCCATACATCCAGACCTCCATACATCCAGATATCCATACATCCATCCAAACTTTCACATTTATAATATTAGTAAGAATATTCTGCATAAAAAATCTTATAATAAAACGTGCTAAAACAACAATATGAGTATATAATAAATAAGTAGGCACTCCGAAACGTGCGATCACAGCAATATCATCAAATACCTAAAACATTAGATCGTAGAATTCCCGATTCGTTGACCGTTTGATATTGCTAGCTGCGCGTACGCATGTGAACGTCACAGTATTCCACTTTCACGCGAATCTCATCTTCTTTCTCTATGCTTTTAAATGTCTTTTAGGCACATATTCCCATGTATTTTGTAGTAGTTTTTACTACCGAACCATAATTTTACATATATAGTATAAGCATCGGTGGTTCAGTGGTAGAATGCTCGCCTGCCACGCGGGCGGCCCGGGTTCGATTCCCGGCCGATGCAAACCTTTTGTTTTACATTTGCAGTTTTTTTGACTATTTATTTTTTATATTATTTTTAGTTATAATAAAACTTATAGCTAGCTACCTTAACCTAGTTTCTATACAATTCATGTCCGCATGGAATGGTGGCTTACCTGGCTCCATTTCTGCGCTGCACAGCCAGGCTGATCCTTTGCGCAAAAAAAATATATCAGACTTCTATTATCGGATGAGTTAGTACACCACAATAATAATATATTTTTATTGAAAATTTTCCAATAAAACTTATAGCTAGCTACCTTAACCTAGTTACTATACAATTCATGTCCGCATGGAATGGTGGCATACCTGGCTCCATTTCTGCGCTGAACAGCCAGGCTGATCCTTTGCGCAAAAAAAATATATCAGACTTCTATTATCGGATGAGTTAGTACACCACAATAATAATATATTTTTATTGAAAATTTTCCAATAAAACTTATAGCTAGCTACCTTAACCTAGTTACTATACAATTCATGTCCGCATGGAATGGTGGCATACCTGGCTCCATTTCTACGCTGAACAGCCAGGCTGATCCTTTGCGCAAAAAAAATATATCAGACTTCTATTATCGGATGAGTTAGTTCACCACAACAATAATAATATATGATGATCGTGGTAAATTTTGAATATTTGCGTATTTTCGGAATTTTCACCAACCTTAACCTAGTTTCTATACAATTCATGTTCGCATGGAATGGTGGCAAGAACGCTGGCTCCATTTCTGCGCTGAACAGCCAGGCTGATCCTTTGCGCAAAAAAAAATTATCAGACTTCTATTATTGGATGAGTTAGTACACAATAATATGATGATGGTGGCAAACAAAATCGGACACTAAGAAAGTTGAGGAATTTTCACCAGATGAAGGAATATAGAGCATTCTAGTTAATGAAGTTAGTAAGTAATTCGCAAAAGTACAACAGTAGTAACGCAGCGTAGCAATCAAGCAGTTAGTATCCTCAGGTTAACGAGAACTATAAACGTGGAGCAATCCCCAGCAAGGAGTGGGCCCAAGGGACCACTTGCACTACTCAAGAGCGGCTTACTACTATCGCTTAAAGCAGTGTTATTTTAAGAATGACGTTTTGTTGACTGCCTCGTTGGTCTAGTGGTTGGCATGTTCGACTGCGGTCGACGAGGTCCCGGGTTCGAGTCCCGGGTCGGGCCATAATAAGTGATAGGTTTTTCTGACTAGAAATTCTCAGTACTAGCCTGGAGTTAGGAAGTTGGCGGTGTTTCACCCCCGTGCCTCGGAGAGCACGTTAAGCCGTCGGTCCCGGTTATTATCTCTAACATGATAATAGTCGTTAAAGCCCGCCAACCCGCATTGGAGCAGCGTGGTGGGTTAAGCTCTAATTCCCTCTCTCTCATGAGAGTGGAGGCCTGTGCCCAGCAGTGGGACGTTAATGGGCTGTAGTGGTGGTGGTGGTGGTTTTGTTCGACGTACCTTGATGTCCCTAAAATCTATATCTATACTAATATTATAAATGTGAAAGTTTGGATGGATGGATGTATGGATGTATCTATACTAATATCATAAATGTGAAAGTTTGGATGCATGGATGTATGGATGTTTGTTACTCAATCACGCTCCAACGGCTGAACGGATCTGGCTGAAATTTGGCACACAGATAGATTATAGTCTGGAATAGCATATAGGCTAAACTCGAACTCAAATAATGTTTATTCAATTTAGGTATACTACACTTATTGACGTCCAGTTATTTATAAAATATAATGGTGATAATCAGTAACGGTATCTTAAAACTAAAGCTACGAGGGTTCCAAACGCGCCCTAGTCTGAGAAGAGCCCACAGCAAACTCAAACGGTTTTTTTTTCATTATACCATTTTACAAATTATCATAACTAAGGAACTATCTACTACTAGCTACTTTTTGTCCCGGAAAATTAAAGACTTCCCGCGAGAACCAAATACCTCAAACCTCGCATACGAAGTCGCGGGCATTCGCTAGTAAGGATTATAACTCTACAGAAAGAGCGAAAACAATATTAAGTTGATAGTTCTTTAATCGATGGTAGTAAGCCCTCCTGGTTACTGGTCACGTGGTTAAAGCCTTTGTTTGTACTTGTGCCTGCTTTGTGGTACAACTTTTAATATACATAGATGATGCCTGCGATTTCGTCCGCGTGGAATAAAGTTTATTGTTTCACGTGGGAACTATTTAATTATCCGGGATAAAAAGTACCTAGTTATTTTTTAAAGGCTATGGCTTTAAAAAATATCTTAGAACTTTCTCAGAAGCCACGCATATGTAATGCAAAAAACCGCATTATAATCGGTCCAATAGTTTTCCAGGAAAATGGTAGCAAAAATGTGCTCAAACAAACGCACAACATCTTAAGGCAAACACATACATAATATATCCTTACCAACCACGGAATGCCTGGTAAAAAACATTAAAATCGACTCTACATAAATCGAAAGTTGCCGTAACTCAACACAGAACTAAACTCTTCTCTAATAGCCCACATTACTCATCAACAATAATATATAACAAAATTCCGGATAGGATCAAAAATATTGAATCTGATAATAAATTTAAGAAAGAACTCCAGACCCTGTTGACCCAGAAGGGATTTTATGAGGTTGAGGAATTTTTAGCCAATTAAACCATCTACGCGGAATAAATGGTTTGGCATAATGTAATAATTTATTATATTTGACATAATTCTATTTAATAATTTAATCTATTTAATGCATGATGCAGCCAGCATTCTTGCCACCATTCCACGTGGGCATGATTTATATAGTAATTAGGTTAGGTTATCTAGCATTAAGTTCTATTGTACTATTTTCAAGAAAAAAAAAAAAAAAATTATTTAATATTTTATAATTAATTTTGATTTTGACATAATATAATAGTTTATTCTAGGTACTAGACATTATTTATTTTTTTGAGATCTGATTTTTATGTTTTAATCTTAATTTCGATATAAATGTAATAATTAAGATAAGGTAACTTAATGTAACATAATATTTTTATTAATGTATGTACTTTGCTTTGCCCTAGCAGGGCTGGAAATGCAAATAAATGAATATGAAAACAATAGTTTTGAAATGAAAATTCGCCCTCACCTAAAAGTTTGTCGAAGAAATTACAAATATTTACCGCAAGCGCACTCGTGGTAACAGGATAGCTGGAAATTCCAATAGTAACAAGATCCGTCCACTCCGCAGTATTTGTGCACGTAGGTGAATAAACATTTTCAGTGAGTATTTGGTCCTTCCGGCTTCCGTTTTCCCCTCCTCTTTTAATATAGGTAGCTTCAAATCAAGAGTGAATAGGCATCTTCTAGGCAAGCGCGCTCCATCTTAGGCTGCATCACCTCTTTAAGCAAGTCTGATGAAGCCAAGCGCTGGCCCTAATAAAAAAAAAATATATACGTCCTATTTCGTGCCATTACCTATCTATACAGATTACAGGTATACCACAGAATACAAGCTTTAATATCCATACATATAATAAAACTGAAACAGAGGACATACTACCAATGCTTATATCCGTTATGTTTTATTATTGTTGACGTGTGTGCTTTATACAGCAAGATCCCGCGATGATCAGTCCTTCGTTATTTTATTAAATCCACTACCCATTAACGTCCCACTGCTGGGCACAGGCCTCCACTGTCATGAGAGAGAGGGAATAAGAGTTTAAACCCACTACGCTGCTCCAATGCGGGTTTGCGGGCTATTATTAAATATTTTATTAGATGATGAGATATTGTATTATTTTCAATTAAAGTAAAAAAAAGAAAAAAAAAATTAAAGCTGAAAGTTTTTCTATGTATTTCTTTAATAGAGGTATGAACGATCCCCGACTATGAAGTTTGGATCGCGGTAGGTTTGGGAGGTATCAGGTAGAAAAGGTGGCACCAAATTCTTTAAAGTATTAAGCTCCATTATTATTATTTTTAATATTTTTCTTTGGAATAATATTAGAAACAACCTTGACCATTGTCAGACACTTAGTACGATTGCAATCCCTTTTCAGATACCCGGTTGTTTTATAATTTAAGAGTGTCTGACAGGGGGTTTTATCCCTATACTAAATTGTATCAAAATTGGTTGAAACTTAGCAGACAGACACACTTTCGCATTTATAAGATACTTATTCATAATGTCACCCTACTATTCCACAAAAATACAGAGTTAAAATGTTCATATCATGAAGTTTTCTAAGAAATAACAAGTGTAGGGACGCGTGCACCCGATGAGCGTTCAGATAAAAGTGGCTTAATCACAAGTTCGGAACAAATACCTAAGTGAAACTCGTTCCAAAGTTGCCCCACCTCAGGTTAAGTCGCTCGATGCGTGCCAACAAAACTTTACTTGGCAAATGTGGCCTGGCTGTTTGTTCACACACTCACAGCACTTGTAAAATGGAGGGCATCTTCGAAAATTTATCTCTGTTAAATCTATACTGATACTAATCTATACTAATATTAAAAACTAGTTAATGCCCGCGACTTCGTCTGCCTGGATCGAAGTTTTTTGGTGCCCGCAGGAACTCCTTAATTTTCCGGAATAAAAAGTTCTTAGCCTATGTGTAATTCCAGACTATAATATAAGTCTGTGCCAAATTTCAGCCAGATCCGTTCAGCCGTTGGGGCGTGATTGAGTAACAAACATCCATACATCCAAACTTTCGCATCTTATCTTATCTTTTTATAAGAAGATCTTTTTATCCCGGAAAATTAAAGAGTTCCCCGGGGAACCGAAAAACCTCAATCTACGCGGAAGACGTCGCTGGTATCAGCTAGTTTCTAGCTGTACAAAACTTGGGCCTATTTTTAGCTTAAATTAAACAAATTAAACAATTAAAATTTTCTGCTTACCTAAATTTAATTAAATTATACCATGTATAGTACAGCTCATATATTTAATTGACTTTACAAATAATTTTAGAGCAAACCACTACGGCATTAATTGCCAACCAATTTTGATATTTTTTCAAACCTTAAACAGCAAACCAATTGCCTAAATTGACTGACAGAACTCATTTTATTGCAAACTAAATAGTATATTGTGCTTAGGGGTGAAACAAGACGATTTCAGATTTGCGAGGGCTGGCATCACCCGAAATCTGAAATAGTGTTTCATCCCGTGGCGACTACACTATTTTTCATATAATCTGCATTATAAGTGCAAGATTTATTAAAATTATTTCTTATTCATTTTAGTTGCTAGATTGTTGCTATCAAACATCAAATCTGTCAGTTTAGTAGAAGGGTAAAATGACAATTAAAAAGGTTTGAAATAAACAAAAGATACTCTGACAGGATTGAAAGGAGGGATCACTTTCTGCCCTAGGGCAGTGATGGTTTTCTACCCACTGCATGACAGGCATTGAAACTCGCATTTTCCATGCAGGTTATATGAAAACGTTATTATTTTGCCAACCAGATAAATGCCCATACAATAGGCATGATGACAGTAACCAAGAATCAATGAAATTATGTATTAATCTAATAAAGTAGGATTCATGGATTATAAAAAACGTATTTATTTTTCTTTTTCGAGTGAGATTGTTGTTTATTTTGATAAAATAAAACTATAAAATACAGAAATCCGCCATAATGGATTAAACACCAAGAAGCGAATGACGTCACAATTGTTTGTTTTCGAGCTTTGTCAATCACACTATTGCTTACTGCACACTGCACAGAGTACATTGGTAAAAACAATAGTGACGTCACAAACGACGCCATGACACCGGCTAGCGTTTTGGCGTGAATTTTAAAATTTAAATTTCAAATGCCAATTTTATCTACCAAACCTTATTTTTTTGCTTAAAAAATATATTTGTTCGAAATAGTAGATACTGCCGAACATAATCTGACCATTTTTCAAAATCAGTCATCATGCCTATTATATGCCCTCTCATTCCTCTACCAACTCTAGGTTGCCAAGGTGCAAAAATAAAACGAGGGGCATTATTCATAATACACCTGCCACAAAGTTTTAAAAACCTTTCAATAGCTAAACTGAATGGCGGCAACGTGATGACAAATTGAGTTTATCAATAGCGCGATGCTTCGAGACTTTGCTTTAAGTTTATTTTAGCTATGTAATAAGGGTTGTGTAAAATAAAGTTTAAGTATCTTGATATTAACAGCGAATTATTTTTCTAACTTTGCATTTTTTTCTAATTGCCTTTTTCTTAATACCTTATATTTAATAATCTTACTTTTTACTTCTTTCTTACTTCTTACTAATAATATTATTAATGCGAAAGTTTGGATGGATGTATGGATGTTTGGATGTGTGGATGTGTGGATGTATGGATTGCTGAAGGTATTTTATAATCTTACTAATATTATAAATGCGAAAGTTTGGATGGGTTTATGGATGTTTATTACTCAATCACGCCCCAACGGCTGAACGGATCTGGCTGAAATTTGGCACAGAGATAGATTATAGTCTGGAATAGCACATAGGCGACTTTTAACCCCGGAAAAAACTAAAGAGTTCCCTCAGGAACCAAAAACCTCATACCACGCGCTCGCGGGCATTCGCTAGTTTAGGTATAATATTATTGTGCATCTTGAAATTACAACGTACCAAAACAAACCACCACTACAGCCCATTAACGTCCCACTGCTGGGCACAGGCCTCCACACTCATAGAAGGGTATTAGAGCTTAGACCCACCACGTTGGCGGGCTTTAACGACTATTATCATGTTAGTGATAATAACCGGGACCGACGGCTTAACGTGCTCTCCGAGGCACGGGGGTGAAACACCGCCATCTTCCTAACTCCGGGCTAGTACTGAGAATTTCTAGTCAGAACAACCCAATACTTAATTATGGGCCGACCCGGGACTCGAACCCAGGACCTCATTGGCGGCAGTCGGACATGCTAACCACTAGACCAACGAGGCAGTTTATATACTTATAGCTCCATTTATTTTAAAATAGTTACGCTGCAGAGAGATATGATAGTAGTAGGTAAATAATAGCACGTAAGTATTTTTTTTGACTATCAGTAGTCAAAGAGTATAATATCCACACTTAATACTATTTAAATGCGAAAATGTGTCTGTGTATCGCTCCGTCTGCCTGTCTGTCTGTCTGCTACGCTTTTTCCGGCCATCTGTTTCGGAACTCGGACCCGGGACCTCGTCAGTAACAGTCGAATATGCTAACCACTAGACCAACGAGGCAGTCACAGGCAGGCAAAACAAACCGACCCATAACAAATCATAACATCCAATCACCGTCCATACCCCATACTTCTTGCGTCGTTACACGCCATTGATTCCTATAAGATTTTACGAGCTACCTCCACGGCGACAATTTATTACTATCAGGTTCACGCTTCACTAGCCTCCACCCGCCACCTGACAGCCAGGTATGATTTAGGACACCTAGACACAGACCTAGACACTAAATTAAAAGTTAGCTCAAAAGATAGTCGCAAATTGAGAATGAGATTTACTTGCAGCCTTTTATCTACGTTATTTAGTTTTAGATTTAACTTGGCCTGTGAGAGTATAGATGCTATTATAGGATTGGTCAGTGAAAATTAACTATAAAATGATTATTATTGATTTTCTCTCAAATTTCAAAAGATAGTCGCAAATTGAGAATGAGATTTACTTGCAGCCTTTTGTCTACGTTATATAGTTTTAGATTTAACTTGGCCTGTGAGAGTATAGATGCTATTATAGGATTGGTCAGTGAAAATTAACTATAAAATGATTATTATTGATTTTCTCTCAAATTGATGTCTAATTATGTAAGTCTGATGTAAGTAATAGATCCACGTTTACCATAATACCACGTACATACCATACCATGTCTAAATAATTGCCTCGCTGGTCTAGTGGTTTGCTTCCCTGGGTGGGCTATGAGAATAAGGATGAGACATATAGGTAATATTATAATCATAATAAGCACCAAGCGTATTCTTATGCTTGGTGAAAACCGTATAGTAATATTTTCAATAATAATTTCAAGGTCTGCACCCTTACTCAGTCGAAATTCCGCGGGCTCGTACGTAGCGATTTGCTTCCTCGTTTCTAATTAGAACCGCTAGGATATGGAATGCCCTTCCGGCTTCCGTTTTCCCCTCCCCTTTTAATATAGGTACCTTCAAATCAAGAGTGAATAGACATCTTCTAGGTAAGCGCGCTTCACCTTAGGCAGCATCACCACTTTAAGCAAGTCTGATTTAATGAAGTCTTATATAATTTAAAAAAAAAAAAATTCAGGAGGTATTTATAATCCAAAGAAAGGCTCCTTTCTTTCTTTAATTAAACAAAATAGACATGTATCCTATGATATTCTGAATATAAAAAAGGTGACTGACTGATCTATCAACGCACAGCTTAAACCAGAGGACGGATCGGGGTGAAACTTGGCATACATTTTTGACATAGGCATATGCTAAGAAATGTTTTTTAATCAACCCCTAAGAGGGTCAAATAGGGGTTTGAAATTTCTATGAAAATCGAACTTAATGTGAGCGAAGCTGCGGGCAAAATCTAGTTCTGAATAGAAAAAATATATCATTGTTCGCATCACACCTTACCTCCTAGCCCCACATTTCATCGGGATAGCCCCATCGCTCTAGCGAGATGAAAATTTGTCTAGACCGCAGACGGAACCTGGGAAACATCATATTTCAGGCTTGAGATCCGATGCTTTCTACTAGATCAAGATTCGGCGGTGAGGTGATACGATTGGAAATATCTCTATGTCAGGTAAACGAAACGCTGCCAATTCCAACTAAAATGATGAATGATAAAATTGCGATTCAGGCATCAAGTTTCTTTTCAAGTTTAACTGCGATTTTTTTTTTTATTTTTTTTTATATAAATTGCACAAAAATGTACAAAAAATATGTTATTAGCCAAAAGTTACACATGTAGTTTGTTGGCAAACTCGCGCCCAACTAATAATTATATACCGTGCACTTATTATTCACACAACAACTATTATACCTTATAAACTACTAAGTATGTGATTAAAATTAAGTTACTACAACTAACACTAAACCATTTAATTACATAACTATAGTATTTTAATTGTTAATCAGAGTCGGGATTTTGATGTATATATGTCACCGTAAGATTGAAAAAACCGTTAGATTGTAATCTGACTAGCGGAATTGTAAACTGTCGACAGATTGCGAACCGTTCAATGTTCTGAGTGTCAATTTTTGAAATATTCATTGTATTTACGTTTTTTAGTCTCTTTCTCGTAGGTTAGCTTAGGGTTCAAAATAAATAATCAGGTAATTAGGTTTTATCGGGTTCATATACCTAACAGATTACAATCTACCGAAAAATAATGCGTTAAATTGTAATCTGTCGTCAGATTACAATTTCGCTAGTTAGATTACAATCAAACGGTTTTTGAAATCTTACGGTGACATATCTAATGCTTGTAAAGAGTAGGTATACACAGAAATATATTACATAGAATAGTTAGTTTTTCTGCCAAAATCATTTCCTTTCAAAATGCTCTTTATAGAAAAAACCTGCGGGTTTACTACAATCGCTATAATACAATATTATCTCAAAATGACAGAATCACGTCACGTAAGAATAAGGATTAATTAAAGAATTATAATTTTAAAACACCAACGACGATTGTAGTAATGCCCTATACCGATTTTACCCACCACGGTTTCTGTACGAATTTCACAAGGAAAAATTAAAAAAAATTCGAACCGAAAACCAGAAAGGGGAACTTCTCTTCTTTAAAAAAACAGAAATAAAGTCAGGAATTTTCTTAACATGTTGTCATTTATGTATCATAGATGAAGTCAAAACCTCTCGCTGAAAAAACACAACTTCCTAAATGTTCAACAGTTACCCACTTACTTACAATATTACGTAAAGAGTGACCAAGTGAAGCTAACCATGTTTATAATATAACTAGCGGTCGCCCGCGACTTCGTCCGTGTGCAATTTATGATTTCCTATGAGATTTTCCCGCTGCAAAAAGCCTAGGTACATATAGCGGCTAAAACTAATAAGTAATAACCTTAATGCCGATTTTAAAACTTATAACCTACATGCAAGCTTCCAACCCCAATTTCACACCCTTTAGGGTGGATTTTCGTAAAATTGCTTACACAGGTTATTGTGATTTAAACCTAATAACCTACATCCTGATTTTCAAGCCTGTAACTTCAAACACAAAGGACATTCATACAAACTAACAGCCCCCATTTCACCCTCTTTGGGGTGAATTTTCTCAAAACCGTTTCTTAGCTGCCGTCCACACCATAGAAGGAACCCATCTTCCAAATTTCAGTATGCTTTATGCTTTATAGCTCCTGAGATCTCGTGATGAATCAGTGAGTGACCTTTCGCTTTTATTATACGAATACCTGCAAAAAGGAGTCTAATGTTTTCAGGGTTCATGTATGTATGTATGTATGTATGTATGTATGTATGTATGTGAGTTTGTATATTCCACCATAACTTGTATAAGCCTGAACCGATTTTGATAAATGAGGTATCGTTAGAATCCCTAGCTTATTCCGGGTGACATAGGCTAGTAAATTGTTTAAAAAAATTGATGGGGTGACCATGGTACCGCATTAAAGACTAAAGTTTAAAAAATAAATTCGCCAATAAGATTAACTATATAATTATCATCTAGAAAATGATGAGTAGATTCTAAAAATATATAACACAATAGTTCAATAGCCAGTGATTCACAAAAAAATATAATTTAATAAAAATGTGAATAAGATTCTAATTTAACTAGATTAATTTAGATTTTTACTTTTTAGTTCGTTTTTTTCGGCAAGGCAGCCGTGTTTTTAATTTTTTTTAATTATGACTTGTATATATAGAAGATGTCCTTCCAACCGAATTTCGGCCACAACGGCCTATGCCCAGACAGATTAGCTATCTGCAGGGGGGATATTATAGAGCACAAGTCTGTGCATACACAGGTGCACTCGTTATTCCTTTACTCTCATAGCCTGATGAGACGGAATATACGACACGACTGGAGAGAAATCAGGCGCAGGAACGACTTCTTTACGTGCTCATCGAGGCACGAGGATGAAACACCACCAATTTCCTAACTCCGGGCTAGTACTGAGAATTCTTGGCAGAAATCCCCAATATTTGTTATGGCCCGACCCGGGACCTAAACCCGGGACCTCGTTGACCACAGTTGAAAATGATAACCACTAGACCAACGTGTTTATAATAGAGCATTTGTAGAGCTCATAAAATCTTGTGCGCAACTAGCAAAATACAAAATGGTGGGCAAAAATAAACCTCCGACCACCTATAACTCACAGGCCACCACGTTACGGGTCATCACTTTATTCCAAAAACCCACGTGAGACCAAACCCTGTCCAAACTTATATTTCCACTTCATCCAAACAATATCAAACCTTAACTCCCTGCTATACGATCTACAACAACAGCTTTATAATTGAGTATTGAATACAAAACTGAAAACGACGCTCGATAGAGGAAAATACACCTTATTTTAATGTTATAAAGGGTGTAATGCCTGAAAATGTTTTATAGGGGTGTCACGTCATACATCAGATGGACTCATTTGCATTGAGCAGGAACATTTGTGTCCAAGTGTCACCTTCGTCTGCGTATATAAAGTAGTTAACTGCTGGAAAATAGACTGGAAATCTTGACATAGATTGAAATCGTTACTTTGTTTGCAGTTTCATTGCTCAAAAAATCACTTATTTGAGAAATAAACTGCTACGAGACATGCAGATTACATAATACAGTTAGGTATGGTAGGAATATAAAACTGAAACTTTGACTCAAATGTTTTTTATTCAAATAAACTTTACAAGTGCTTTTAAATCAAAAGAAAAAAAAAGTACCGTAGCAGTCAGTTCAGCCGTGCGTAATGAATTTTTTTTCTTGTCTAAGAGTTTTTTTATTCCACTAAATGTAGCCCTTGATATTAGTGATGATACAGTCTAAAATAGTAGCGGGCTAACCTGTTACGGGTATGGCAGTATTTTTTTTATCCACTACAAGTTAGCCCTTGACTGCGATCTCACCTGATGGTAAGTGATGATGCAATCTAAGATGGTAGCGGGCTAACCTGTTAGGGGCATGGCAGTTATATTAAACCCATACCTCTATTCGGTTTCTACACGGCATCGTACAGAAACGCACGATCCCTTGGCGGCACTTTTTTGCCGGTAGGGTGGTAACTAGCCGCGGCCGAAGCCTCCCAACAGCCAGACCAGGGAAAATTCAGCAATTATAAATTACCAAATTGACCCCGCCGGGGATCGAACCCGGGACCTCCGCACGTTAAGACAACAGCGCTACACACTAAATAAATAAATTGGTCCTAAGTGAACTAAATAAATCATTTCATTTCATTCCAGCGCCTCATAAAGCTGGTATCATAGTTGTAATATAATTGCTATACCCCGCTAATCAGGTTATCCCGCTACCATTGCAGACGTCCAGGAAAATACAGAAATTATAAATATCCAAATTGACCCTATCGAGGATAGAACCCGGGGCCTTCCTTCATAAGACAACAGCGCTCACCACTGCGCCAGGAAGGTCGAAAATGTTTACTTATTTCGAAACAATAAAGCCCAGGTCCATTAGAATGCGCGCGACAACCTGTAAAGTATAAGAACTGCGGCGCACCCGTCTGGACTACTAAAGAGGCACTAATTTCCCCCCACTTAACGACCTGAGCAACCTACCTTTAAGAAGGTATGAAAATTGCATTCACGAGTAACAACTGGAATAGAAATCTGAATACAATCGTCTTCTCTAGTATTATAAATGCAAAGTTTGGATGGATGTTTGTTACTCAATCACGCTAGAACGGTTGAACGGATCTGGATGGAATTTGGCACAGAAATAGATTATAGACTGGGATAACACATAGGCTACTTTTAATCCCGGAGCATCAAAGAGTTCCCACGGGAACCACAAGACCTCAAGCCACGCGGTCGAAGTCGCGGGATATACCACTAACCCGTGACTTGATCCGCGTGGTTTGAGGTTTTCTGGTTCTCACGAGAAATGTTTAATTTTCCGGGATTAAAAGTAGCCTATGTGTTATTCCAGATTATAATCTATCTCTGTGCTAAATTTCATCCAGATCCGTTCAACCGTTCTAGCGTGATTGAGTAACAAACATCCATCCATAAATCCATCCAAACTTTCGCATTTATAATAATAGTAAAGAAATATACTCGTAGCTACTATAGGGGTTTTGGACGCTTTGAGACACGGTTGAAATGCTATAAGACAGTAAGTAGGCAAATGAGGCTACCTAGTTAGGATCCACCTGTATATATAATTAATTGGTCACAGCTGATTTTACTTTTGTCCATAGTGGGTTAAAGCTCTAATAAAAAAAGTTTGTGAACAAAAGTCGCTATTACAGCTACGTAAGCTCCGCGAACTAATGATTGCGGCAAAGAGTTGGTAGTTGGCGATAGTTGCCAAACGTGGCAGGTGCTAATGGAAAAACTTTTATTGGCGGTTATCTCCTCCCCGGGAACGAAACCCCGCGTAGCTATTTGCGTAGCCCGCAGACCGTAGAGCTTCTACGTTGCCATGTGTTTGAAAATAGGTTGAAAGAATGTCGAATGGCATTTTTCTGATAATTCGCTGAGATATATTTTATTAGGAAATTATTTCTTACCAGAAATCTTTTTTGCTGCTTCCTCAAAATGTTCGAAAATAGACTATTACTAGCTGATGCCCACCACTTCGCCCGTGTGGGTTGAGGTTTGTTAGTTCCCGCGGGAACTCTTTAATTTTCCGGGATAAAATAGCCTATGTGCTATTCCAGACTATAATTTATCTCTGTACCAAATTTCCAGATCCGTTCAGCCGTTTTGGCGTGTTTTAGTAACAAATATCCCTTCATCCTTCCATCCAAACTTTCGCATTTATAATATTAGTATAGATTCTGGAAAAGAGTTAATGCTTTTCTGCAATCAACTGGATCACATTAAAGTATCCTAACTTAAAAAAACATGGACACATCTCACGCTACTCCGATAATAGATGGACCATACAGACCACACAGTGGAGAGGACCTTCAGGAAAATGGGGAGGTTGGAAGGCCAAACAAACGGTGGACTGATGAGATAATCCAAACTGCAGGGAAAGGATGGATGAATGTGGGCAAGGACAGGGAGAAGTGGAAGAGGTTGGGGGAGGCCAATATCCGTAAAGGGGCTTTTATCTAATAAGTAATATCAAATGAACGCGACACTAACCATACTAATCTAGGAAATAAGGAAAATCTACTACTAACTCATCTACAAGGATAAGAGAATAAAACGCTTTTTTTTACTTAAAAAAATATTATAGGGTCTGTAAGGTTAGGTTAGTTAAATGGACGTCGCTCAAGAGAAGGGCACCGGCGTAAGTTCTTTAAGAGTTCCCGGTGCCCCTCATTATGAGCTGAGGACGGTCACCGAGGGGGTTTTAGTGGGTAAAAATCCCACATAACCCGATCCTATGTGGTCGGGTTTCTATGGAAGATTTCCCCCCCGTAACCAAAAAAAAAAAAGGGTCTGTAAGGTTATTTCGTTATGCTCTTTAGAAATACACGCTAAATTGAATTTAGGTAACCCACCCCGATGTCACGCCGGGGCACGTCACAGCGTGTCACGCGCCGCCGCGACAGGTAGCGGCGTGACAATTTTTAACGTGGCAACATTTAAATTAAATTCCTGTCCGACGCACCACTCTGCCGCGCCGAGAGTAATTTAGGCAATTTCCGATAAAACGCTTATCTGTTACTTACGCCAGTTTTGTGTTCTGCTGTGGTGTTCCATTTAAATGTTTAATGTCTGTGGTTTGTGGAATTTTGAATGTTTTTTTTTGTGTTAGTATTATTACCACTACAGCCCATTAACGTCCCACTGCTGGGCACAGTCCTCCACACTCATAGGAGAGAGGGAATTAGAGCTTAGACCCACCGCGCTGCTCCAATGCAGGCTTTGACGACTATTATCATGTTAGTGATAATAACCGGGACCGACGGCTTAACGTGCTCTCCGAGGCACTTGGTGAAACACCACCAACTTCCTAACTCCGGGCTAGTACTGGGAATTTCCAATCAGAAAATCCCGACACTTAATTATGGCCCGACCCGGGACTCGAACCCGGGACCTCGTTGGCCGCAGTCGAACATGTTAACCACTAGACCAAGGAGGCAATTAGCAGCTTCCTCCTCCTTAGTAGTTAGTTAGTATTATTAAGGCATTATTATCGCATGGAGCCGCTGGTTCCAGGCGGCAAGACCGTGGCATGTGGAAATCCTTACAAGAGGCCTATGTCCAGCTGTACGACGTCTATCGGTTAAGGATAGTGATGATGATGATTATTATCGAATACCAATCCGAATTTGGCCTGAAGAAGGCATGCGGCCATAGAGCATTAGACTATGGTACTTATCACCTCATTGCACTCATATATCCTTGATGTGTATAACAGAGCCACCTATGATGTTTCTTAGCAACGTAGGCTGGAAAGTTCCTCGTTCAAAATCTATATTACCATGCATATCTAACGTTCTGGAAAAGGCTGTATGTGTTCAAGTGACATCTTATGTAGAGGAGAACAATATGTTGCCAGTTCACCAGTCTGGTTTTAGTAATAGTCACAGTACAGTAACATGGGATGATGCATGGGATGATTTGATTCAATTGATACTTCGTTGCTGCTATCTAAGCTGTCATTATATTGGCTTTTCTACTATAAAATGGTTTAACAGCTTTCTCAGTAACCGGGCTTAATTCATGCAAATAGACCAAGGGAATGGTACTCATCTGATATCCTCAACATTTCCAGTAGTTTAAGGAGTGCCTCAAGGATCGGCACTTATCCATTGCTTTTTGCGATTTATACAACAGATGTAATTCATTGTTTCTCCAATTGCAAATACCATCTTTATGCAGAAGATGTTCATTTATACCTCTCGTTTAAGCCTCGGGATGCTGCAGATGCTGAAACAAAACTTAACAATGACTTTAATAGAATAGTTAACTGGTCAGAAAATAATTCCCTATTATTGAACCCTCTGAGATACAAGTGCATGATTTTCGGTACCTCTAAAATGGCAAAAACTATAGAAAGTTTAGATGTAAAAACCAGAATAGGAAGCAATTGTGTAGAAAGAGTTTCTGAGGCAAGGAATTTGGGGGTAATTTTTCATTCAAATTTATACTTTGAGTCACATATAAAAATATTGTTAAGAACTGTTTTTATAGATTGAAAGCTCTGTATAAGATAAGATCTTTACCTGAGTGTAGAAGTTCGAATACGGCTATGCAATTCCCTCATTTTGTCAAAACTGAACTATGCCGACACAGCGTATGGGCCGTATTTGTTGGAAAGAACCAAAAAATTAATACAGAGAGTCCAAAACGCTTGTACTCGCTTCTGTTTTAATATTTTTCCTCGTTCACATATCAGTCCATATCTTAATAAGGCAAATTTACTAAAAATGTCTGCCCGAAGAAACTTGCATCTAGCTACATTGGTTTTTGGTGTTATCTCTACTGGTAAACCGGAATATCTCTTCGCGAAGATTAAGTGGGCAAGGCAGCACAGTAGATATGCACCGAGAGGTTCGGCGTGTCCAATAGCTGTAACACAGAACTGCCGCATTCTGAGGCAGCTTCAGGCTTGCTTTCTCCAGGATTTGGAATATAATCCCACCACCAGAGCAAAACCTGAAATCAGCGTTTACTTTTAAATGTAAGTTTAAAAAGTTTTTCTAGACAAGCAATAACTGGGTTAAGTGAAATTGCACTTACGAATACTTTATTTGCATCGCTTTACATCCAAATACCTGGAGAGGTAGGACAAATAGGTCAAAAAGTGTTATTATTATTTATTTATTTTGTTGTTGTATTTTAAATATTTTCGTTCCATAGCCTTTTTAGTTTCGAAATTAAATAGAGTAAACTTAGTTATAACTTTAGTACATTTACATTGACGGAAAGCCCAGGCCGGTCCGGGACGTCGAAGCACAAGGGGTCGGCTGAAAATCAGCGCTGATATCTTCACTATATCAGCATTACGCTGAGTCGATGCCCTTTTTGGAATTTAATTTTACACAGATTAGTGTTTATACCATTAGGGTTTAGTATAATGTAAGTTTATAGTCATAGTGTTTAGTGCATAAGTGCTTCCGGTATTCTTATTATATTCTGTATTGTTTGTTGTGTATTGTAAAACCCAAATAAAGAACAAGGTACTTGTCATCAAACTGTCATTTTGAATAATATTTGCCTACTAGCTGATGCCCGAGACTTCGTCCCCGTGGATTGAGGTTTTTAGCTCCCGCGGGAACTCCTTAATTTTCCGGGATAAAAAGTAGCCTGTGTGTTCCGGACCACAATCTTTATGCCAAATTTTATCAAGATCCGTTCAGCTGTGCGGCCTTACTGAGTAACAGACATGCATCCATCCAAACTTTCGCATTTATAATTTATGTATTATTGTAGATAAACACAAACATAAGATACTTGTTTCAGGATATATAAATGAAATTCAAGAATGGAATTCATTCCCTGCGATTAAGAAAAATAACGATGGTGTCAGAGACGAGGTTATACGCCGTTGCGTATCGTTCTTGTGTGATCTTATTTTCTCGCTGTAATATTTTTTTTGTTCATGTTAATAAATGAGTCACGAGAGCTTTTACGTCTTTCTCCTTCAACTATCCTCTAGAAATTTGCAAGAGTATAGTATAGATAGATGGTACAGAGGTATTTCTTATACATTAATACAAAAGACAAGTAACAAACCGAAGTGGCAACCTGTCATTATGCAGGTGTTAGCAAGGGGCTCACGTCCCGTCGCGCCGATAATTAGATGGGGCTCATTAGACCCCTCACTGTAACAGGGTTAGCGCCCCAGACCCCACCTCGCTCGCCTGCTATACAAACCACCTCGGAATATAAAGAACCGATAACTAGGCAGCCTCATTCCCTTTCGCAGTCACTTATTTACGTATTTCAAGTATCTGCTACTCGTTTTTGTAGGCGATCGGTTAATCGCGTCTGTTTAATTGGACGACGTTTCAAATTATCGTCCCACCAACGTAAATCTGGCCAAAATTGCAAATAATTTTTATGCCTGTTTAGTTTTAACTTTATTTTTAATATTTACTGTCACCAGGACAGATAAGTTTCTGCGACTAAATGTAAATTTTTAACAACTCAGAATTTAAAAAATTTAAAAACACGACTGACCTGCCAAAAAACGAACTAAAAAGTTAAAAATCTAAATTAATCTAGTTAAATTGGAATCTTATTCACATTTTTATTAAATGATATTTTTTTGTGAATCACTGGATATTGAACTATAAGTGTTATATACTTTTGGAATCTATTCATCATTTTCTAGATGATGATTATATAGTTAACCTTATTTTCGTTTTTTTTTCCAATTTTGTCCAACTGTCCAATTGACAGTTTCTACGCGACATCGTTTTTTTTTATCCACTACAAGTTAGCCCTTGACTGCGATCTCACCTGATGGTAAATGAAGATACAGTCTAAGATGGTAGCGGGCTAACCTGTTAGGGGCATGACAGTTATATTTAATCCTTACCCCTATTCGGTTTATACACGGCATCGTACCGGAACGCTAAATCGCTTGGCGGCACGTCTTTGACAGTAGGGTGGTAACTAGCCAAGGCCGAAGCCTCCCACCAGGCCAGACCAGGTAAAATTCAGAAATTATAAATTCCCAAATTGACCCTGCCAGGGATCGAATCCGGGACCTCCGCACGTTAAGACATCAGCGCTACACACTGCGCCACGGAGGTCTTCGTACTGGAATACTAGATGGCTTGGCGAGTCGCCTTTACCGGTAGGGAGGTAACTACTAACTAGCCACGGCCGAAGCCTTCCACCAGACCAGAGGCCCAATTATCTAAGCAAATCGTAATCGTTTGAAAGACCTATCACATAGTTATGCATGCTTTTATTGTTTTCAGGGTTCATGTATGTATGTATATTCCAACATAACTTCTATACGCCTGAACCGATTTTGATCAATGAAGTATCGTTAGAATCCCTAGCTTATTCCGGGTGACATGGGCTAGTAAAATAAAAAAAAATATTGATGGGGTGACCATGGTTCCGCATTAAAAACTAAAGTATTAAAAAAAATTTAAAATAAGATTAACCATATAATCATCATCTAGAAAATGATGAGTAGATTCCAAAAATATATAGCACTATAGTTCAATATCCAGTGATTCACAAAAAAATATCATTTATTGTTTTTAACTTTTTAGGTCGTTTTTTGGCAGGGCAGTCGTGTTTTTTAATTATTTTATTTATTGCTTTTTGATATGTAGGCATCCATGAACTCTTCAAAAAGTTCGAGTTATACGTTTGACAAACGTTTACGATTACGATTGCCTTACACAATCGAGGGGCTGAAATAAAAGAAATCTAAAATCATGAATCCACAGGTGACCGGAGTTGCAGTTACCTCGGCCAACATATAAATATAGTTTTTTTGTGGGTGTGAGGTTACCTACCGGAGATGGGTATCTGGAGATGGTAGGTGATCCAAATAACACACTCGGACGTTCAAAGTTATTAACTATATTGTCGATATGAACTTTTTACTATAATTATCAATAACAATAATTTCGCGATCACTTATTGTAACAAGTATGGAAGGTAAATTAGCGGAGTTCGTACCCAACGTCATCAAAAGTCGGACCATATTGAAGTTCGCGCCGGTTGCACGTCATCGATAGCATCGCTAGCGATTTAATTTAGGTTCTAATGTATCTTGTTTAAGTACTTATAGATATTATTTTATTGTAAATCATGAATTGATTTATAAAATTCAAAACAGGTGGCTAACCTAACCACTGCTCCAGGGAGGTCGTCTAAACAGCGGAGAAATGTGAAGGAAAAGTATTCACGAACCGCAGAAGTGTAAATTACCGAACGGCACGTAGAATAATACGGTAAATTTATTATCCACTGTCAAAGAACACCTCTTTTACGCGGTTTTCCGCGTCAACTCGATTAACATTAAGCATGCTCCCCTCCCTCTATCCAGTTACGTCGTAATTTTTATTTTGCGCAATTCGTCACGTCGCCGTCGCCTCTCCTTGCCGTCGCGTCGCTTGACAGGTGACGCTTGTCGCGTTTTTGCAAATTAATAAATTGCGTTTTCACACTTTGTAGAGCTCTTGCAGACTTTTATAGCCTCAAAATAACAAAGTGCCTACTTTTACTCACAGATTACCTTTAATGGTTGTCATTACAAGTGCTTTTGAATCGCCGTGAATCTACCACTAGTTCAGAATGCCGCTCCTACCAAGAAGAACCAGCGAGAAACTCGGTGGCTGCTCTTAAGAATAAAATAATTTACAATTACATCAATTACATGTGTAGATGCATAATTATTATGTAACCGCAGTCCTATGCATTGCTGGAGCGAGTCAAATCCATGCTCTTTTATCATTCACATAGTCTTCAACAAATTATTTTAATGTTCACAAATTAATTTAGATATGCAGATTTATATTTACAAATTTACTGCCTAGTAAAATATTATAGTATTACAAAATGAAGCTCGCAATTTCGTCGACATACCATTTTAAACCCCAATCATAGAATAGATAATAGTATACCCCAATGTAAAATGAGTGGGGCGCAAAACTGTAGCCTGTGTAATTCAGGAGCCATACTGCCAACGCATAAAGCCATATTGTTTTATTATTAAAATAAAAAATTTGTTACAAATTTCAAATTGTTACAGAGACGCCATAGATATCTTCTGTGACAGCATGACTACTGTCAAAAATAAACTCAAAGCACAAAAATTAAGCTAGTAAGGTTTAATTAAGTACCTAGTTTAGTATAATTTTTATTTTCTTTGTTTTTTTTTTTTTTGTTTTGTTAATATTTCTTCGCTGTAGTTAATGTGCCCATCTATGCATGCCATGTCCTCATCTAGAAGACACAATTGTATAAGTAGTTTATATTTAATTTATCACGCTTTTTTTAGCCTTCACAATTGTAGTCAGTTTTGAGGACTAATTAAAAAAAAAAAAAAAAATTGTTAACTTTCGTGTTTAAAATTATAACCCTTAATTTAGGAACGTCAAGGTACGTGACATCAAACTATTATTATGAGTAATATTGCTTAAGTATTGCTTTAAGCGTTACACTCCGAACAGCCAAATCGGTCCTGTCATTGTTGCGTCAAGCAATAACAAGCATCATAACATACAAACTTACAAGCGTCCAGACTTTCACATTAAAATATTAGTAAGACTGAAGCTGATGCCAACTACGACCGCGTGGTATAAGTTTTGTTTTTTATTCCTTGAGGGAACTCCTCAATTTTCGGGGATAAAAAGTAGCCTCTGCCACTCTCCAGATCCTCAACCATGCCAAAAATGACATCAATCCGTTGCTTTGTTGTGTGATTGAATGATAAACGTATAAATTGAAAAACTAACAAATGAATACAGTTTAAATAAATCAATAAATAAATGAATTTTTATTGACCAACAATTTACATCAAATTAATCAGTAGTACAAAAAAAAACGTTACATGCAGTAGTGTACTGTGTACATACTTCAAAAGTAAATGTGGTCAATTTCGCATTTATAATAATAAATTATTGAGGTATAAAAAAATTGGAAAAGAATCACAGAATGCAACATCTTCTAATTCAAAAAGTAAAATGGTCGCTTAAAAGATAGAGCAACAGAACAACATCTATTTAACCGTTAAGAGCGGCAAATCAAAGATGCCGCTCTCAACGATCCCTGGTCCGTGCGACCCCACTATCATTAACAAACAGTCGGCCTAACCCGCCGGGCGCCCTCGCTACGAGTCAATACTTCAATATTTACGAGTTCGGACTACCATTTAGTGATGTACACTTAAATGTCGATATTATAGCCTTCATCCATACAAATAGTATAAATGTAATAGTGTTTGTCACCTTTTCACGGCCTAATCATTTAAAGCCATGAGCGTTTAATAAGATTTCCATAAAACATCCTTACTAATATTATGTTATATATTACTGGTAACGTATGTGTTGTGTTGTCTACATATTGTAATCTTTTCTTTTCTATGAAAAGAGCAACTGCTGAGTTTCTTGCCGGTTCTTCGCAGTAGAATCAGCTTTCCGAACCGGTGGTTGAGTCTTAACGTTTCATAAGTGACACAAGTTGTCCTACATGAAATAAATAAATCATTTATCAAAATCAGTTGAATATATGGGCCGTGAATGGGTAGTAGACAAACAGACATAGTTTTACATTTAATGATTTATGATATGAATTTATATTCGATCCTTCTACAGAAAACAAACCCCGATGAGGGATATAATTGCCATATCTCTACCAGATTAACCTGCTAACATAAGTCTTAGGTTGCGCTAACCATAAGCGTAACCATAAGCAGAGGTGAGTTAGTCTTTGACTGCCATCTAACCCTACTTACCTTCAGATGATGAAAATAAATGGTAAATAAATTCTTTATTGTCACGTCTTAGCCGGTGGTATGGAAACTTGCCAGCTGAATTTCTGAATTTTCTCTGGTCTGGCCTGGTCTTCCACCAAGATATTCAGAATTTATAAGTTTCCAAATTCACCCGGCCGAAAAACGAAACCGGGAGTTCTTATTATAAAACCACAGCCCTCACTATTGCGTCAGGGAGATCGCCAAGGGCTAACAGTAATCGAATTTTCAAAACCACATAAATCATAAATCAAATGATTTTGCAAAATTGTGGGTAATAACAGCTGTATAATATAAGCAGAATCTTCCCGTACACAATCTACTGTCAGAGACAGTGTGCAAAAATTATATTACATTAAAATTTATAAATAATATCAAAATTAAAAAAATAATTAAATATTGGTCCAAGTTAAAATGGTTAGTTACATTTTATACAGTTATTAATAAACGTTGCTGTAATGTTAAACAATTTAAATAATATTGGCATGTTAGATTAATGTTGAGTTATTTAGTTTTATAAAAATATAAATTAATAATTATGGATAATTGTACTATATTATAAACTTATCAAACAGCACTAAATTACAACTTTTCCCTTTCTCTTTTAGAACAAACATGCATAGTCATAGGAATTTCGCTATCTTAGGAGACGCCACTTAAGAGAATCAATCGAAACAAATGTTTTAAACATCGATACTTGTAAGAGCACATCACGGGGCGCTTAGTGACCTCAAGATTTATGCGTTTAGACAAGTGCCCTCGGTCAGGTGCGCTGATTTACGGCCGCATCTGATGACGGGGTCGCCGCGACCGCGTCCGTCGCTGCCGGTTTCTTTCCACCACATTGCTATTACGAGGGTTATTTGTAAAGTAAGCCACTTGAATGAAAAATAGATACCTAAAATTACTTTGACTTTTGGGACACAATTTTGTTAATCGTTTACGTTAATATATAAAGCAGCCATGTGTGTCAATTTGACAGCTTAATGTCCACTTGTACAAGGACAGACAAGGACTCTTAAATTGAATTAGTTCAAACTCTACATCTTGATAACAAGTCATAATTAAAAAAAAAAAACACGACTGTCCTGCCAAAAAACGAACTAAAACGTTAAAAGTATAAATTAATCTAGTTATATTAGAATCTTATTCACATTTTTATTATTTGATATTTTTTCGGGAATCACTGGATATTGAAATTTAGTGTTATATATTTTTGGAATCTACTTATCATTTTCTAGATGATGATTATATAGTTAATCTTATTTTCGATTTTTTTTTTTCAAATTTAGTCTTTAATGCGGGAATGGTCCCGCATTAAAGATGAATGATGAATGATGGAAGATTTAAAAAAAAAACTGAAAAAAAATTACTGCCTGAAAAAAGGAGTATATTGTTTTCAGGGTTCATGTATGTATGTGAGTTTGTATATTCCACCATAACTTCTATACGCCTGAAGCGATTTTGATAAATTAGGTATCGTTAGAATCCCTAGCTTATTCCGGGTGACATAAGCTAGTAAAATTAAAAATATATTGATAGGGTGACCATGGTCCCGCATTAAAGAATAAAGTTCTAAAAAAATATCTAAAATAAGATTAACTATATAATCACCATCTAGAAAATGATGAGTAGATTCCAAAAATATATAACACTGTAGTTCAATATCCAGTGATTCAAAAAAAAATATCATTTAATAAAAATGTGAATAAGATTCTAATTTAACTAGATTAATTTAGATTTTTAACTATTTAGTTCGTTTTTCGGCAGGGCAGTCGTGTTTTTTACATTTTTTTAATTATGACTTGTTAGCTGATATCGGTTTATTAATACGGGCCTTAGACAATTAAGTAAGTTTAATTTTAAAAGCAGTCTTATTAAAGATGTCTTAATAGAGCAAAACATTTATTAGGTCAAATTTAATTAGTAAAAAAATCTGATCAGCTATATTAAAGAAGACACTATGTTTTAATCAAATCAAAACTGGCTTTTCCATAAATCTTTTTGTTTCGTCGTAAATATACAAGGCAGTTTGTTAATGTCGCAGGACTTGGTAGTTTCTGCTTGCATCGCACTTTTGTTTAAATTAATGTATTTTTTCTGTGTACGTGTAACGCTTACGTGGTTATAAGTAATTGATTTTTCGCATTTTACTTGTACGTCAACAAAGTTCATTTGATTTAGGAATAAATAAAATAATACTCCCGACCGATTATATAGTCTAGGCAATAAAGCTAGGTGACCCCAACAATAATTCCTCAGCCGACGAAACTTTATAGCATGTTATAGTATCATGAGTTAAACTTATATTATAAATATCCACCAAAAAATTAGAAAGGAAGTAAGGTTTTTTTTATGCTATACCCATTTGTTAAAGCAGGAAGGTACATTATCGCGTAAACGCAGTTTAGATTTCATCATAAAATTGATGTAAATAATTATTTCACTTGATATTTCAATTTTGAGTGTAAATATACTACCTACTATTATTTTAAAAAGAAATCGAGAGAATATTCAGGCATAAATATTAAGTTTTAGGTATAAATACCTAACTTCCGGATGTTTTTTTTGTTGGATATTTTTGTATATGTTTTGGATCATCCAATACTAAAGCCCTGCCAAGTTTCAACGACTGAGGATTTAATGCGGGGGTCTCCATACAACGGACCGCCCCATTGCCTAGACTAATAGGCTACGGCGGCCAATCTCCAGAGCATATTATAGTGCACTAGCGTGTGCGCATACATACCTATGTATCCCTGTTCTTTTACTCTCAGAGCCTGATGGGACGGAAAATCCGAAACGACCGGAGGGATATCAGGAGCAGGACCGACTGCTTAACGCGCTCTCCGAGGCACGGGGGAGAACCACCGCTTCCAAATTCCGTCCTAGTACTGAGAATTTATTGTCAGAAAAACCTAATACTTGTTATGGCCCGATCCGGGACTTGAACCTGGGACCTCGTCAGTAACAGCTATGCTAACCAACATACCAACGAGGCAGTAATAATGATGTGTCAGTGATAGTGATATCACTATTACTGGCACATCATTCTCCGGGCTAATACTGAGAATTTCTTGTCAGAAAAACCCAATACTTGTTAAAGCCCGAGCCGGGACTCGAACCCGGGACCTCGTCAGTAACAGCTATGCTAACCAATAGACCAACGAGGCAGTAATATTGATGCGCCAGTGATAGTGATATCACAGAATAGGTAATAGTACAGTTGGTGATATGACGACACAAAACCAACTATTTGACTGTTTAAAAAAAACAAGATTCCCGTTTGAATATTCTTTTCATGAGAAATTTTACGAGACAATAATCCCAGGGCATAAATTTAGGGGTGTTTGTCTGTTTGCCCTAAGACATCGCATCCCCTCGTTCACCTATCTGCGGGAACCGTGCCAAAGTAACCTGCGTAGTTACATATAAACTGAAATGATACAACGAAATGCAAATTATTTTTGTTGGAACCATTTTTATTGGGCACTTGCTTTTGCCTAGGGCTTTGTACGAGTGTTGTCGGGTTTATCTTATTCAGACTTTGAAATTTAATGTTAAATGTTTACAGGAAATTATACTTTTCAATGGAGAGAAATACAGCTTTGGAAGATATTTAAAAGAGGTATGTTGAAAAGTATTAAATGATATGTAATCTTACTATCTTACTAATATTATAAATGCGAAAGTTTGGATGGTTGTATGGATGTTTGTTACTAAATCACGCCCCAACGGCTGAACGGATCTGGCTGAAATTTTCCACAGAGATAGATTATAGTCTGGCACTTATGCCACTTTTTATTCCGGAAAATGAAAGAGTTCCCGCGGGAACCAAAAAACCTCAATCCACGCGGATGAAGTCGTAGCCATCAGCTAGTTAAGAGATATGTCTGAATTTTTTTTTGGGCAGCTAAGTTGTTTTAGTTCTGTTTTGGGATGATACAGCGGCTGCTTAAAGTTTTTGATAACACGTCATAATATATCTATCTTAATCGTAGAACAATTATGCAACCGTTTAATAGATACTCTTTAACTGCGTTAGAGGCCCCCTTTTTCACGATTTTACCCTATGACAGAGCCTTAACCAGAACGTGGTTTCAAAATCGCTTGAAACCACGGCTTTGCTGGTATGATAATACCTAATCCGAAGAAGATAGAATAAGCTGAAGTCTTCTATCATACTAGACTTGAGGAAATTTCTGAAGAAAGTCTTTAATCAACGTACAAATTAGCCCAGCTGGGAATCAAACAAGCGACTTACAGGACTTACAAGACAACAGCACCGCTGCGGAGTGGAGATCTCACGGATCAATTAGACTCAGAGATTTTAGCTAAACTTACTTTTACTAAAACTTTAGCTAAACCTGCTTCACTTTAAATTGGCGTTAACTTTCAAACAGTTTACGTAATAATAAATAGGTACAAAATACACAGCATAGCCATGTTTTATCAGCCGTGTAGAGCTGCTGTCTCACAAGTGAGAACGACTCTATCTTTGGCGCGCTGCCGGTGTTTGGATTACTTCGATTTACACCTATTTCGAGTCTATTTCCTATTTTACGTTATATCCTTGATAACGAACTGTTTAAAATCCATAGTAAATCTTTTATTTATATTTGTACACTCACAATTATAGTTTTTGCAAGATAGGGTTGCTCTAGACGACAATAATGCTCATAAAAGCAATGATCAGTTTAGTTAACCCTAAGGTCATAGTAATAAGGACGTAATTAAGCTAATTAAATGTCTTGCTAGACTTGAGTCCTTTGTTGGTCGACCAAATGATATAGTGTACCCCTAAGTTAAGAGGACAGTCTCGATTAGAGAGCTTGTGAGCAAAGTGACGTTTTATTTAAATCCTGAATATATTGCTAATTAATTAACCCCTTCTATGATGCTCTGAATTGGGGCGTACTTGCCTAGAAAATGCCTATTCACTCTTGTCTTGACTTAGGTCATACACATACATACATGGTAGGATACACGGTCGCCGGAAGGGCGTTACGGACCTTAGCGGTTCGTAGTTAGTAGCAGAAATGTTTACAAAGAAATAAATGAGTCCCATTTGCTGTAAGGAAGAACCTAGTAAAAAGAAGAAAAGTGGTCAGGGTTTCAGAGGAGGCCTCACGATGGAAATCGCCTCCAGTATACTTTTTGTATCCGACCCTCTATCCAACAACCAAGCGAAAGCGTTGAACGTCAAGTATACTGTTGTAAACACAGTTGACAACAGTCTAAAAACCGCATTTTTCATCATAGACAATATTCTCATCACAGACAATCTTGATCAAAGTGACAGTGACAGTGACAATTTTGTAACAACTTATGAAAAGACAGTTCAAATACACACTGTGACCTTCGTTAATCATCTTTTATAACGGACATCAGACTTTTTACTTAACTCCAAAAAATTACTTCGCGAGGAGATAAATTTAACCAGCGCCTAAGGTAGCTAAGTCTTAACAATACAAAGTAATTATAAGACGTGATAATGATAATCAACAACAGTATCTTAAAAACTTATAGAGATGATTATTTGTGAAATGGTGATAAAAAATACCCCCGGCTGAGTTTGTGCGGGCTTTTCTCAGACCAGGGCGCGCTTAGAACCCTCGTAGCTTTAGTTTTAATATACCGTTACTAATTATCACAATTATAACATTTTATAAATAACTAGACGTCAATAAGTGTAGTATACCTACCTAAATTTAATAAACATTATTTGACTTTGACTTTGACTTATAACGTGAGCGAAACCGCCAGCAAAAGCTAGTATGACAAATAATTTTGGGGAACTTAAAATATTTCAATTTACAATAGCACAGCTCTTAACTCCGAACATTATACTAATAAAAAGTCCTTAAGAGTCCTTAACAAAAGGTTCACGGTCCCCGCGCTAGTCGTGATATTAACCTTTATGATCTAATTTGGCAACTGCTGGCCATTTGGCAGCGGCCATTGGCCACACAACAGGTACGGGATAATGGCCAAACGACCAATGGCCAACTCACTCGCCAAATTCTTGGCATTTTCTTCCTCCAAATGTATTTGCGACTTAAAAGATAAACCAAATGCCGCTTGGAATGCTTCATATTAAAGGAAAAGCCACACTTGAGATGCACGGAACGGAGCGGTGAGGGACGTAGTGGCAATTTTTTTTTTTTTTTTTCGACTTTGGCTTGTATAAAGCTCTTACGAATGTCATATAAAATTATAATTAAGTAATGTCAAATAAGATTACAAATTTTTAAAAAATAAAAATTTAATAAAACATAAAAACACATCATAAAATTACAAAAATAAAAAAATAAAATAAAATAATTATTAAACAATTCACAAAATGTCATAAAATTAATAATTTCGTAAATTAGTCTTGAGAATCAATTGTCAATTTGTGTATAAAAGATCTATTTACATAATTTTATGTAATCCAAGCTATCATCTACATAGTCATCGATTCTATAATATGCCTTACTTATTAACTTATTATTGACAGTCTTTAAAATAATATAATAATTAATATCGATTTTTTTTATTGAAAATAATACAGTAGAACTTAATGCTAGCTATATTACTATATAAATCATGCCCACGTGGAATGGTGGCAAGAATGCTGGCTGCATTTCCGCGCTGGACAGCCAGGCTGATCCTTTGCGCAAAAAACGAGCCAGCCCTTCTGTCACCAGATGAGGCAATTAACCGCGGTGAAATATCTCGCAAAAAATTTTTGCAAAAAATTTTAGAGAGATTATTTGTGAAATGGTGATAATGAAAAAAAACCCCGGCTGAGTTTGTTGTGGGCTCTTCTAGGACCAGGGCACGTTTGGAACCCTCGTAGCTTTAGTTTTAAGACACCGTTACTGATTATCACCATTATATTTTATAAATAACTGGACGTCAATAAGTGTAGTATACCTATCTAAATTGAATAAACATTATTTGACTTTGACTTTGACTTTAATTGTACGAGTTTGTAAGCAAATATATTAATTATAATTAATTGCATGAGTATTTAACTTTGTACATCTTCGTGTTGCGCCACTTAGCAGCTCCATACAACCTCATATTACTTAAAATACTTGGCACTATGTGCCGCGCCTATATTGTGGGGCTTGATCTTTAAAAATCCAGGGCTTCTGTCTCTTTGGCGCAGTAGTGAGCGCTGTGGTATTAAGCAGGAGGTCTCGGGTTCGATCCATGGAAGTGTCAATTTGGAAACTTTGGCATCCATCATAAATTACTTGGTTAATATATTTATTTATTCAAATATACCTACATATTTGTGAAAATATATAACACTTCTGGAAAGTTGAGTTTCAATATTTTACGTCATAATAAGGATAATGTTTTTTATCGAAACTGCCACTTTCGATTTTGTACCGTGGAAATATTTTTAAAGTTATGATCGAAACTGGCAATTTCGATCATTTACGTTGGATATATTATGGAAGTATCCATTGGAAACTGGTAGTAAATGACTACATAAAAAATCAAGTTTCTTTTCTAAGAAATACTTAAAAAGTATTCCCGAAAATACGAGAGATGCTAAATCCTTTCTTGAATTTAGTGTTGTAACTACATATACCATACTGTACACCGGAAAAAGCAAAGAGATACGTAAAGTAGAACGATATGTTAATAAAAAGAAGAGTATACAGTGACAGGTTACTTTGGCACTGTTCCTATATGCCAGATAGGTGGAGGATGCTACTAAAGCTAGGGCATGCTTCCAGCTACAGCCCTATGCGATGCGCAGCGATAGATCGCAAGGGATAAGATAAACTCCATAAAAATCCATGTCCAATGCTTCCAGCTACAGCCCTATGCGATGCGCAGCGATTGATCGCAAGGCATAAGATAAACTCCATACAAATCCATATCCATTGCTTCCAGCTACAGCCCTATGCGATGCGCAGCGATAGATCGCAAGGGATAAGATAAACTCCATAAAAATCCATGTCCAATGCTTCCAGCTACAGCCCTATGCGATGCGCAGCGATAGATCGCAAGGGATAAGATAAACTCCATACAAATCCATATCCATTGCTTCCAGCTACAGCCCTATGCGATGCGCAGCGATTGATCGCAAGGCATAAGATAAACTCCATAAAAATCCATGTCCATTGCTTCCAGCTACAGCCCTAGGTGATGCTAGATGATAAACTACATACAAATCCATATCCATACTAATATTCTAAATGCGAAAATGTGTCTGTATGTTTGTGTGCTACGCTTTCACGGCTCATCTTTTCAACAAATTTTGATGTAATTTTGTACATGGTTAGATTGTATCCCGGGGTAGGATATATGCAGCTTTTATCACGCAGTAGCGGGCATCTAGTAATGAATATTTTAAATATTCGCCAACTCAGAAATTCAATAGGCCATGTGAATTTAGGGCATACAAATAAGATTTTTCACACTAGACTATATCATTATAAACCATCGCAGCAGGTACCTAATTCTTGTTTTTGATCAGATTTTATCTTGAAAGAAATTAATGTTCATTTTCACTAGGAAATTCTCTTGTTCGTTTCGTTATGGTTGCGTGCAATAAAATCGATATACCTAATAAATGTCTTCCATTTTCTAAACACCACTTAATAGTATTGCTTTGTACGGGAAAGTCTCCATTCAACTGTTAGGATAGAAGTAGAGACAGGAAACATTTCTTGTGTCTAATTTACTGATCAAAACACATATATCCTAATCTATAGGATGTATGGATGTTTGTTACTCTGTTGGGATATTTTAATTTATAAGAAAAAATTATCAGTAAAGAGAAAAACTTGGACGTCCTGTTTGAGATATATATTTGAAGTAAGAGAAAGTCATCAAACGTAAAAAACAATAGATTTAAAAAAAGAATAAGAATATATTTAAATATAAACAATTTAGTTTACGGCCAGTTTCAACATCCCCCTTTAAACTAAATTGTCTTACAAAAAAAAAAAATATTAACATAACGTAGGTACTAAGACACAGGAACAAAAAAAAAAAAACTAACTAAGACCTAAACTACCTATAATTCTACTAGTTGCGATAGGCCCAAGTGGTTTGGTAAGAATATCTGCGGGTGTATCACAACTTTTCATATAGTCTAAAATAATTGTATTATTACTAACTTTTTCTCGTATAAAATGAAAACGAGTGTCAATATGCTTCGTCCTGCTATGGTGCACAGGATTGTGAGCTAAGTTTAGAGCACTCTGACTATCTGACAATATCTTAATTATATATATCTTACCAGTAATATCCTCTATAAATTTACGTAAGTAACAGGCTTCTTTAGTTGCTGCAGTAAGAGCCATGTACTCAGCTTCAGTGGATGACAGAGCAACAGTTGGTTGTTTCTTTGATTCCCAAGACACTGGTCCACCAGCTAACTTAAAGACATAGCCCGTGTAAGACTTTCTGTTAATTGGACAATTTGCCCAATCAGCATCTGCATACCCTGTTAACGGCTTTCCAGTTTTCCTGTATATTAAGGAATACTCCAGTGTACCCTTTAGGTATTGAAGAATCCTTTTTGCTGCTTTCCAATGTTCCGTTGAAAAACACGTATTAAATTGGCTTAAGTAGCTCGTTGCAAATGCTATATCAGGACGAGTATTGACTGCCAAGAACATAAGGCATCCTATTAGATTTCTGTAAGGCAGCAGCAATGACTCACCACTAAAGTTTCGTTCTAATTTGCTGTGAGCTAAAGGAGTACTAGCCGACTTACATTCACTCATATTAAATTCGTCCAATATGGACAATATATAATTCGATTGACTAATTTTTATGTAATCTTGATTTCTATCTATTTGTAAACCTAAATATGACTTCAAATTGCCAAGATCTTTCAAACTAAAATATTTTGACAAATCATTTTTAACAATGTCAAACGTCACGTCAGAATTATAAAAGACAATTATGTCATCCACGTAGACACCCAGAATAACAAGTTCATCACCAAAAAGTTTTGTATATACACAAGGCTCAGAAGAAGTTCCTATAAAACCTATTTTTGAAAGGACTTCATTCAATTTTTTGTTCCAAGCACGAGGTGCCTGTTTGAGACCATATAGAGATTTTCGAAGTCTGCAAACCCTGTCTTCTTGGCCTTTCACTGAAAAACCAAGAGGTTGTTCCATAAATACTTCTTCTTCCAAATCTCCATAAAGAAATGCTGTGTCAACATCCAGATGTCTCATTTTGAGATCTTCTTCTGCTGCCAATGCAAACAAAGTACGCAGGGAAGAATGACGAATCACAGGCGCAAACGTCTCATGATAATCTATATCTCTTGTTTGATGAAAACCTTTGACCACTAGCCTTGCCTTATACTTGGTTATATTACCATAAGCATCCTTCTTATGCTTATAAACCCATTTACAGGGAATAACTTTTTTATTTGATCTGTCTACTAACTCCCAGGTATTTAACTTCATTAGTGAATTGTATTCATCAGTCATTGCTAAAACCCATTTTTTACCATCTTCTGAATGTATAGCTTCAGAATAGTTTGTTGGTTCACCTGAATCAACATCAGTAGAGGCCTGATAAGTTAAATATTCAGGTGGCTTTCTATTTCTAGATGGGTATCTGGGTTCATTACTTACTTGCGTTTGTTCAGAACAAGAAGACTCTTTATCCATGTTCACAGGAACAGATGATTCTCCTTCTGGACTACAACAATCAACACAATCATAAAATTTATCATCACCAGTTTCAATATGTTCTTCGAATAGTAATACTGACTCCATATTTTGAACTATAGGCTCTGATGCATTTTCCTTTAAAGGTGTAAAACAATTCTCAAAAAAACTTGCATCTCTTGACTTAATAATGCGTCTTGGATTTGCAGGATCCCGAAAAACATAAGTATTAGGATCTTCTGAGTAACCTACGAAAATTGCTTCCTCTGCTTTTAAATCTAGTTTCCTTCTTTGACATGAAGGTACATGAACTAGAGCTCTACATCCAAATACCCTTAAGTGACTTAGATCACTTTTCCGACCACTCCACTTATCATAAGGTATTTTGCCATTCAAAGTTCGATGAGGGGACCTATTTTTCAAATAAACTGCGACTTGGAAAGCATCTTGCCAGTATGATTTAGGTAGTGAGCTTTCGGCCAACATTGATCTCGCCTTCTCTGTTATTGTACGATTAGTACGTTCAGCAACTCCATTTTGCTGTGGGCTATAAGGCGTTGTTACTTGGTGCTCAATTCCATTCGAAGAAAGATAATCAGAAAACTCTTTATTTACATATTCTTTTCCTCCATCGGTTCTAAGAGCCTTTATTTGAAAACCTACTTGTTTTTCAACTAGAGCTCGAAATAATAAAAATTTATTCTTTACCTCAGTTTTAGAAGATATAAAATAAGCAAAAATCTTGCGAGTATAATCATCTACAAAAGTTAAAACATAAACGTTTCCTTGAAAAGATGTCGTGGACATTGGTCCGCATAAATCACTATGGATTAGTTCTAAAGGTGATGACGCCTTATTATACGCTACATTTTTAAACGGTTTTCTAGCTTGTTTACCTTTTACACAAGCGATGCAACAGTTATATTTCCAGTATTTATTGACCTAAAGTCCCGAAACCAATCTTCTCTGAAAGTCATATGTTTTGTAGCCCCAGAATCTACGTACCAAACATCCTTATTGGAACAGTTAGCAGTAAGTGCTGTGACCGAAGCTGTGACCTCATTTGCTACATTTATTATGCCTTTATTACGTCGTTGAGGGCAATCCGGGCGTTTATGCCCTGGCACGTTACATTCATAGCAAATAATCATTTTATTTAATTTGGATTTCATTCCTTTGGCCTGGAAAACTGCATTTGTTGGTGTGATGTCATTTTTAGACATTTCATTTAATAGTTTTGTCTTAACCAAATCGGAAGTGATTTCTATATTGCAGTTTTCCAGTGCCATGATCAATGGCTCATATTTAGTTGTTAGCCCTCCCAGTAATATAGCTGCAATTGATTTATCTTCGATAACTTTTCCTATGTCAGCTAGGTCTTGTGACGTAGACAGAACTGCATCTATATATTGTTCAATATTTTCAAAGTCTGAAAGACTTAATCTATAAAGCTTTCGCTCCAAGGCTAGCCTTCGGCCCAAACCTTTATCTTCAAAAGCTGCCTTCAGGGCCTCCCAGGCTTCGGCTGCAGTTTTTGCACGTCTAACATGTGTAATTGCTACACCGTCTAGTGTTAAGCATATCTTTGCCAGAGCCTTAGCGTCATTCCTTACCTTAATAGATGCAGTGGTCGTATCTCCTTCTGGATATCCATCAATAGGAAACCATAGGTCCTCATGTTGCAAATAATTTCGCATTTTAAATTTCCAAGTAGGATATCCTTCTCTATTTTTGAGACTAAAAGGAGGAACTGACGACGAATGTAACATCTTATTACCACTTATATCTCCGCTTGCTTGCGACATTTTTGAAGAAAAAAAAAAATAATATCAAAAGAAAAATGAATTTTCTTATTCGCAACAAATAAAGCAACAATGGACAATTAACACCACTTTTCACTTATATTTTTCCCAAGATCCTTCGTGCTGATAACGTGTTGGGATATTTTAATTTATAAGAAAAAATTATCAGTAAAGAGAAAAACTTGGACGTCCTGTTTGAGATATATATTTGAAGTAAGAGAAAGTCATCAAACGTAAAAAAACAATAGATTTAAAAAAAGAATAAGAATATATTTAAATATAAACAATTTAGTTTACGGCCAGTTCCAACATACTCAATCACGCCAGAGCGGCTGAACGGATCTGGATGAAATTTTGAACAGTGTCTGGAATAGCACATAGGCTACTTTTTATCCCGAAAAATTAAAGAGCTCTCGCAGGAACCAAAAAACCTCAATCCGCGCGGACGAAGTCGCGGGCATCAGCTAGTAAGTACATAATTAATCACAATAAGCTTTAGTAAAGTACATTTTTAACTGGAATACCGCCCTTAAATTTGGTTCACAGGCAAAGTGCAGTCATACATTGAAACCTAAGAACATTCATAAAGCATTGTTATACCTCCTTTCTAATGGAAAATCATATTTTACTTTTAAAAGAAAGTATAAATCATTACGTGTAATGGGAAAAATATAACCAACGCGGTTTTAAATCATCAAAAAATAGGTACTAAATAGCTAATGCGACTTAGTTTTTATACGAAAAGGAGTATATTGTTTTTGGGATTCATGTATGTATGTATGTGAGTTTGTATATTCCACCATAACTTCTATACGCCTGAACCGATTTTGAGAAATGAGGTATCGTTAGAATCCCTAGCTTATTCCGGGTGACATAGGCTAGTAAAATTTAAAAAAAGTTGATGGGGTGACCATGGTCCCGCAAAGACTAAATTTGTAAAAAAAAACGTAAATAAGATTAACTATATAATCATCATCTAGAAAATGATGAGTAGATTCGAAAAATATATAACACTAACTATAGTGTATATTTTTTTGTGAATCACCGGATATTTAACTATCAATATCCAGTGATTCACAAAAAAATATCATTTAATAAAAATGTGAATAAGATTCTAATTTAACTGGATTAATTCAGATTTTTAACCTTTTATTTCATTTTTGGCAGGGCAGTCGTGTTTTTAATTTTTTTAAATTATGACTTGTTATACTCCTAACAGGCCCCCGATTATGTAAGGAAATCGTAATCGTAATCGTCTGTCAAACGTATAATTCGACCTGTTTAAGGAGGTCATAGATGCTTGCACGACAAAACGCATGTATGTACTCCTTAAAAAGTTCGAGTTATACGTTATGAGCTGTCAAATGAATACGATTGGCTTAGACAATTGGGCCTCTGGTTAGCCCGCTACCATTTAATCTCGCTGATTATATAGGGTGAGATCGCAATCTTACTTATCTTACTTGTAGAGGACAAAAAAAGAAAACTAATAAACAGAATGGTACGTACAAAAATATAGTACCTATCATATTATTATGCATCAAATGATTAATCAAGAGCAGTTATTAATCAACGTCTTATTTTCAGATCAAGGTTTGTATAGAATCATCATGTTATATTTAAACCACAAATATTTAAAACCACTCATATAAATTTATTTATTACTAGATGATTCCCGCGATATCGTCTGCGTGGATTAATATTTTTGATTCCCGCGGGAACTCTTTAAATTGCCGGGATAAAAAGTCGTCTATGTCCTTCCCCGGGATACTATCTACCCCTGTCCAAATTACATCAAAATCGGTTGGAGATACAGTATTTTTTATAACTCTTTAATTTTCCGGGATAAAAAGTATCTGATCTTCCCAGGGATACAACCTATCCCTGTACCAAATTTCATAAAAATCGGTTGAACAGATAAAGCCGTGAAAGCGTAGCAGACAGACAAGACAGACAGACACACTTTCGCATTTTTAATATTAGTATGGATTGACGATTTGAAAGTAACGAGTTCAATAAAGATAAATATTTATATGGTAGTAAAAATAAATAACATAATTGGTATTGCCAAGGCTGGTATTGATTTTTAGTTCTTTTTAAAAATATTAACCTTTCATTTTGATAGTGAAAAAATTGCACGAAGCAAATAGACCATATGTAGTATAGTAATATTTATATTAAATAGCGAGTTATATTAATATTTTTTTCTTTTTTGATTGTTATTAGTTCGTTAACATAGCGACAGCTTAACTTTGCATGTTGTGGTCATATCTAGAAGGTGCAATCTCATTCTTTACCTAAGTCTAATTATTATAAGTTAAGTCAAGATTGTTACCAGTACTAAGGCACAATTAAAAAAAAAAAATCGGAAGGATACTGGGAACCCACCGCATTATTATCCCAAGAAAACCCATAACATTATGTGATTAATGAAAAGAGGTCACGACCCTCAGCAATGAGGAATATGCCGCAGACAAAGAGAGAGATAATAATAATAATAATCCTTTATTTGCTAGATTGTAGGTATACAAATGAGGTGTTACAGGTAAAAATAGAAGCCAAGCCACAATCAGCCATGAAATGGCATGCAATCATTCACTTTTGTAATAAAGCACATTATTTAAAATATGACACTAGCTTCAAAATGTCAATAAATTAGATAATACATTGAATTATCATCATACATTATCATCATTACATTACATCATTTATAAAAACACCCTTAATTGTATCTACTTTATGATAAGTCTTAAAAATAAAAAAATATTTTTACTATGAAAAATAGTCATTAACTGAATAATAACATTTATCCAGCAGCCAAGCGAAAAGTCGATTTTTGAATGGCACTAAAGGTAATCTTTTTAGTTCGGCTGGTAATTTATTGTAAATCTTGACGCACATAGTATCACAACTTTTATTGTAGTGGCAACTCTTTGGTTGATGTCTCATGACCAAGCGATCTCGGTTTCTGCTACTTCTTGGATATGTCACCGTAAGATTATAAAAACCGTTAGATTATAATCTAACTCGCGAAATTCTAAACTGTCGAAAGATTAGAATTTAACGCATTATTTTCCGGTAGATTGTAATCTGATAGGTATTTAAACCCGATAAACCTAAGTGGGGCCTGCGGCACTACTTGATTTTTTATGTCTAACCCTAACCTAACCTACAAGAAAGAGACAAGAAAACGTAAATAAAATGAATATTTCAAAAATTGACACTCAGAACATTGAACAGTTTACAATCTTTCGACAGTTTAGAATTTCGCGAGTTAGATTATAATCTAACGGTTTTTACAATCTTACGGTGACAGATATACCTCAAATGCCTTTGTGAACAGATTTTCATGAGTCTTAACAAAAACGCATGTTTCAAAGATATATAAACAGGGTAACGGTAATACACGCAAATTTTTAAAGTGCGGTTGACACGATTCCCGATGAGTGGCTCCTGTCATCGCACGTATACATTTTTTTTGTGCTATAAAAGCTGGATTTTACTCGAGATACTAAAATAAAGTACGTGTTTAATGTAATGGAATCAATGGCAGAAGACCGTATATTCCAACGCAAATAAACTCGTTCGGATTGTCCATTTCTAAAAAAACTAATCTAAAAAATTTCGAACACAAGTTGTTGTCGAACAAGTAACGGGACGATAAAAGTTAAAATAAATAGCTGTTGAAGTATCTGCATTGCGTTTATCCACTTAAAGTTTACGATTGAGCGCACCTAACTTATTGCGCAACTTGGCAGAGGGCAGTTATGCCGATTTGTTTAGAGACGGACTACGTCTTTTGTATGTATGTATGTATATATATACTTTATTGTACACCACAAATACACAACATGTTACAAACAAGAATACAACTATAAGTAGGTACAATAAGGCGGTCTTACCGCTAAGCAACGATCTCTTCCAGACAACCTTAACGTTAGGGAGAAAATGAAAAAGAAGATAAAGGGAGGTGGTGCAAAAATAATAATAAACTTAAATACTAATAACCTTTGTACCTATTTCTGGACCCGAAAAATGTACAATTCTACGTTTTTATAGCCTTTGTTTATCCACTACAAGTTAGCCCTTTTCTGCGATCTCACCTGCATCCCGATTCTGTAACTCAGTGGTTATCAAAAAATGAAAGCCACTGACTTATATTTTTTATCCAATGAAGATTTACTATGAAATGTTCTATTTTTTCATAGTAAACCTTCAATGGACAAAATATATATGTCAGTGGCTTTAATTTTTCGATAGCCACTGAGTTACAGAATAGGGGAGCTGATGGTAGGTGATGCAGTCTAAGATGGTAGCGAGCTAACCTGTTAGGGGCATGGCAGTTATATTAACCCATACCCCTATTTTGTTTCTACACGGCATCGTATCGGAACGCGTAATCGCTTGGCGGTACGTCTTTGCCAGTAGGGTGGTAACTAGCCACGGCCGAAGCCTCTCTCCAGGCCAGACCATGGAAAATTCAGAAATTATGAATTCCCAAATTGACCCTGCCGGGGATCGAACCCGGGACCTCTGCACGTTAAGACAACAGCGCTACACACTGCGCCACGGAGGTCGTCCGAAATTACTTGCACGCTTGAGTCCTTAGAGCACCCAAGAGACGTTAGTTCTCTTTGTGTGTTCCATCGTCTCTACAATGGGGAGTGCTCTGAGGAGTTATTCAATCTAATACCACCTTTCGTGTTCTCCAGTCGCACCCTACGTCGCAGAAACAAATTTCATCCTCACCTAATCCTCTTCCACCTGATTCCTGGTCCTGGTCCTCTTCCACCACCCGTTATTCCAGGTCATTTCTGCCACGTACCCGCAAATTGTGGAACCAGCTTCCATCTTATGTGTTCCCTCATGATTATAATATGGGGCTCTTCAAAGGGCTCAAATATCTCAAAAGCCAGCAACGCATTGGCGGTTCCTCTGGTGCTGCGAATGTTCATGGGCGGCGGTAATCACTTACCATCAGGTGACCCGCTTGCTCGTTTGCTCGCTATACATATATAAAAAAGCCTATAGGAATAGTGTGAATGCAGTACCGTGGACAACCTGGCAATGTTGCCTCAGTGTCGTTCTTCAAGATCTAGGTTAGATTTATTAGGACGTGTTAGAGGTCAAGAGTCTCGAGTACTAAGAAGTTTGGTCTAGGGCCTATCAAAATTTCGCGCTCTTACATCCATACTAATAATAGCGAGAGTGTGTCTGTCTGTCTGCTACGCTTTAAAACGTCATGTCTTTGACCAATTTTGTTGTTTGGTACAGGGTTGCATCTTGGGGAACTGCAAAGGCTTTTATAGAATTCCTCCGTGAATCGAAAAATCTTAATCCACGCACGCGGACAAAGTCGCTGGCAAATACAAAATAATAGTAGATTATACACCAAGGGGATAAAGCACTGTTATAAGTCACGGGCGCTACATTGAATCCTGAACGTAACGAAGGACTCCAAATTTAACTCCCGAGCGCAGTGAGGGTGTTATAAGTTAATTCCCGACCAAAGGGCCCTCCCTTTGGTCGGGAAAGGTACTCAATTAAGATTGAGTCCTGAGTGCAGTGAGGTTTTCAAGCGCCCAAGAAAAAAACTGCTTTATCCCGGTGGTGTATACTCTACTTTATACTTCTACCATAACAGTAAAACAAACTGTAACGGTTAGATATTTATTGCAAATCATAGTAAGTAGGATACATAGGTCTAGTAAATAATAAACAAATAATTTTCATGCTGCCAGTGTTTATGCAGGTACACATACTCCTTGGTTTAAAAACTTTTATGTCAAATGGTAGGATCGTTTGGTCGACCAGTCTGGAGCCTAGACTCTGTTGTGCATATTTACAGTATGGGGTTGGTCAACTAGTTGGGCGATCGATCGATTAGATTACGGCCCTAGGGCATGAACACTGACTTTAGACCCGCAAAAGTATGATTAAAACAGTAGTAAAGGTATGGTAGAAGTATAAATAGGTTTATACACTAACTTCACAGTTCTGTTATGAAAATTGAACGTGAAACGAAAATCATGTGAAAATGTCAATTCCCTTGTCCCTTCAGGGAATACTATCTGCAATATCCCTTTCAACTGCAAGAGAAAAACAATTTATTCACATTGCCTATATCGTAAACCTAACAAAATAAAGGTAAACAAGAGGCCGGTTAACGTATAAACGTAATTTGGGAAGAAAAAACACTGCCCATTACTGTCCTTATCTTTGCTAAGTCAATTTTCCCCACTCTACCCTAAACCTTACCTTACAAGACTTAGTTAAAGTGATGTCATGCAGTTTTCAACCTTAAGGTGATGAAAATATGGATGTATCGGTGTATACGGGTAAGTTGGTTGCGATTACAATGTTCAACCTGGGTATGTGGAAGAACGTTGACAAGGTGGACGCTGATCGTATAATCCCCATAAAATAAGGTAGCGGAAAAAATGTGATACACCGAGAGCTTATTATAGTTTAATCATGAAAAAAGTTGCATAAAAGTACAATGAGTTGCTTTGAAGAGATAAAAAGGTTTAAAAAAACTTTATCCTGTCCTTGGAAATAATCTAACTAATATTATAAATGTGAAAGTTTGGATTATAGGTACTATTACCTATTCTGTGATTATAGTCTAGAACAGGGACTCCCAAAGTGGTCAATATCGACCCCTTGGGGTCAATTTTGGTTTAACAGGCGTCGACATAAACGAAAACTAATTTTGGAGGACGACGAGTCTAAAAGTCGATCCCTATTTTATTGTTTTTTAATTACCTACTTAAGTATTTTTATATAATTTGTATTAATAATTATTAATTAGACTTGATATTTACCGAATTTTATGTCTATGTATTTACCATGGTAAATTTTGATGAAAAAATGATGTCAAGTTTACTTACATAACCAACCGCAAAGTTTTTAAATTATACGGTACAGCTATAAATAGCTGATTCCCACGGGGACAACTTGATTTTCCGGGATAAAAATTAGCATTCTTCAGATCCTCAACTGTACCCATGCAAAAAAATCACGTCGATCCGTTGCTCTGTTGCGGCGTGATTGAAGAACAAACCAACTATAAACGCAAGTATGATTAGTATGATAAATAAATAAATGTTTTTTTATACGACTGCCTGAAAAAAGGAGTATATTGTTGTCAGGGTTCATACATGTATATGTATGTATGTGAGTTTGTATACTCCACCATAACTTCTATACACCTGCACTGATTATATATGTCACCGTACGATTGTAAAAACCGTTAGATAATAATCTAACTCGCAAAATTGAAAACTGTCGAAAGATTGTGAACCGTTCAATGTTCTGAGTGTCAATTTTTTAAATATCCATTGTATTTACGTTTTCTTGTCTGTTTCTTGTAGGTTAGGTTAGGGTTCGACATAAATAACAACTTAGGTTTTATCGGGTTAATATACTTAACAAATTACAATCTACCGAAAAATAATGCATTAAATTGTAATCTTTCGACAGTTTACAATTTCACGAGTTAGATTATAATCTAACGGTTTTTACAATCTTGCGGTGACATATATATGATAAATAAATAAATGTGACTTTTTTAATTTTTTTTTTATTGAAAATAATACCACTAAAGCCCATTAACGTCCCACTGCTGGGCACAGGTCTCCACTCTCATAGGAGAGCGGGAATTAGAGCTTAGACCCACCACGCTGCTCCTATGCGGTTTGGCGGGCTTTAACGACTATTATCATGATAGTGATAATAACCGGGACCGACGGCTTAACGTGCTCTCCGAGGCACGGGGGTGAAACACCGCCAACTTCCTAACTCCAGGCTAGTACTGGGAATTTCTAATCAGAAAAACCCGATACTTAATTATGACCCGACCCGGGACTCGAACCCGGGACCTCGTCGGCCGCAGTCAAACATGCTAACCACTAGACCAACGAGGCAGTCAATAATAATACAATAGAACTTAATGCTAACCTAACCTAACCTAATTACTATATAGAAAGAAGAAGAAAGAAAGAAAGAAATCTTTATTCAGGGATGCAAGACAATAAAACAGGTTTATAAGAAGAAAAAAAAAAGGCAAAATGAGACTTGATCCCCAAAATGGTCTTCACTCAGCATGTGCCATACCTGTCAGGATACAGCGCTGATCTTCCGTAAAGCCAGTATGCTTGGACGGCGCCAAATATATATATATAATATAGGTGTAGGTACATATCGATAAATAATGATAATAATAATAATTATAAAATATATAAAATCTGTTGGTATAGCCCATGATACAATATATTATATATATATTAGCATATGTAAATAATTTAAGGTACAATATTTTTTTGTAAAACTAAGCGTACTGTCACGGCAGCAAATAGAGTAATCATATAAATCATGCCCACGTGGAATGGTGGCAAGAAATAATGATAAATGTTAATACAATGTACCAGCTGACTGTGTTCCCGGTGTCTCCCTGGTCTAGGAATATAATCCGATGCGGGCCGGTATCTGCCAGTTCCGAGCGAGCGCTTTACGAGGTCCGCCGTAACGGCCAATCGCACCTTCCCTCTGATCGTTTTCCCATACCCCACAACCCGCAACCCACACCTCACTCACACTTTTCTTTTTGTCTTACTCTATCTTTTGCCTGCAGCTTCGCTTTTTTTTTTATCCACTACAAGTTAGCCCTTGACAACGATCTTTTTTTTTTTATCCACTACAAGTTAGCCCTTGACTGCGATCTCACCTGATGGTAAGTGATGATGCAGTCTAAGATGGTAGCGGGCTAACCTGTTAAGGGCATGGCAGTTATATTAAACCCATACCCCTATTCGGTTTCTACACGGCATCGTACCGGAACGCGTAAACGCTTGGCGGCACGTCTTTGCCGGTAGGGTGGTAACTAGCCACGGCCGAAGCCTCCCAGGCCAGACCAGGGAAAATTCAGAAATTATAAATTCCCAAATTGACCCTGCCGGGGATCGAACCCGGGACCTCCGCACGTTAAGACAACAGCAACAGCGCTACACAATGCGCCACGGAGGTCGTCAAACGTCAAGGAGATCTCACCTGATGGTAAGTGCTGATGCAGTCTAAGACGGTAGCGGGCTCACGTAAGTTCAATTTTCTTACAATCAATCCAATCCCTATTTTACCCCCTCAGAGGTTGGATTTTCAAAAATTCTTTCTTAGCGTATGATCCCTATTTTACACCCTCAGAGGTTGGATTTCAAAAATTCTTTCTTAGCGTATGATCCCTATTTTACCCCCTCAGAGGTTGAATTTTCAAAAATTCTTTTTAGCGTATGATGCCTATTTTACCCCCTCAGAGGTTCAATTTTCAAAAATTCTTTCTAAGCGTACGCCTACGTCATAAAAGCGTATCTAAGCTAATCTTTATGCCAAATTTCAGTCGTTCAATAGTCCAATCCGTCCATATTCCAATCCGTAATGTTGTTTGAGCTGTGTGTTGATAGATCAGTCAGTCAGATAGGTTATAGTTTGGAATTACCATTGAAATAGAATTACTAAAATTCTACATCAATGGGAATAACACACAGGGTACTTTTTATTTTATTTTATTTTGTACAGAAAACTTACAGCTACAACAGAAATGGATAGATAAATAAAGAATAAGTATAACGCCAATTACAAGTTTTCACAGGCAGAATTTACATGAGTTGAAGATAGCTTATCCCGGAAAATTCCCGCGGAAAAAAAACCTCAATCCACGCATACAGAGTCGCGGGCATCAGCTTGTATAAGTTTTTTTTTTATCCACTACAAGTTAGCTCTTGACTGCGACCTCGCCTGATGGTAAGAGATGATTCAGTCTAAGATAGATAGCGGGCTAACCTGTTAGAGGCATGGCAGTTATATTAAACCCGTACCCCTGTTCGGTTTCTACACGGCTTCGTACAGGAACGCTTAATCGCTTGGCGGCACGTATTTGCCGGTAGGGTGGTAACAAGCCACGGCCGAAGGTTCCAACCAGGCCAGACCAGGTAAAACTCAAAAATTATAAATTCCCAGATTGACCCTGCCAGGGATCGAACTCGGTGCATCCGCACGTTAATACAACAACGCTAAACACTGCGCCACGGAGGTCGTTGCAAGTTGAATGAGCAATTTAGCAATCTAGCTTATTTTCCGTTTTTATTACATACCTATCTGTACAGTTTAAATTTTCAAAAACTTCTTCACTTAGCATTTAAATCCTAACCTTAACAAGTCATAATTACAAATTAAAAATAATAAAAAACACGACTGCCAATAAACGAACTAAACAGTTAAAAATCTAAATTAATCTAGTTAAATAAGAATCTTATTAACATTTTTATTAAATGATACTATTTGTGAATCACTGGATATTGAACTATACTGTCATATATTTTTGGAATCTACTCATCATTTTCTAGATGATGATTATATAGTTTATCTTATATTCGATTTTTTTTCAAATTTAGTTTTGAATGCGGGACCATGGTCACCCCATCAATTTTTTTTTATTTTACTAGCTTATGTCACCCAGAATGAGCTAGGGATTCTAGCGATACCTCATGTATCAAAATCGGTTCAAGCGTATAGAAGTTATTAATGGTGGAATATACAAATTCATACACATGAACCCTGAAAACAATATACTCCTTTTTTCAGTCGTATAATAAAATTCAACGGCAGCTTTTGGGTACAACAAATAGTTACCCTTGAATTTTGAGGGAGAACATTCAAACGTGAGTAGGTGAATTTATTTCCTGCCAACATTGCCCCGCTCAGGTACGCGTAAATCACACGTCTAGACCAGTTTTATGTGTTTTATGGCTGTGCTGATGCACGCACTATAATATAAGCACTTTATTGTATTAGATTTCTCTCAAAAAGCACTACATAATATTCTATCTTCAAGAGAAATCTATACTAATATTATAAATGCGAAAGTTTGGATGGATGTATGGATGTTTGTTACTCAATCACGCTCCAACGGCTGAACGGATCTGGCTGAAATTTGGCACAGAGATAGATTATAGTCTGGAATAACATATAGGCTACATTTTATCCCGGTAAACCAAAAAACCTCGATCCACGCACACGAAGTCGCGGGCATTAGCTAGTACGGTATATGCACTGTTCACTTCTGCCAATGTATGAGACCACACGATCAAAATCATATATCGTCATTTCCGCCTATGGATATCAATGTAGTTAAACAGACGTTGTCCAACTATGAACCGCCATTCTACCTTCTGCCTTCTTTACGCTGTCATCAATACGGTTAAAAACTAATAATATTATCATCAATCCGTCGTAATGCTGGACGAGTCACGCTACGAATACACTTACTTGTCTACATTATCAAAATTTACAATGTAGCTTAAAATGGAAGCGGTTTTACTAGCCTATTAGTTTAATAAAATTATCCGAACTCCGGGTTATGTGTAAATCGGTTAGTGATAATACAGACGACGGTGTCATCGAGATTCGCATAAATTTGTTTTGCGAAGTAAACGAACTGCTTCGAGATTACTTTAATGAAACCAAAGTAACTTTGCAATAGTTCAGACTTATCAAAGGGTTTAATAATCTCATTTTCGTAGATTGAAATACCCTAGTTTAACAAATACTAATTGCCCGCGACTTAGTACGCATGGATCGAGGTTTTGTGGTTCCCGCTGGAACTCTTTAATTTTCCGGCATAAAAAGTATTAGTATAAGCTATTCCAGACTATAATTTATCTCTGTGCCAAAATTCAGCCAGATCCGTTCAACTGTTGGGGCGTGATTGAGTAACAAACATTCATACATCCATACATCCAGACATCCATACATCCATCCAAACTTTCGCATTTATAATATTAGTATAGAAGTATAGATTAGTTGACTGCTCCTAGGCGTGTAATTTTATGAGCTTGATCCGGTACGAGATTGGGAAGTAAAGTTTAGTTCTCATTTTATTGTTATTTATTCGCCAGATCAAGACTAATCAAGTTTTATTATATGGTCAATTTTATTGCACGTGTTTTGCTAAGTTCGTATATGTTCGTCAAATTTTTATGATCATTTTTATGGTTTAAAATTATAGTCAACTAGATATTGGAGCTGATTCTGTGGTGCACAATCTCTAAACTAAACTAAAATTAGAGCATTATAAATATTGCTAACCCTTTCATAATACTCCCTACGGAAAGGGATAGAACTAGATTTAAAGCTGCCATTTTAGTTTAGTTTAGAGATGTTACATTACAGAATAGGCACCAATGTCCGCGACTTCATATGTCCGGATTTAGTTTTACTGAAAATCGCACTGAGACCTGTTAATATACCTATTATAATAATTGATAATCCATATTCGACGACCTCCGTGGCGCAGTGTTGAGCGCTGTTGCCTTAACGTGCGGAGGTCCCGGGTTCGATCCCCGGCAGGGTTTGGAGATTTATAATTTCTGAATTTTCCCTGGTCTGGCCTGGTGGGATGCTTCGGCCGTGGCTAGTTACCACCCTACCGGCAAAGACGTGCCGCCAAGCGATTTAGTGTGCATCAGAATGACTGCCCAAAGTGATGGATCGGCGTAAAATTTCGCCAGCATTTAGTACCTATTTAGTACTATTTAGTACCTTTGTTTAAATATTTTGTACCTAATTATTTACGAAGAAATATGATTTTTTAAGTGGGCAGTCATTCTGACGTCAAGATGGCTGCCCACATTTTAATTTCCGCATAAGGGCTCCGTATTTTGCATTTGTCTCTGCACAATAATTTAGTACCTATTTAGTACCTGCAAATATATTTTTTTCTAGAATTTTTAGGCGAAAGATAAAGATTTTACAACAATCTGAATATTCAAGAATTCCAGTCCGGAATACTCGCTCAGTGAGTAATCAACGCCCAGCCCAAACCCTTGGACCTAGAGAGCTGAAATTTTCCACAGAGGTTCCCTTTGTGATGTAGACAAAGAATAATCAAGGGTTATACCCACGGGATCGGGAATAAGGAGGATTTATCTGTTTGATTTAAAAGTTATAATTTCCGGAACTATAATCAAGAGAGATATAATATATAATAATATAATATATATAATATAATATATAATCAAATTTGGCATACAAGTTGATAATTCTAATTACTTATTTTACAGTTTTCAGGATTTTTCGAATTTTCCACGGGATAAGGAATAAAGAGAATTTCTTTTCGCTAGAAAATGACTTATTTCCGTTTGTTTGCATGGATATTTAAAACCTGTAGAGCGAAATATCAGGCTACTTCTTATCCCGGAAAATCCAAGTTTCCGCGGGAGTTTTAAAGCCCAAATCTACGAGGGCGGAGTCGCGGGCATCATCTGGTATACTATACGACGTTTTTACAATACATTTGTGAGTAAATTCGTAAAGAAAACTGGAAATGTAACGTGAGTTTCCATTGACGCAACAAAAATGTTGAAAACTCTGTTCTCTCTCTATGTATCGAGCCGTGAATATGGTAAGTCTTGTCTTTGGACATTTTAAATTTTTAAAAAAACAGCAAGTACCATACACATAGAGCTGTAAGTTACGTTATGTAACATCAACACATTGACGCATACTTACATTCCACCAAGGATTGCGTTAAGCCAACGACACTATTTAATAAAGACGGTAGTAAACGTAAGTAATTACAATAAGTCTCAGCAGTGATATAGGTCGTTATCAGTTGTATTTTTAAAAATAAATTCAAATTACTTATAAAAAAACTTTCTTTACAGTTTTCCCAACAAATTATTTCAAAAATGGAACATAGGAAAGTAGCTCATTCTGTGTGGATCGTTTTAACATAGTGTAGCTATTTATTCATTTCATATAGTGGGTCGACGCTCATACAAATGACAGACCTGACTAGAGTCTGGCTAACGAAAGTAGAGACTCGAATTATTTGCAAACTTTTTATATGGCAATACTCAACTACATTTTGCCCTAACAAGATGGCGGTTGTCTGTGGTTGTCGGTGATTTGCAGTGATTAGTTGTGATCTTGTTTACGAGCATTTACGCGTTTAAGAATGAATAAAACAATTAAAAGTGGAGTGCGGAAGATGTTGTTTTGCATGATTTCCAAATTTGAAGAAAAACAACGAGAGAAAGATGCAAAATTCAAACAAAAACAAGATTGTTTACGTGTTGTGTTAGATTTTTTAAGTCAGTATGACGCATTATTTTGATACTTTGTTTGTATATTTCTCTTTTTAAAAAACTATATCTCTATTTTCATCCACATTCAATATACATTTCATTAAACACCTTAATAATACCTACTAAATGCAACTTCCAATTAAATGGTTATTTTTCATTGGTTGTGGTAGGTAAGTAAATGTTACATTTATTAATTTGTAACACAAATTATTTTCTTTGACAGAAAATCTGGAGGATGTAGCAGGAGTCGATGAAATAGTGAGAACTATTGAAAAACTTACTGATTTAGAGCAGAATGACAGGACGAGAACCCAGAATCAGTACTTGGAAGAAATAGCTTCAATTACTGGTAATTTTTTACTAAGCACAAGATTTGTACACAAGAAATATAATGTATAATAATAATATAATTTGCTATTGTCAATACTGTACCTAATCGTTGTTTAATCATTCTTTACAGGAGTAAGTGTTGCAACTTTAAAAAGAATAAAAAAGGAAGGTGCGCTAAATGATGGTGTGTGGAATACCCCAGGAAAAAAACGGCCCCATAAACCCACAGTGTCTAACTTAGATAGTTTCGACATAGATGCTATTCGCAACAAAATCAATGATTTTTATATTGTCAGAAAACAAGTTCCTACATTGAGGACACTGTTAATGGAATTAAAAGAAAGCATAGGATTTAATGGATGTCGGGAAACTCTTCGCCGCATACTACTAGCTAATGGTTATGAATTTAAGAAAAACAAGAATGAACGTTCAATATTAATTGAACGTTATGACATATCTGCCTGGAGACATCGTTTTTTACGAACCATAGCTTTGAAACGTTCAGAAGGAAAGCCAATTATTTATTTAGATGAGACCTATGTCCACAAAAACTATAAGCCCAAGAAGTCTTGGCAAGGTCCATCTACGAGTGGTGCAATTGAAAATATTTCAACGGGAAAAAGGTACATAATTGTACATGCTGGATCAGAGAAAGGTCCTGTGCCAAACTCATTGTTAGTTTTTAGCACAAAATCGACAATGGCGGACTACCACCATGACATGAATGCTGCAAATTTCAATAATTGGTTACAAGAAAAGCTCATACCCAATTTAAATGAGCAGAGTGTAATAGTAATGGATAATGCAAGTTATCATTCCGTCATTGTTAATAAAGCTCCAACAACACAAAATCTGACAAATGAGATGAGAGAATGGCTTACTTTCAATGAAATCCGGTATGAAGATTACCACACAAAGGCAGAGCTGCTATGTTTTGTAAAGCAGCACACACCAGACCCAGTATACAAAGCTGATGAACTTTTAAAGCAGAATGGTCATGAGGTTTTGAGACTTCCTCCCTACCACTGTGATTTAAATCCTATTGAGCTTATATGGAGTTTGGCTAAACGTAAAGTGGCAAGTAAAAATGTAGCCTTGACTACAGTAGAGTTAGAAAGAATGATTAAAGAGTCGTTTGAAAGCATTACATCAGAGGATTGGAAGAAAATGTGTGATCATGTCATGCATATTGAAATTAAATACAAAGAAAGAGATAGAATTACTGAAGAAAATTTAGAAAGTTTGATAATCAACGTTGGAAATAGTGACACCAGTGACTCTGATGAATCTTTGCAGATAGAAGCTTTGGATTCAGATTTTGACTATAGTGACTAAAATAAAATATTATTGAATATTGTTGTTTTTTCATTCAGGCAGGTGGTAGGTTTTTTAGTATGCAATCGGTTTCAACAAAAATAAGAAAAATAATCCTAAAGTATCAAATTAGGTTACTCCAGGTCTGTCACACTAATTTTGAGTTTGCCATACTAACAATTTTTAAATTTGCCGCTCCTTTCCAGTCTCTACTTTCGTTAGCCAGACTCTAACATCATATCATGACAGTTTTAACTAAATATTTTGTACGGTACTGCATAAAAGACATTAGAGTGATAGAACTTTGTATTGTAAAAATTCTCTTAGTTTCCTTCGTCACGCCCCTGTCACCCCGCAGCTTTGCTTTGTCTAGATGCCTTAGTTGAACGACTGGTAGGAAAAAACTTATCACCTTATACTGTGTCTTTGACATTAGTTAGGGCAGTTGATACTAACCATAGACTAAATTTTTAGTACTCATTACTACCTTTAACTTTTACCACAATTATTAAAAAAATACATAATCCTTATGAGGCTAAACTTCAGTCCTAAGCTAAGCTTGAATGATATTTTTTAGAGCATGAGACATTGAGAGGTAAACACTTATATTGTAGGTAGTTATTGAAGACCGCGTGCGCCAAATTAATGGTTCTTAATCCTGAAAACTAAAATTAGTGATTAGAATTACCGACTTGTAGTATGCCAAATTTGAAGTCACTCTTGATTATAGTTCCGGAAATTATAACTTTTGAATCAAACAAATAAATCGTCCTTATTCCCGATCCGGTGGGAATAACCCTTGATTATTCTTTGTCTACATCACAAAGGGAACCTCTGTGGAAAATTTGATTTGTCACTGAGCGAGTGTTGGGGACTGGACTTCTTGAATATTCAGATTGTTTTAAAATCTTTATCTTTCGCCTAAAAATTCTAGAAGAAATATATGTGTAGGTACTAAATAGGTACTAAATTATTGTGCAGAGACAAATGCAAAATACAGAACCCTTATGCGGAAATTAAAATGTGGGCAGCCATCTTGACGTCAGAATGACTGCCCACTTAAAAACTCATATTTCTTTGTAAATAATTAGGTACAAAATATTTAAACAAAGGTACTAAATAGTACTAAATAGGTACTAAATGCTGGCGAAATTTTACGCCGATCCATCACTTTGGGCAGTCATTATGATGCACACGCGATTTAGCGTTCCGGTACGATGCCGTGTAGAAACCGAAAAGGGGTATGGATGGTAATATAACTGCCATGCCCCTAACAGGTTAGCCCGCTACCATCTTAGACTGTATCTTCACTTACCATCAGGTGAGATCGCAGTCAAGGGCTAACTTGTAGAGGATTAAAAAAAAAATTCATACTAAAATATTATAAATGCGAAAGTGTTTGTCTGTCTGTCTATCTGTCTATCTGCTAAGCTTTCACGGCCCATCTATTCAACCAATTTTGACGAAACTTGGTACAGGGATAGTTTATATCCCGGGGAAGGACATAGGCTACTGTTTATCCCGGACAAATCTATCTACTTACAAAGATACCTACATAATATTATTATCATAATCACAACACACTATAACACTTATTAATGTGTATAAATTATTGTTATTCACATTCAAATTCAAAGAGTTTTAACTCCACTATAATTTTTTATAAATAAATTCAAGCCTATGATTCCTTACTTACTAATAATTTACCTAACTGGATTTTAATAACACAACATTTTAATCTAATAGCTTGTATTACTTACTTAAGTAAGTGTAATTTTTTGCCTACTCATGTATTTCGAATAAAGAGAATAAAAAATTAATTTAAAGAATTGAAATACGACTGCCCTGCCATATTATTTTTGGAGTTTACCTCCTTAAGAGCGATTTGCATATATAGCCTTTGGAATCTTATTCACATTTTTTATTAAATGCTTTTTTTTTGTGAATCACTAAATATTGAACTATATGTTATATATTTTTGGAATCTACTCATCTTTTTCTAGATGATGATTATATAGTTAATCTTATTTTCGAATTTTTTTTTCAATATTGGTCATTAATGCGGGATCATGGTCACCCCATGAATTTTTTTAAAAATTTTACTAGCCTATAAGCTAGGGATTCTAACGATACCTCATTTATCAAAAATCGGTTCTGGCGTATAGAAGTTATGGTGGAATATACAAACTCACATACATACATACATACATACATACATACATACATACATACATACATGAACCCTGAAAACAATATACTCCTTTTTTCAGGCAGACGTATAAAAAAATAGCTTCCCAATATACCAGACTTGAAATTTTTTGAAAAGACATTGTACCATCGAAGTCCAGGCAAAATTAAGAAGTTGAACAACTGAGGGACGATTCCAAAAAGGTCCTAAAATATATTCGAGATCCTGAAAAAGAAACAAAATATTATATCGATTACTCAACTATGGAATTTTCGTGACTTTTCGACATAGCGTGACATACTTATTTATGTCCTAGAAACAATTAATTATTTTTATACTTCTACCATACCTTTACTACTGTTTTAATCATACTTTTGCGGGTCTAAAGTCAGTCTTCATGCCCTAGGGCCGTAATCTAGTCGATCGATCGCCCAACTAGTTGACCAACCCCATACTGTAAATATGCACAACAGAGTCTAGGCTCCAGACTGGTCGACCAAACGATCCTACCATTTGACATAAAAGTTTTTAAACCAAGGAGTATGTGTACCTGCATAAACACTGGCAGCATGAAAAGCAAAAAGTTTGATTACTATGATTACTTACTATGATTTGCAATAAATATCTAACCGTTACAGTTTGTTTTACTGTTATGGTAGAAGTATAAAGTGGAGTATACACCACCGGGATAAAGCAGTTTTTTTCTTGGGCGCTTGAATCCCTCACTGCACTCAGGACTCAATCTTAATTCCCTCCCTTTGGTCGGGAATTAACTTATAACACCCTCGCTGCGCTCGGGAGTTAAATTTGGAGTCCTTCGTTACGTTCAGGATTCAATGTAGCGCCCGTGACATAAAACAGTGCTTTATCCCCTTGGTGTATAATCTACTATTAATATAACCTTTTAAGACCGAATTATTTTGCAACTTTTACTTTTCAAACCATAACCATTGATAGTAGGTATCAGTTAAACTGGATTTAGCCTTTCCACAAAAGGCTAAATCCAGTTTAACTGATACCTACGGCACATAATACTAACTCTATTCTTAGCCTAAAATTTGGTATAGGAAGTCTGTATTATTTAGTGTAGTGCAGTGTTTTTATTCGTGTAATCGTTTATGTATTATTAGACTGTATAGTTTATGTAGTATATTGTATGTATTGTTGTTGCACTATCCCGCTTCGTTGCATTTGTTTCCTTATTTAAAGGTTGTCTGGAGGAGATCACTTTTAGTGATAAGACCGCCTTTGCGCACTTATTTATGTTTGCTTGTTCACTGTTTTTGTTTCTTTTTTAATGTTTTGTGTGCCAATAAAGTATTTATCTATCTATCTATCTATCTATCAAGCTGGCTGTGTACCATGGTGTTGAATAGTAGTTTCATCGTACAAATGTTATAAAAAGTTTTACATTGTCGTTTTATAAAGCCGCTCGACTTGGATGCTTTTTTAACTATGTAATCCACGTGCTCCCTAAAGCTAAGTTTCGAGTCAATTAGGACACCAAGGTCTTTTATGAGATTAACCTCTTCTAAAAATATGTTCTGGCCAAGAGTGTAAGATGACGGGATGATATGCTTATTCCTGGCAAACTTTATATGGAAGCATTTGGAGGCATTTAGGAGCATGTTATTGTCTTTTCAAACCACAACCATTGATCGCCTTTCCACAAAAGGCTAAATCCAGTTTAACTGATACCTATGGCACAGAGAACTAACTGTATTCTTAGCCTAAAATTTGGTATAGGAAGTCTGTCAGGTTTAAATACGCTTCCAGCTTGTTTAAGTATCATTTGGTACGACCCTAATAGTTTTTACGAGTCTTATATAAAACAAAAACTTCATATATCGCAAACCTTTTCCGGAACCCATTCTCAAATTCAGGACACACTGCACGCATAAACATGGCGGACGTCACAAGGTGTGCTTTATAAAAAATAAAGTGCGATTTATTAAAGGAGCGCTCCCGTACGCCGGGCACGTACGGAACCGGCCAGATTTGAGCCCCCGCGAAGGTATGTTCCGGAATAAAGTTTCACCCTTTTTATATTGAAATAGTATGGAAACTAGCTATTACTTTTGTTTTCATTTTGGAATAAGGTAAAATTAAACACTCATCTTTGACCTCAATCACGTCTGATTTTTTATCTATAGGTAAATGTGTCATTTTAATTCCGTAAAAAAGGTGTTTGATACACTAAAATATGCTGTGCACATTTTTTATAAAAAAGATTGTTCAAATTACTTGTAAGTTAAATCAAGAAAAAAATGATATTTTTTTACTGGTTTTAACTACTTACCAAACTATTTTCGACCATGTTTAAGGTTGTTTCTAGAAACTCGAAGTTGCATTATTTATAATTATGTATTTTGTCTATTGCATGCATTTGCATACACATAGGCATAGTATGCCTACAAAGTATTTTGAGTAATTCGAACAGGATCCATAACCCAACAAACTTATAACAAAATTAAAAAACACGACTGCCCTGCCAAAACGAACTAAAAAGTTTAAATTCTAAATTAATCTAGTTAAATTAGAATCTTATTCACATTTTTATTAAATTATATTTTTTGTGAATCACTGGATATTGAACTATAGTGTTATATATTTTTGGAATCTATTCATCATTTTCTAGGTTATGATTATATAGTTCATCTTATTTTCGAAAAAAAAATTCAACTTTAGTCTTTAATGCGGGACCAAAAAAGGACCTTTTAAAAAAAAGGTTGATGGTCACCCCATCTTAGATCTTAGTATAGAAGTTATGGTGGAATATACAAACTCACATACATACATACATACATACATACATACATACATACATACATACATACATACATACATACATACATACATACATACGTATGTATGTATGTACATACATACATTATTAAATGATATTTTTTTGTGAATCACTAAATATTGAACTATAGTGTTATATATTTTTGGAATCTACTCATTATTTTCTAGATGATGATTATATATTTAATGTTATTTTCGAATATTTTTTTTCAATTTTGGTCTTTAATGCGGGACCATGGTCACCCCATCAATTTTTTTAAAAATTTTACTAGCCTATGTCACCCGGAATAAGCTAGGAATTCTAACAATACCTCATTTATCAAAATCGGTTCAGGCGTATAGAAGTTATGGTGGAATATACATACATACATACATGAACCCTGAAAACAATATACTCCTTTTTTCAGGCAGCCGTATAAAAAGTCGCGAAAAATAATCACATAAACAAGCATTACATTGGATTATCCACCATAAACTAAATTGATTCCACAATATCCAATTGAACACTATCTGTCAACAGCATTATCTTTACCTCATGAAGCGTGGGGCCGAAACGATCCCCGTACCTGATGCGCTGTCACGTCCCGCACTTTGAATGGCAAATCACGAGAAGGTAGACCTTTGGGGCCTCTGAGACCCGGTATGAAAATAAAATGATTGCGAAGGGTCCGCGGGCACTGTATTAAAATATTCCCAAAGGTTGCGGATATCTGCCTCGCACCTGATGTTAGAGAATAGTTTGTCGGGTTTTATTTTGATTTTATGCGTGATAAATTGTTTGACAACCTCCGTGGCGTAGTGTTGACTGTTGCCTTAACGTGGGGAGGTCCCGGGTTTTTATAATTTCTGAATTTTCCCTGGTCTGGCCTGGTGGGAGTTTCCGGCCGTGGCTAATTATTTGGAAATTTATAATTTCTGAATTTTCCCTGGTCTGTCCTGGTGGGAGGAGAAGCCTTGGCTAGTTACCACCCTACCGGTAAAAGAAGTGCCGCCAAGCGATTTGGCGTTCCGGTAAGATGCCGTGTAGAAAATGAATAGGGGTATGGCTTTATTTAACTGCCATGCCCCTAACAGGTTAGCCCGCTACCATCCTAGACAGCATTTTCACTTACCATCAGGTGAGATCGCAGTGGATAAAAAATTAAAAAAATTATGTGTTTTGTGGGGGTTTGGTTAAGCTTTACACGGTACAACTGTATCATGTGGTACAACGTAGTATGGTAAGCACATAATATTGCTCAACCCCTAAGGTACCCTACTATTATTTCTTACATCTTACGTCGAGAGTATTTAAGCTGTAAGCAAAACATAACTTTTTTTTAACTAGATGTTACCCACGACATCTTCCGTGTGGATTGAGGCTTTATGGCCCGCTCTCTCTTTAATTTTCCGGGATAAAAATATAGCCCTCCGTGACGACCTCCGTGGCACGTAAACTTTTTTTATTTATTTTCTCAGTTTTCAGAGCCTTCAGACTCCTGAAACTTTTTTATTTGAAAACCATAAAATATAACAATTACAATAATAAAGAAATAATACTTGAAAATATTTTTTTAGACTCGCTCAACACAATAAATAGCGCCATCTAGTGTGGGAAAGCAGTCTTTTGGTGAAACTTTTTTTGTTCATTTGCGCAGTTTTGCGAGCCTTCAGACTCCTGAAACTTTTTATCTGAAAACAGTGAAATATTACAATTACAATAATAAAGAAATCATTGCTGAACATTGATTTTTGGCACCTAGGCAAGCTGCCATAGTTCCACCGGTCAAGTCCTTTCAGCCAAATCCGTAAACAATGTAACACTCAAGTCAAGCAATCAGCGGGTACATTCGAGTGCAGGTAAAGTGAAGGGTTGCTCTAATAAATGGATCCGCGCATTCGTTAGCATGAATTAAACGATATCTGCATCGGATTAATGAAGATATCGCTCTTGGCTTCCGCGCATGTACAGTATGTTCCCGTGATAGGCTTCCAAATTTAGATTATTTAATTGAATAAAACACGCCGAGTTTTTTTTTTTTGCCTCGTTGGTCTAGTGGTTGGCATGTTTGACTGCGGCCGACGAGGTCTCGGGTTCGAGTCCCGGGTCGGGCCATAATTAAGTATCGGGTTTTTCGCATTAGAAATTCCCAGTACTAGCCCGGAGTTAGGAAGTTGGCGGTGTTTCACCCCCGTGCCTCGAAGAGCACGTTAAGCCGTCGGTCCCGGTTATTATCACGATCATGAAAATAGTCGTTAAAGCCCGCCAACCCGCATTGGAGCAGCGTGGTGGGTCTAAGCTCTAATGCCCTCTCTCCTATGAGAGTGGAGGCCTGTGCCCAGCAGTGGGACGTTAATGGGCTGTAGTGTGTGTGTAGTGTGAGTTTTTAAAACAGCAGTTCAGTAGTAGACTCGAGCGCGTCAGATTAAGGTAGAGTTATTTACAGCATTTAATTAACTAACTCTACCTTATTTTGACACGCTCGAGTATTTCTGATGATCGATTTGATTTGTCTAATATTATGATCTGCTATCCTAGACAGACCCACCAATATACAGGGCTCATAATATATGATGAAGGTACTCTACAGGGTCCAAAGAACCCCCCTTTATATTAATCTGCCACGCTGGAGTAAATCCAAAAACCCCTCTTGGGCTCCCCTACTATAAGCAAATACAAAATTGAGTTTCTGTAATGTTAATAATCACAAATTTAACTTTTTTCAACACTTAATCTTTTTTTGTAAAAGTGCTAAAACACGCAAAAATATAATTTTAAACACTGAAAGAAATACTACTACTGACTTCTTGGGAAATGTATAGTAGTATACATACACTGGTTATTATTTGGACGCCCAGATATCCCTACCATCTAGTATAGTTCACTTGACGCTTCAGCTATCACTTTCATAACTCTCAATGCAGAAATGGATAAGAAAATTGTAGCTTATCGTATTTAATTGAATAAGATTATTTAACGACCTCCCTGGTGCATTGGTGAGCGCTGTAGTCTTATAAGCGGGGGTCTGGGTTTCGATCCCCGGCAGGGTCAATTTGGGAATTCATTATTTCTAAATTTTCTCTGGTCTGGTTTGATGGGAGGCTCCGGCCGTGGCTGCCGGCAAAAACGTGCCACCAAGGTATTTTGATGCCGTTCCAGTACGTTACCTTGTAGAAACCAGTAAGGGGTATGAGGTGTTTAAATAATATGCTTATCCTAATCAACAAGTTAATAAAGCTAAATTTAAAAAAAAAAACATTAAATATAAAAATAACAGTAAACTTGAAATTTTCACCTAATCTTTTTAACAGACTTACAAAAGGCAGTTCTGTATTCGACCTGCATGTGTGTATGTTTGTTTGTTTGATATTGAATTTCGTAAATTTTAAAAAGAATTTCAGCTGAAACCGAATTCGGTTCTGCTAAAATGTCATTTATGAATCCAATTCTCTTGCCCGCGTTGAAAGTTAAAACACCCTATAGATTGGCGTACCTTCAACAAGGTATCCCGGAGGATCTGAATAAATTACTGCGAATAATTCCGAAATTAACATTTTTAATCTCGGAGATGTTGCAACTTGCAAATAAATTACACGGCCCGCTAACTGCGGATCGCAGACAGGCGATAAAATGTGCGTTTACCTTAACAAAGGGTTATCTCTCCTGTCCTTTTATCTAAATACTAGATGACGTGACATCGTCCACGTGGTTATGGGTTTCAAAACTCTGGAGGAATTCTTCGATTTTCTGGGATAAAAAACCGATTGAGTACAAGTCGGACTCGCGCACCGAGGGTGCCGTACAAACCTGTAGTAAGTTTAAAATTATTAAAAATATTTTTATTGTGTGATGTAACTAAAAATGTATGCTTTTCGCAATTTTTCCTTTATCTATGCTATAAGACATTGCTTCGTACAAAATTTCAAGATTCTTCTCACGGGCTTTTGAATAGGACAGTAAGGTTTTGATTCCCTTGCGAGTGTCGAAAATTTACAGCATAAAAGGCTTTATCTTTTGATTGCGTTGGCTTAGAAGTTAATTTGATTATATCACAGCTCCAACTCCAAGGGACAGTAGACCTGTGTATTTGATATGAATTTCAGCTTGATACCTCCATGCGTTCCTGAGAAAAAGGGTCTTTACACACAGACAACAAAGTGATCCTATAATGGTTCAGTTTTTTCCTTTTGAGGTACGGAACCCTAAAAAGTTGTAAGTAGTAATGTAAGTCTCCACGTTCCAGGCTAGTATAAAACCATAAAACCTAGACAATCAACGTAGACGTGTTATACTGAACAAATCGTACTTACATTTCTTCTAAACTCGTGCCAATTACAGCCAATCAAACTCAGGCGACACTATAAAGGTCTACCACTACATTGGTGTGGTATGTAGCCGCAAATTAATGTCTAATTAAAATTAAAAAGAAAAACAAAAATCCGAAATTATTTATCTGAAGAAACATAAAATTAAATTTGTTTATATTATGATTTACTTAATAAATAAATAAAAAAACAACTTGTGCCCTAGTCAGTCCTCGGTTAAGTCTAATTTTAGGTACCTCATCATAATACGGTCTCCACGATACAGGTTCCTTAGTGCGGAGACCAAAGTTATTTTAACTTTGGTCTCCGCACTAAGGAACTATTTTCTATATTATTTGTATGAAGCTGGGCCCACTTAACCGACGCGGCACGGAGATGCAATGCAATGCAATGCGCGACCCCGTACAAACTCATACTAATATTAGAATATTTACTGCTAGATGCCGCGACCCTCCGTGCATCTCAGGTAGAACTTAACAACAACGACCCCCATTAGGTGAACAAACGATTTTAAGCCGCTCGAAACAAGCGGCACAAGACTGTGTCCTGTGGAGACAGTGGTTGTGACAGGGAATATTGAGTCTGCGCAAATACTTTCTTCTTCTTATTTTATTTTATGGTCTTTATTAGTGCTACACTAGCACAATGTATTGTTGAATATGTGTGTAGAATATGCTTGATTCTTGAAACGTGAGAAGCAAAGGGATGATTGATAAATGAACGAATTAAAAAAGAAGTATCTAGATTCTAGAAAATGCGAGGAAATTGCTGTCAACAAACAAAAAGCCTGGATATATAAGTCGAACAAAGCACAATTAAACACAAAGCGGCCGTCACCGCGACACGTGACCATTATCGTATTTCAACCGGTCATTTGTCCACTGAATCACTCACCTGACCTGCCGTGATGTGACCCCCTTTATTGCCCCCCAAGGCTACCAAACATTAGCACTACCATCAATTATTTCAGCCTCAACTAAGAAATAAATACATAAACATTAAAAGTAACAGCTGTATAGGTGAAAAAAGTATCTTAAGCCGCGTCACTTGTAACCAAATATGATCGGAGCCCCAAAAGAATGAGGTTATTGCGACACAATTAAACGGTATACACAGCCAAAAGAGACATAGCGTTTAAGCTATGACATACATACAGCGTAGTAACTGAAAGCGCAGTCAAAGGCTAATTTGCAGTGGATAAAAAAAGGGATGACAAATGAACGAATTAAAAAAGAAGTATCTAGATTCTAGATAATGCGAGGAAATGGCTGTCAACGATCAAAAAGCCTAGATATTCCCAAGTCAAGCACAATTAAACACAAAGCGGCCGCGACCGCGACAAGCGACCATTATCGTATTTCAACCGGTCATTTGTCCACTGAATCACTCACCTGACCTGCCGTGATGTGACCCCCTTTATTGCCCCCCAAGGCTACCAAACATTAGCACTACCATCAATTACTCCAGCCTCAACTACGAAATAAAAACATAAACATTAAAAGTAACAGCTGTATAGGTGATAAAAATATCTTAAGCCGCGTCACTTGTAACCAAATATGATCGGAGCCCCAAAAGAATGAGGTTATTGCGACACAATTAAACGGTATACACAGTTAAAAGAGACATAGCGTTTAAGCTATGACATACATACAGCGTAGCAACTGAAAGTGCAGTCAAAGACTAATTTGTAGTGGATAAATTAATTTAACGAATAAAAAAATACGACTGCCCTGCCATATTATTTTTGGAGTTTACCTCGTTGCATAGATAGCCTTTGGAATCTTATTCACATTTTTTATTAAATGCTACTTTTTTGTGAATCACTAAATGTTTAACTATAGTGTTATATATTTTTGGAATCTACTCATCATTTTCTAGATGATGATTATACAGTTAATCTTATTTTCGATTTTTTTTTTCAATTTTGGTCTTTAATGCGGGACCATGGTCACCCCATCAATTTTTTTAAAAATTTTACTAGCCTATGTCACCCGGAATAAGCTAGGGATTCTAACGATACCTCATTTATCAAAATCGGTTCAGGCGTATAGAAGTTATGGTGGAATATACAAACTCACATACATACATACATACATACAGCCTGAAAACAATATACTCCTTTTTTCAGGCAGTCGTATAAAAAAAGGGATAACAAATGAACGAATTAAAAAAGAAGTATCTAGATTCTAGATAATGCGAGGAAATGGCTGTCAACGATCAAAAAGCCTAGATATTCCCAAGTCAAACAAAGCATAATTAAAAACAAAGCGGCCGCGACCGCGACACGTGACGATTATCGTATTTCAACCGGTCATTTTTCCACTGAATCACTCACCTGACCTGCCGTGATTTGACCCCCTTTATTGCCCTCCAAGGCTACCGAACATTCGCACTACCATCAGTTATTCCAGACTCAACTAAGAAATAAAAACATAAGCATTAAAAGTAACAGTTATAACCAAATATGATCGGAGCCCCAAAAGAATGAGGTTATTGCGACACAATTAAACATACACAGTTAAAAGAGAAATAGCATTTAAGTTATGACATACATACAGCGTAGCAACTGAAAGCGCAGTCAAAGGCTAATTTGCAGTGGATAAAAAAGGGATGACAAATGAACGAATTAAAAAAGAAGTATCTAGATTCTAGATAATGCGAGGAAATGGCTGTCAACGATCAAAAAGCCTAGATATTCCCAAGTCAAACAAAGCACAATTAAACACAAAGCGGCCGCGACCGCGACAAGTGACCATTATCGTATTTCAACCGGTCATTTGTCCACTGAATCACTCACCTGACCTACCGTGATGTATCACCCCCTTTATTGCCCTCAGGGCTCGCAAACGTTCGCACCAATGTACCAAATATGTCGGCTGCAAAAAAGAGAATTAATAATTGCTGATTTAAAACTGTGGTTAGTATGTTTGACTGCGGTCGACGAGGTCCCGGGTTCGAGTCCCGGGTCGGGCCATAATTAAGTATTGGGTTTTTCTGACTAGAATTCTCAGTACTAACCGGGAGTTAGGAATTTGGCGGTGTTTCACCCCCGTGCCTCGGAGAGCACGTTAAGCCGTCGGTCCCGGTTATTATTACTAACATGAAAATAGTCATTAAAGCCCGCCAACCCCGGAGTTGTGGAGGCGTGGTGGGTCTAAGCTCCAGTTCCCTCTCTCCTATGAGAGTGGAGGCCTGTGCCCAGCAGTGGGACGTTAATGGGCTGTAGTGGATCTAAAACTAAATTAAACTGAAACATTTTAATTATTACAATCATTAAAGTTATGTTTTTTTTTACCTTCTGACTGACTACGTAGTATTTTCGGATATAAGAATTAATCAAAAAAAAAAATAACAAAGGTCTTACGAGAAAAAATCATTTCAAAAGCTTAAAAGAAGTGTCTAATTTAACGTCATGAATATTATAATATTTTAAAGGAAGGAAAGAACGTATTGAAATGGTGCACTGCAGTAAAAAGCAGACCCCACGAGATGAATATTACAACACCAAATGTCACAGAAAGTCACTAAAGCGACGCAACACAAAGCAAAGAACTGTAGAAATCCTACATACAAGCCATGGAAGTAATATCAACCCTCCGTAATGAGGAACACAGATTATTCAGAGCACAGAACATAAGAATAGTAAGCAGATTCCTAGTTCCATGATTGAGAGACAGTGTGTACCGGTAAAAGACGTGCCGCCAAGCGATTTAGCGTTCCGGTATGATGCCGTGTAGAAACCGAATAGGGGTATGGGTTAAATATAACTGCCATGCCCTTAACAGGTTAGCCCGCTACCATCTTAGATTGCATCTTCACTTACCATTATGTGAGATAGCAGTCAAGGGCTAACTTGTAGTGGATAAAAAAAAAAAAACTAGAATTTGACCTGTATCTATGCAAATGCAATGGTTTGCCACCCCTGGTCTAACGTTGGGGCTATTCACTATAGTCGCTTTGGTCACGGCACGTTCATTACTAAATAAATTTTCTATGAGAATTTTCGTTAGCCATTTGAAAGTGTGTTATTTGTTTGTAACGTGTTTAATTTATAGTTTAACTAGCTAATACCCGCGACTTCGTCTGCGTTGATCGAGATTTTTGGTTCCCGCGGGAACTCCTTAATTTTCTGGGATTAAAAGTAGCCTATGTGCTATTCCAGACTATAAAATCTATCCCTGTGCAAAACATCCAGACCCATGCAGTTATTCTGGCGTGAATGAGTAACAAACATCCATCTATCCAAACTTTGACATTGATAATATTAGTAAGTACAGAAAATTAATAGTTCTTTTACATTATATGTTAAAAAAAATAAAAACGAGTCCAAAAGGAGTTCCGACATCATTTCGTTAAAAAAACGAGAAATCCTCGTACTTAATTTCTGAATTATCCCTGGTCTAACCTGGTGGGAGGCTTCGGCCATGGCTAGTTACCACCCTACCGGTAAAAGACGTGCCGCCAAGCGATTTAGCGTTCCGGTACGATGCCGTGTAGAAACCGAATAGGGGTATGGGTTAAGTATAACTGCCATGCCCCTAACAGGTTAGCCCGCTACCATCCTAGACTGCATCTTCACTTCACTTCACTTGTAGTGGATAAAAAAAAGGATTTGTTGTGGTTTGGATGGGGGTTTGTTTAAGCTTTACACGGTACAAGCGTGTTATTACCTATTCTGTGGTACAACGTAGTATGGTAAGCACATAATATTGCTCAACCCCTAAGGTACCCTACTATTATTTCTTACTTCTTACGTCGGGAGTCTTTAAGCTGTAAGCGAAACCTAACTTCTAACCCGCTACCATCTTAGATTTCATCTTCACTTACCATTATGTGAGATCGCAGTCAAGAGCTAACTTGTAGTGGATAAAAAAAAAAGAAAAAATATACTAGAATTTGACCTGTATCTATGCAAATGCAATGGTTTGCTACCCCTGGTCTAACGTTGGGGCTATTCACTATAGTCACTTTGGTCACGGCACGTTGATTACTAAATAAATTTTCTATGAGAATTTTCGTTAGCCATTTGAAAGTGTGTTATTTGTGTCGTGTTTAATTTATAGTTAATAATCACTGTTAAGTTTAACTGCCTCGTTGGTCTAGCGGTTAGCGTAGTCGACTGCGGATCACGAGGTCCTGGATTCGATTCCCGGTCGGGCATAAAAATTGTTAGGTATTGGGTTTTTCAATTAAGAAATTCTCAGTGCCAGCCCGGAGTTGGAAGTTGGCGGTGTTTCACCCCCGAGCCTCGGAGAGCACGTTAAGCCGTCGGTCCCTAATATCACTAACATGATAATAGTCGTTAAAGCCCGCCAACCCGCATTGGAGCAGCGTGGCGGGTCTAAGCTCCTAATTCCCTCTCTCCTATGAGAGTGGGGGCCTGTGTCCAGCAGTGGGACGTAATAGGCTGTAGTGGTAATCACTGTATTGTACTTTTCAAGTCCTGTATTGAAGATTCTCGAGCTATGCATAATAGTAATTATTCCCAAGTATCTATCGTGAGCTATCAATGAAATTCGAATTGGGGAAAACTTGGCCGGAAGCGTGCTAACGGCCGAAGTGCTGCGGAATAGCGCGAAAAGCACTAAAACTCATACTAAAACTGCTATCAAGGTGGACGGTTTCGTTACAGACAAAAAGGGATGGGGTAAACGACTTATCGATATCGATTTTTTTTTTTTTTTTTTTTTTTTTTTTTAAATTTTTTTAACCACTACTAGTTAGCCCTTGACTGCGATCTCACCTTATGGTAAGTGATGGTAGCGGGCTCACCTGTTAGGGGCATGGCAGTTATATGAAGCCCATACCCCTATTCGGTTTCTACGGCGTCGTACCGGAACGCTAAATCGCTTGGCGGTACGTCTTTGCCGGTAGGGTGGTAACTAGCTACGGCCGAAGCCTCCCACAAGGCCTGACCAAGGAAAATTCAGAAATTATAAATTCCCAAATTGACCCTGCTGTGGATCGAGCCCGGGACCTCCGCAAGTTAAGACAACAGCGCTACACACTGCGCCACAGAGGTCGTCAAAATCGATATATCGATTAATATCGATTAATATCGATATTTCTTTGATAAAATATTTTATGCTAGCCAATGCCCGCGACTTCGTCTGCGTGGATCGAGGTTTTTTTGGTTCCCGCGGGTACTCCTTAATTTACCGGGATGAAAAGTAGCCTTTGTGCTATTCCAGACTATAATATATCTCTGTGCCAAATTTCAGCCAGATCCGTTCAGCTGTTGGGGCGTGATTGAGTAATAAACATCCATACATCCATACATCCATCCAAACTTTCGCATTTATAATATTTAATATTAAGATAAGATAGTAAGAAGTAAGATAAGATAAGAAGTATAATCAGATGATGCCCGTGATTTAGGTATTTTTATTTAATTTTCCGTGGGAACTCTTTAATTATTTGGGATAAAAGTAAACTCGAAAAAATCTTAATCCACGCGGATGATGTTACATGGTTATGATAACTTCATTACTGTATCTTAAAACTAAAGCAATAATAAATACTCAATTTCTTTTAGGACATACATGTGTATTTTATGCTGTCATGTTTTGGTTATAACACCGTTTCGGAAAGCAGATTCTAATGAGAAAAGCCGGCAGAAACTCAGCAGTTTCTCGTTTTTTAATAGCAAAAAGTTACATATACAGTAGTGTAAGTTATTATACTATCGTGTGCGGTGCAGGAAGCAAAGTCCAGTACCAGTTTCCATACAACTTCCATACAGCTCAAAATTCTACGAGGTTAGTAAAATGATAAATGAAATTTTTATTCCATCTAGGACAACTTGTGCCATTTATGTAATATCTGGACTCTATCGCTGGATCGAAAATCAGATTCTACTGCTTATCAATCAATCAATACTTAGTTATGCAAATTAGGTAGACTGTACTATAAAACATGATGGTGATAATCAGTTAAGGTATCTTTAAACTAAAGGTACGAGGGTTCCTAACTCGCCCTGGTTAGAGAATAGCCCACAACAAACTCAGCCGGGTTTTTTAAAATTATCACCATCTCACAAATCATCTTAAACTAAGGAACTATCATTAATAATTTCTAGTCTGAGATAGTTCTAGTCAATTAGTGATATGCTCCAGAGTCCACAGTTACCTTTTTATCGATACCGATTGCGAACATCCCTACAGCGACAAGGAAACGGGAGAAAGTGAATTCCTTTCACCTGATAGGACGGTTATTAGCCAATTCGATACCCATTCCTATCCTAATAGAGGGATAATAAAAGGGCGCTCTTTCTATTTTTTCGTTTATTCGCCGAAAAGGTAAAAATAAAATTTTCTTATTCAATTTGTTAGAGCTTCGTTCGGCGACTTTTTGTACCGTTTTTACTAACATAATGTAGTGAACTAACATAATTTTCGTTATATTATTGGGTTTTGTTTGATGAAAATAGATGAAAATGAAAATAGTCCCACAAATTTAGCTGAACCGGTGACAGCGTCGCTAGTAAATAAATAAATAAATAAATAAGCCTTTATTTCCCAACATTGCTTAAACTATTTTTACAATTATTTCTTATTCTAATCGCTAGTAGATATGAAGAATAAAAATAAAATAAACTGGCAAAAAAAATTTGTTCCACTTTGGGCCACTGGGCCAGATAAGTTTGACGGACTGTACCTAAGAATACCTGAGTATTATTTATTGATGTACACAAAAAAAATACAATTACTAATATTATAAAAGCGAAAGTGTGTCTGCTTGTCTGCTACGCTTTTGCTTTTCAAACTAATTTACACGAAATTTGGTACAGAGGTAAGTTACATCCCTACGGCCTAAGTACGGATTCAAACAAGGATATCATTCAATCTTAAAAATATCCAAACCCAAAGATACAATTTACCACCCTGTCCCATCCGTTTTCTACCCCTTACTAAGCAAAAAAAAAGCAGAGACACGTGCGTTACGCGATGAGAACACGTAAATTACGTTTTGATACGCGCTGAAAAAAGCCGGCAGGTTCGGAGGCCGTCGTGTAAACCAAATACATTGTGCGAGGGAACGCGACGCCAGATGCGGGTGATACTGCGCGTTAATAATACAGGTGCACTTGATCTATGGCCCCGACGTGGCTGGATAGGGGACAAGTGATAAGAGGTTTTACTAAGAAATCAACAAATTTATAATAATAATAATAATAATAATGTACAGTTCTTGAGGGTCCTTGAGCTGTACAAAGTCGATGGTACAGTTCGAGACTTCCTCAGGGAATGCATGGGGCAATGGAGTACGATCCTTTGTCTCCACGGTGAGCGGTTGGCGGCTGCCGGTGACCGGATAAGGATACGGCGGGGGATCTTCTAGGTTGACTGTCTGAGTCCACTTTGGTTTTGCCTGTCTCTGAACCCACTCAGCTCACTGCTGGAGAATTCAGGGACGGGCTTTCAGTTTCGGAGAGGAGGGACAAGAGTGCCTCACCTTTTCTACATGGACGACCTCAAACTGCTGGCACCCAATGCTACCCGTCTGCAAGAATTGCTGAATATCACCACTGAGTTCAGTAATTCTATCAGAATGGAGCTTGGGCTGGACAAGTGTGCGGTCTTGCATGTGGTGAGGGGGCAGGTTACTCACTCGGCTGAGATGAATCTCGAGCCATCGAACATCAGGACCCTCTCTGAAGCTGAATCGTACCGGTATCTGGGTATGTCGCAATCGTTGGGGGTAAATGAGGCGGACATGAAACAGTCTGTTGGCGAGGCCTTTTTTGGCCGTCTGACAAAAATCTGTAAAAGTTTTTTGTCAGGCGCCAATAAGGTTCGAGCCTATAACGGCTGGGTTATGCCCGTTCTCATATACACCTTTGGCGTACTCAGATGGACTCAGACCGAACTTGACGCCTTGGATAGAAAAGTCCGCACGACTGTGACTCTCTATCCCATGCGTCACCCGAAATCGACTGTGATGAGATTGTATATCCCCCGGAAATGTGGTGGTCGAGGCGTATTAAGCGTCAAGACCATGCATAACCGGGAGATAGCCAATCTCAGACAATACTTCGTCTCGAAGTATTGTCTGAGAAGTATTGCTCCACCCATGCATAGAGAGGTCATAAAATGTGATAACGTTCTCACTCCCCTATCCTTAGCCAAAATCGAGTGGCAGGCTCCGGTGGTACTTACCACCTCTGACCGGGAGGCTGTATGGAAGGAGAAGGAGTTGCACGGACGCTTTTTTAAAGCTCTTAATGAGCCACACGTCGATAAGAAAGCGTCCGTGCAATGGCTGCGCTTCGGTGACCTCTTTGGGGAAACCGAAGGGTTTGTCTGTGCGATACAGGATCAGGTAGTTAAGACGCGGAACTACCGAAAGTACATTCTGAAGGATGGAACTCACGACATCTGTCGAGCCTGTCGCCATCCCGGTGAGTCACTCAGACATGTGCTTTCAGGATGTTTGGCGCTTGCTAACACTGAGTATCTGCACAGACAAAACGAAGCGGCCAAAATCCTTCACCAGGAGCTTGCTCTGAACTACGGTCTCCTGGATGAGAGGCTGCCGTATTACAAGTACACACTGGTGCCTGTACTCGAGTGTGACGGAGTCCGGCCCTATTGGGACCGGTCTATCATCACGGACAGGGCTATTCTAGCGAATAAGCCTGCTGTTGGATCGGGCACGGTCGCGGGTGTTTTTGGTGGACATCACCATTCCATATGACGAGAACCTTGTGAGAGCTGAGACGGAGAAGAAACGTAAGTATCTTGATCTGGCGCTCACGAGGTTTCCGCCTTGTATGTGGCATGTGGAGTCCACTGAAACCATCCCAATCGTCATATCTGCGAATGGGTTAATCCCAGTCAGCCTCTTATTATTCAGAAAAACTCTAGATTGAATAAAAAGATAATAATTATCTTTTTATTCAATCTAGAGTTTTTCTGCAGCGAAGTGGCCCATAAATGAGACTTCAAAAGGTTCAATGAATTATTATATTGAATTAAATCACATTGCTTGTATTCAGTTTCACATTATTACAATATTAAATTATATTTAGTGGTTTCCGTTATATTAAAATTATTACATTATTCTTGGAAAATTCAATTAATTCTTTATGTCAATTCCAACGGTTCTTGTCAGTCACAAAAATTGCAAAATCATCGGTCTAATACAGACTACGTGATACATCTTTTTTACAACAATTAATGTCAAATATCTATGATCTATAAACTAATAAAGTAACCCGTTCCGCTCTGGCCTCCAGTCTCTGTGACATTGGGAACCTGCGCCAGCACTGGACCAATAATTGTGAATCTACATGTCCCAACACTTTTTATACGACTGCCTGAAAAAAGGAGTATATTGTTTTCAGGGTTCATGTATGTATGTATGTATGTATGTATGTGAGTTTGTATATTCCACCATAACTTCTATACGCCTGAACCGATTTTGATAAATGAGGTATCGTTAGAATTCCTAGCTTATTCCGGGTGACATAGGCTATAAAAATTTAAAAAAAAATTGATGGGGTGACCATAATCGCTTATTAAAGCCTAAAGTTGAAAAAAAAAACTCGAAAATAAGATTAACTGTATAATCACCATCTAGAAAATGATGAGTAGATTCCAAAAATATATAACACTATAGTTCAATATCCAGTGATTCACAAAAAAATATCATTTAATAAAAATGTGAATAAGATTCCAAAGGCCATATATGCAAATCGCTTCCTAGGGAGGTAAACTCCAAAAATAATATGGCAGGGCAGTCGTATTTTTTAATTCGTTAAATTAATTCTCACTATGTTCGCCTGTGCCTTATACCACACTCCGTGTATAGTAGACGTGTTACGAAGAACAGCCGAAATATTTGTTAAAACAAGTCGTCTCTACACGCGTACCTACGTACGGCACTTTATTGGCACCCGCTCTCGTGATTTATCCATTTCAATAACTTTATACTTACTTTATTTGAACTTTAGATGGCTAAAGCCGATTAACTTGTTTTAGAATAAAAATATTTCGAATGCAGCACCAGCCATTTCTGAATTGACTGATCAGATGTTCCGTATCAGAGATTTTAATTTATTACTTACGAGTACCTAATTAGAGGATGTCCGAGACTTCGTCAGCGTTCATCATCTAGTTACGTTAATAGAAATTCTTCAACCGGAGTTATAGTAAACATAAGAGGGTAGATCTAGAAAGTATGTAGGAGATATGAAGTGAAATTGTTTGTGATTGCCGAAGTGTTCAAGTGTATTGTGGAAACAGTGCTTTTTCTTTGTAAGTGAATTGTACAATTCTTTTGAGAAAATAAATTCTTTAACCTGAAATAATCACTTTTACTTAACAATCATTGGATATCCACTACCACCCTACCACCACTACAGCCTATTAACGTCCCACTGCTGGGCACAGGCCTCCACTCTCATAGGAGAGAGGGAATTAGGAGCTTAGACCCACCACGCTGCTCCAATGCGGGTTGGCGGGCTTTAACGACTATTATCATGTTAGTGATAATAACCGGGACCGACGGCTTAACGTGCTCTCCGAGGCACGGGGGTGAAACACCGCCAACTTCCAACTCCGGACTGGCACTGAGAATTTCTTAATTGAAAAACCCAATACCTAACAATGTTTATGCTCGACCGGCAATCGAACCCAGGACCTCGTGATCCGCAGTCGGAGTCGATCATTGGATAGGTAAGTAGGTATGTAGGTAAGTATGATTTACTTAGTAAGGAACCCTAAAAAGTGAAATTCACAAACCATGCTAATATTTCTAAGCATCTTTTTCGCGTTATCTCAGGAATGAGTTTTTTACGATACTTAGTCGAGTTTTTCGCTCGAACGACTGAAACTTTCAATTTTCCTGTCATTAAACGATTCTTAACGGTTTGCGTGGAGCGAGTGGGAAAGTGGAAAAAGTGAAAAAAGTGAGAACAGCCTGGCACTCGGAGCAATAAAAAATACGGTGAAAGTGATCGAGGGGCGGATTCTGACGTGTTACATAGAAAATCATCTGCCCCCGATTGTGTTATTACCTATTCTGTGCTTATAATACGAATTTTTTAAGGTGTTATTAGATGGGGTGCATTTCAAAAAGCACCCCATGTATCATGTATTATTACATAATATATTGTATGAACTTCTTAATCAGTTCGAGTAATACGTTTTAAATTCTCAAATGATTACAATTTGCTTAAACAATTGGGCCTCTTTTTCAATCAAGGCCTCATTTCAAATCAAAATTATTGATTTGCTAAGTTGCAGGTACATTTTCATTATGCACACGGATAATAAAATACAAAATCATGTTAGAAATATTCAAATCGGTCAAGTGAAAAGCAAAAATTCACTGACTAAGTTAAGGTGTGTGTACCATACACACACACACACATGCACACACAGATTGGTTGAACTGATTAATTACCAAAAATAAAGGCTACTTGGGATACGGGATTTCTCAGAAACTCACATCCATAAGAACTAACCAGTCGCAAGCATCATTTAGCCTCAGGGGCCATACTGAGCCCTATTAATTCACTATTGTTGACTTTCGTGTTTTAGAATTATAATCCTTATTTTAATAACGTCAAGGTACGCCACATCAAACTGTCATTATGAGTAATATTGTTTAAGTATTGCTAGCATTGGCAGTATGTCCCCAGAATAAGAAACTGTAAGAACAGAGAAAGGATTTTCATAAGTTCTATCCAAGCGAAAATATAGGTATAGGTTTGGTTTCTTTGATATCAGCTTGTAAGACATAAGGGACAATCTGCGCTATGGATTAGAAAACAACATTATCAGTCCATTACAAGTATTACAGTAAAGCTAAGGAAGGTATACACTATAGAGAAAGATACACGTAATAATACTGCATTAAAAGAATTAGTCTGTACAAGGTAAGGTAAGGTGTACACTGTGGAGAAGGATATATTACTGCATTAGCACCTCGTATCAAAGCGCCTTTGAAGTCGCAGATGTAATCACACTCTTATACGCTAACACTCTGTGCTCTACTTGGAATATACTCTACTGACTTTTTAAAATTCCTAGCAGAATGAAATCTATCAGTGATGTGCAGTTGGAGGCAAAAAGAATCCAAGAGATTTTCATAATCTAAAGATTATGAAAAACATAAGTACCTATCTACAATCTAATCGGATCAGTAACTGATTGAAAGCTAGTAACATAGATTTAATAATTTACATTTTCTTTTGATCGCGGCCCTGCGTGGTCTACCTGATTTTATACTGGTTCAGGAATCAGTGCTTACTGTTTATCCTGTTAAAAAAAAGCAGTGCACGCCTCTGAAATCCTCATGTGCAAAAGTTAAATTTATACCCAATGGATTTCTCTTCCAGCTAGCCTATTTTGTCACTTTTTACACTTTGTCATTTTTACTTCGTACATACGAGACTCAGTGGATATACTAATGAATAAATATGTAATAAAAAAGTGATATTATTTAGTAGAAAGTAAGTGGGTATTTGGTACTGATAGATATAAATAGAAGTAATAAGCAAAATTTTAAATTAAATTAAAAATATGTTACGAGTATGCCTTGCATGCTACTGTTCGCTCTAACACGTTCGCTCAATTATGATTATATTATTATTGTCACGATGCAGTCTATTAATGGAACTCGTTTCCTAAAATAATATTTTTCTCGACCGTATCGAGTAGTAGGTATATATTTTTGTTAAAAAAAAGGTTGTGTACTTCATTTTTTTATGTCATAGTTGGTTAAAAATAAATAATAAGTGGAGCATACGTCTGTTGTACACACAGGTCTATTATCACAACGCGAATTTTTCCTCGTGGCGGCTCCTCCTTCGATTAACTTTGATCTAGGTGAGTGTACTAATGGATTGTTGAAGCGAAGCCTTTACCTGAACTCTTTTGTCTCTATATCTCAGTTGCGATCACGCCTTTGTGCTCAGCCTCAAAGCTAAGAAGGAAACGAGCTTAAAAAGACTTTTCTCCTTGCTTTTGTCTAGGATTGAAAAGCTAAAGCAAGTCTTTTTTTAAAGAAAATATTATCGGTCGTTACAATATTTACTAAGTCGAGAACTTATGCTTTACTTGGAAAGGTGTTCTAAGTAGAATCTTTTGGCAGCAATGCATTTTTAAGTCTTTACTAGTGGGCCCGGCAGACGTTGTCCTGCCCTATCTTCCTCGCAATTTTTCCATATTTTCTCACCGTTTAAACCTTCCCTGGACTACGACAAACATTTCAAAACCAAAATCAGCTAAATCGGCCCAGCCGTTCTCGAGTTTTAGCGAGACAAACGAACAGCAATTGATTTTTATATACATAGAAGATTTCTGATTATTATGGGTATTAGTGTCTAAACAGACGTACTTACTGCATTAGGACGCCGACTGCAAAATTGCAGTTTTGGAGTCCAGTTTTGGATCATCCAGTTTTTTTATAAGTAAGTAAAGTAAGTAAACATCGTAAATAATACAAGCTAGCCTAACCTAGTACCTATAAATTATGCCTACCTATACCTATAACCTATAACTTAGTACCTATAAATATTGCCCACGTGGAATGGTGGTAAGAAAACTGCAATTCCGCGCTGGACCACCAAGCTCAATCTTTGCGCAAAAATAAGTCAGCCCTTCTGTCATCCAATTATTAAATAAAACATAACAAGTTTGTGGAATCAAAAAAACAATATATTATTCACTTATCCTAACCAGTCAAATCCAACTAAGCAGTCAAGGTGGTTCATTTGGGTATGTGGTCTCCGGTCGGCTGGTAGCCTTTCTCGTTGGCGATGAAGAAGGTGGTGTAGGTGACTCCATCGTTACCAACGTACGAGTACTGGCCGCGGACCTCCAGCGCTTCGTTTTCCAGGCCGACGTTCTTGAGGACAGCGTCTTCGGAGACTGATTTGCCGTCGCTAGTTTGGAAACTGTTGATAGAAGAGTATTTTTAGCTATTGCATCGTCTGCGTAGTTTGAGGTTTTTTGGTTCCCGCGGGAACTCTTTAATTTTCCGGGATAAAAAGCCTAACCTAACCTGTGTGCTATTCCAGACTATAATCTATCTCTGTGCCAAATTTCAGCCAGATCCGTTCAGCCATTGGGGCGTGATTGAGTATCAAACATCCATACATCCATACATCTATACATCCATACATCCATCCAAACTTTCGCATTTATAATATTAGTAAGATGATTGATGATGATGACCTGTAGATTTTCTTTTTTTTTAAAGAAAAAGAATTGTTACAATATGTAGCTAATACACGATACATCCGTAATGTAACAGAACTACACAGACTTGTGGGAATGCCAAGCCAATGTCTTCCATGGATGGAACTTTGTCATTATGGAATTCATCAATAGTACCCATAATAGCCATGGCTTAACAAACGCTTATATTGGCTTTGTTACCAAAAGATTCTGGGTTACTTTGGTCACATTGCCTGATGCCAAACTAGTAATCTGGATAAACTCATAGTCGTAGGAAAGGTGGAGGGCAAAAGACCACGCGGCCGACGCTGACCACACTGATGCAGTGGTTAGCGCTGTTGTCTTATGAGTTGGACGTCCTGGGTTCAATCCCCGTCAGGGTCAATTTAGAAATTTATAATTTCTCAATTTTTTGGGGGTACGGGATTACCTATTCCGTGGTATGGGTTTAATATAACTGCCATACCTCCAACAGGTTAGTCCGCTACCATCTTAGAATGCATCACCGCTTAACATCAGGTGAGACCGCAGTCAAGGGCTGACTTGTAGTCGATAAAAACTGACACGACCTTCAGTAATGAACGTAAACGCATTGAAAAATCTTATTACCATGTAAAGGACTACTTAAACTACAAGGAGGCTTGGCAATAATTTGCTCTATGGCTCTGATAGTTCCTTAGTTGAGATGATTTGTGAGATGGTGATAATAAAAAAAACCCCGGCTGAGTTTGTTGTGGGCTCTTCTCAGACCAGGGAAGCTTTAGTTTTAAGATACCGTAACCAATTATCACCATCAATGTTCTTTTTAAGTAAGTAATTTTTACCGTCATTAAGTGTACCTACAGTGTACTTATATTGAATAAATAATATTGAGTATTGAGTATTAAAGAATGCAACCAAGAAGAAGATGGTGGCTTAAGGGGATGAATGACGATGGTTACTCACGAAAACTTGTAGCCATCAACGCCGATGTTGTCCGACTGGTAACTGATGATCTCCGCGTTCCTGGAGTCGGTGCTGGGCGTGACGGGGACGGCGACGGCCGCGGCCACCACCACAGCGAGTACGATGAACTGGAATAGAGAATAGAGAGGTGTTTTAATAGCATTCAATGTAAAACGTAAACTTTGTAAAAAATCCATTATTTTTTTGGAACAGAGTTCCTTACCGCGCGTTGCGAAAGGGGGCTAGACGGAAAAAATTAAGACCAAAAGTTGTAACGACACTTTTTGCTATAGTTGTAAGCCGTGCGGCGTGCGCGTGTTTCTCTGTCTGTCTCTCTCTCTCTCTCTCTCTCTCTCTCTCTCTCTCTCTCTCCCTCTCTCTGTCTCATAGAAAGCAGGCCGTTTTCGTTTCGTTTTTCTATTTCGCATTGAACAGTGTAGTGCCGCGACGATTATTTTTTATTAAATATTGTGTATATTTGTTAATAATAATAAATATTATTATCACTTTAAAAAAAAATTATTACAATTCCTTCACTAATTAGTCGAAAGGAACTTGAGAGGTTTCAAGGGACACCCGCATGGAACGCATCCGGGTGTCCCTTGAAACCTCTCAAGTTTTTTTTTTTTAAATTTATTTCCATGTAAAGGATTACTTAAATGACAAGGAAGCTTTGCAATGATTAGATCTAATCGCTCTGATATTTGCTTAGTTATGATGATTATTTGTGAAATGGTGATAATGAGAAAAAAAACCCGGCTGCGTTTGTTGTGGGCTCTTCTCAGACCAGGGCGCATTTGGAACCCTCGTAGCTTTAGCGTTTTAAGATACCGTTACTGATTATCACAATTATATGTTATAAATAACTAGACGTCAATAAGTGTAGTATACCTACCTAAATTGAATAAACATTATTTGACTTGACTTGACTTGACATAAACCTATAATAAAACTCGTCGAGTCGATCGGGCTCGCACTCGGGTTTCATACCATCATGCAAGTTTTTCCACTATGCACTTTTTCGACTGTTGTGGTTAAGAAAACACACTTCTTGTAACCAATTTATTTTTTAATTAATTTTTAGGTTTCCGTGGAGGAAAAAAAAGCCTTATAGGATCACTTCGTAGTCTGTCTGTCTTTTTCTTCCTACCCGTCTGGTTACGTTCGGTCATGAATTCAATTCGCGGTTCGAGAGTCTAAAAGTTATCAGATATTCGGTTTTTCGGCCAAGAAATTCTCAGTACTACCCCGGAGCCGGGAAATTGGTGGTGTTTCACCCCTATGAACGTAATGTTTTGTTCCCGCACCTAATCTCTCTTCGATCGTATCGGTTTATTATCGGTAATAAAGTTAGCCCATCGGACTATGAGAGTAAGGGAATAGAGAGTGCAACTGTGTTTGCGCACACACCTGTGCACCTCATTTCCCTCGCAGATGGCTAACGTGGCCGAAATTCGGTCAGTAGGACGGCACACGACGATTTTCTTATGGCATTCGCAATGATCGATCACGGCACAATGGAACCTAACTTAATGTTAGGACATGTCTTGCAGCAACCATATTATCTCACACACGCATCCAAAACTAATTTCTAAAACATATTTCATGAATAAAGATCGCCAAAAATGAGCCGACGGTTGTGAAATTAGTTTTACAATCTCACTCAAACATTGACATGGCCACATTAGGATGGACTGATGGCACCTTAATGATCCAAGTTGATTTATCAAAGGTCATATCGGATAAGGCTTCGATAGTCCAGAGTAGCTAGAACGCGTAACTGCCTTGTTGGTCTAATGGTTAGCATATTCGACTGCGGTCGACGAGGTCCCGGGCTCGAGTCCCGGGTCGTGTCATAACAAGTATTGGATTTTCCTGGCAAAACATTCTCTGTACTAGCCGGAGTTAGGAAGTTGGCGGTGTGTCACTCCTGTGCCTCGAAGAGCACGTTAAGTCGTTAGTTAGAACCAAGGGCCGCAAGTTTGAACCTTGTTTGGAAGTCCTGAGTTCAATTCCAGGCACGTACCTCTAACTATTTGGAGTTGTGTTTTAGAGCATTTAAATATCACTTCATTTAACAGTGAAGCAAAACATCGAGCCTGCTGCACTACACATTCCTTTTTTTTTTAGGCAGTCATGTAATAAATAATCAGCTATAATGTAGTCTAGATGAACACTCGGTAACCTTGTGATTGATATAAGTTTACTTACTTCCAATGTCGACCAAAACAGGCATTTAGATTTTATGATCTCACTTTGATTCGGCAAGAATATTAATCAGATAGGTCCGATTTACATAGTTTTATGAGAAGCTTAAGGTTGTTTCCACGCAATATTTTAAAGCCTGTTTAACAAAAGCTGGAAAGCCTAACGGTTATATTAACGGTTATTTTTTTGGTTTTGAACAGTGATCGGAGGCCAAATCGTAATCATTTGACAGCTTAAAACGTATTACTCGAACTGTTTAAGGAGTTCATACATGTCTTTTGACGTGCAAGCATCTACGAACTCCTTAAGCAGGTCGAATTATCCGTTTAACAAGCGATTACGATTCCGATTTCCGTACACAATCAAGCAGGATGTACTTCATGTTTGTCCACTTATATTGACGAGTAGTTGGCAGATAATTTGATCGAAACTGATGATGGATCAAGAAGGTGGTGGGACTTATAACAGGGCACAGCCCATTAAACAAACACCTCGTTGTTATAAGCGTCACCGACAGCCCTCTGTGCAGAGCTTGCATGGAGACGCATGTGTTGCTAGAATGCACAGGCGTCACAAACCAACGCGAGTGACTCCTCGGATCCTCAACCTCGCTACGAGAGGCCCTAGACAACCTGGGCGGTCTTCTAGGCTTCTGGAGTGAGCTTGGACGGCTGGAGTGAAAACTCCAGCGGGGAGGGGCAACACACGCATAACAGACCTCCAACTGGAGGTTTAACTGCGGAAACCTGTCCAGTTGAAAGAAAGAAGAAAGAAAGATAGATAAGGAAAGCGGTGGGTAACAGCACGTCGAGTGTATCAAGTATCGCATCGACGTCATCAACCATAGATGTCCTCTGAGAACATACGAGGTCTCTTGTAGGGACTTCAATACGCCGCGTTCTTGCACCGCCTTGATCCAGCAACTCTTATGTCACCTGTGCATCACCAAGTGTGCTGAGCAAGGTTGCCATTTCAGCAACTTAGGGCTCCAACTACTTCCGGTCCTCCGATCTATGGTTTTTTGCCACTTCAACATCACAGCTACTTTCCATGTTCATTACTCTAATTCTTCTACGGATCTCTTCATTTCTGATTTACTTACGTAAAGTTCCTCTGAGTAAAGCCCTCTTCATCGCTTGCGATCTTCGAGCATCTAACCAACCTCGGGATCATCCATGTCCATATATTTTTATTTTCACATATATTATTTTATATAAAACAGAATGTAATAATTGGGGGAACATGCTAGAATTATACTAAGAAGATTAATATAATTAAGGGAACATAGGAATACTCACAGATTTCATTATGTCGGTGTATTTTTCGGCGATGTGGCTACGACTGTGATAAGAATACAGATTTCGCACTTTTATATACAGTCTCGTCATCTTAGTTTACATACCTACATTTGAATGTATGCAGCGGGTGCTATATTGCATTAGTGATTTTTTGAAAACAGTTTTTTCACCAGTCACACTTTCGTCTGTGACACCGCCCAGAAAGGGTGCACAGCTCAGCGTTTTGCCCTGCGTTATATGTCCATAAATGAATGTATGTATGGATGTATGGATGGAATGGATGAATTTTTGTTACTCAATCACGCCTGAACGGCTGAACGGATCTGGATGAAATTTGGCACAGATAGGTATATTATATTTTAGTCCGGAATAACTCATAGGCTACGTTTTAAAGAGTTCTCATGACAACCAAAAACCTTAATTCACATGGAAGAAGTCGTGGGCATCAGCTAGTGTGTTAGCAATCCAAATTTTTCAACAAAGACCAGCGAGAAAACCACAAGGCAAGGTACATGTAGCTTTACTGAGAAGTAGCTTATGCCCGTGGCTTCGTCCGCGTGGACTACAAACTTCGTTTTACCCCCTTAGGAGTTGAATTTTCAAAAATCCTTTCTTAGCGAATGTCGTCATAAAAGCTGTCTGCATGCCAAGTTTCAGCCCGATTCGTCAAGAAGTTTGGGCTCTGCGTTTATAGATCAGTCTGTCAGTCAGGTTAGTCTGACACCTTTTCCTTTTATATATTTAGATTTTAGATTTATAATAATATAAATGCGAAAGTGTGTTTGTTTGTTGGTTTATTGGTTTGTCCTTCAATCACGTGACGTCACGGACGTGATTTTTTGTAAGGATATATTTGATGTTCCCGGAAAGTTAAGGGAGTTCCCGTGGGGTAAAAAAAACTTATTCCACGTGGACGAAGTCCTAGGCATCAGCTAATAGTTACATATACTAGAATTTCTATTGAGATTTGAGAAGAGCTCGCTATAACCCAAGCCGTTACTATTTTACCCAACGCTTTTCAAAATATAGAACTCAAAATTATGCTCTATATTTAAATACTAGCGAATGCCCGCGACTTCGTCTACGTGGTTTGAGGTTTTTTGGTTCCCGCGGGAACTCTTTAATTTTCCGGGATAAAAAGTAGCCTATGTGCTATTCCAGATTATAATCTATCTCTGTGCCAAATTTCAGCCGGATCCGTTCAACTGTTGGGGCGTGATTGAGTAACAGACATCCATACATCCATACATCCAGACATCCATACATCCATCCAAACTTTCGCATTTATAATATTAGTATAGATCACTACGCGAAGGCATTGCCGCCACAGAGACGTCGTCGGTTCACGATTTATCATTTAGTGTAGTCCCGACCTCCGTGGCGCAGTGTGTACCGCTGTTGTCTTAACGTGCGGAGGTCCCGGGTTCAATCCCCGGCGGGGTCAATTTGGGAATTTACAATTTCTGAATTTTCCCTGGTCTGGCCTGGTGGGAGGCTTCGGCCGTGGCTAGCTACCACCCTACCGGCAAATCCTTGCCGCCAAGCGATTTAGCGTTCCTGTACGATGCCGTGTAGAAACCGAATAGGGGTATAATATAACTGCCACGCCCCTAACAGGTTAGCCCGCTACCATCTCAGAATGCTGAATAGAAGCAGGCGTTAACTTTGCGGAAGTCCATGATAGTGAATGAACTAGAAGTTTAATTCGCTATAATCCGCCACAGTAGATAAATCTGTGTGGTACAGTGCGTGTCTTTCACCTGCAGCATGCGACACCCACCACCCAGCAATTCGCACAGACACAACACCACACCACACAAATCCTCCAAATCACTCTCAACGTACGTTTCACTCCGACACCGGAGCATCTTCAGGAGATGTTGACTCGACAATGCACGATTGTGAAATGAAAGTACGTTGAGAGTGATTCGGAGGATTTGTGTGGTGTGGTGTTGTGCCTGTGCGAATTGCTGGGTGGTGGGTGTCGCATGCTGCAGGTGAAAGACACGCACTGTACCACACAGATTTATCTACTGTAGCGGATTATAGCGAATTAAACTTCTAGTTCATTCAATCTCAGAATGCATCATCACTTACCATCAGGTGAGATCGTAGTCAAGGGTTAACTTGTAGTGGTTAAAAAATAAAAAAAGTCCCATCAATCATCGTAACAGTACATCACGCAAGTGAAGAGTATGATTATGTAACACTGTATAGGCGCTCAAATAAGCCAACCTTGGCATTCACTTTCGTGAAGACTTACGCTCGCCAACCATTACACCCGATGCGGTTAAGCACGATTTAAAAAAAATGTATCTTAGAATAGATTCGAAATTCCGCAGGCTCGTACGAAACGATTTGCTTCCTCGTTTCTTTATTTCTTTATTGGTTATATGGTACACAAAACAGGAAATAACTACAACATTTCAGGTAAGTATTAAATTACAGGATCGGTTCTAAGTTTAAACCCAAAACATGTGTACACATCATGACTTATACACAGAATATATAAACTAAATATAAAAGACTAGTGAATAAATGGTGCTTAAAGTTAGAAATACAAATCAGAGAAATTAAGTAAAGAATTTATACAATTGATTAGCAAACTATGAACAACAATGATTGACAATTTAAAAACAATAAAATATATTACAAAATTACAAATACTATTTCATACAATTAGTTTCTAATTAGAACCGCTAGGATATGGAATGCCCTTCCGGCTTCCGTTTTCCCCTCCTCTTTAAGGTACCTTCAAATCAAGAGTGAATAGGCATCTTCTAGGCAAGCGCGCTCCATCTTAGGCTGCATCACCACTTGCAAGCAAGTCTGATTGCAGCCAAGCGCTGGCCTATATAATTAAAAAAAAAAAGAACCGCCTATATGATTAAAAAAAAAGAACCGTAATTGAACGATTCACATATTTAGTACAGGGCTTATTTGGAAATTCTAATAACCTATAACTTCTGTAACAAATATTTTTTGTTTAGTTAATTTATATTATGTTTTTTGTTATAAAAAGAAGTTACACAAAGTTGCAGAAAAAACTGTTTTAGTGTTTGTTTACTATTAAAAATTAAATCGACTCAATATTATAAAGCATAAACAATAACTGTTGAATCTTGTATGTTTCCGAACGCAGCACTCAATTAAAAGATCTGTCGAATGTCACTCTGGTCACTTCCCTTTCATTTCTGGACATCCGTACAGGCAACAGCCAAACAATTTTGTTAAATCTAAAATACTTATTAAAATAAAATAATACAGTGTGCAAGCTTAGTTTTCATAAAATATTTTACAACAGTCACATACAGTGTTGTTTAGAGAAAGAGGTTATTAGTAATTTAAAATTAACCCTGTATGTGTTACATAAAATATTATGTTGAAAACTTTAATTAGAGCACGCTCTATTTTTTGTCTATACAGAGCTTAAAACAGTAACTGTTTATGTTTTTTTGTTTTATTTTTTTATTTTGTATTTCAAAAAAGGGTTCCATGGGGATAGGTGAATAAAGTTTTAACTAGTGGTAACAGCGAATTAATTGCGATTAGTTTAAATAATTAAAATAAGTAAGAAAATAGAAAGGATAATAGAATGTGTAAACAAGATTCTTGTGAAGCCGGGGCGATCTTTAATAATTATTAATTTTAATTAATTTCAGTCTATAAGATAGACCCAACAGTACCAACAGTAAGCTTTATGTTTCTATAAAGTACATACTTAATGAATTATTCTAGCTTTTTTTCCCACGACATCAGCATGAATTGGGTATTTGACAACTAGTCAAACCAGCAACTTTTTTTCCAAACATCAAAACGCGTGCTCAGTATGGATTTTGTATGAAATTTTAAGTCCATCAAAGTTCGACGCACTTTTTACTCTAATCGATACTTTAAAATGGTTATTCAAAATAAAACTAGATTACGACTTTGGGAGAACCTTTATTTAATAATCACTTAAAAATAATTTATTGCACTAGTAGTCAAATACCCAATTGTGTTTTAAAATCATGTGTCAAACAACAATCGTGTCGGATCCAATGAACCAGTGGCATTTAATGAAGATGTGCTAGATTATGTGGGTTGAAAACTTGCCTTACCAGACCTGATTTGCCGAGGATGGCTAACGTCTTTTGAATAAATTAAATATATAGAGCGGAATTTCGCATAATTTGTACATTAAACATAATCAAAAGCTTTAATATTGATGTCCTATTTGACGTAATGGTGCATAATCTTGAAGATTTGATTTTCAAGTGAAAAATTATAACTATCCTTTTTTAATCATCACCCATAATAGTATAAATCCACTGCAAACCATTAACGTCCCACTGCTGGGCACAGGCCTCCACTCTCATAGGAGAAAGGGAATTAGAGCTTAGACCCACCACGCTGCTCCAATGCGGGTTGGCGGGCTTTAACGACTATTATCATATTAGTGATAATAACCGGGACCGACGGCTTAACGTGCTCTCCGAGGCACGGGGGTGGAACACCGCCAACTTCCTAACTCCGGGCTAGTACTGAGAATATATACTCAGAAAAACCCAGCACTTAATTATGGCCTGATCCGGGACTCGAACCCGGGACCTCGTCAGGCGCAGTCAAACATTATAACCATTAGACCAACGAGACAGTCATATAAGGAGGTAGGCATAGTATAAATGCGAAAGATTTATTTGTTCTTAATCATTGTTAGTGCTAGTATATTTTTTTATTAAATGGTTCAGATAATACTTTCGTGTCTACGAATGAAATTCTTCCTACGTAAGAAAAGTCCGAAAGTATCTGTCTTAAAAAGTAGCTAAAATCTGTTTTTAGGGCTCCGTCCCTCAAGAGGAAAAAAGGGTACCCTTATAGGATCACTTCGTTGTCCGTCTGTGTCTCTAACTGTATGTCTGTCTTTCAACTACACTTTTCACGGGAACGCGTGGAAAATTAAATCATCATTAAAATCATTAATTTGAATCATGTTGAAATAATTAATATTAAATGCTTAGGTATACGTTATGGTCCCCTCGAGCCTAAACAAATCAAGCTTCTAAGTCAACGAAATCAAAAGGATACTTTGCATATTGTGAGAGAGTGTGAGAGAATACAGACTTAGTGCACTTTTAGCTTAAAACGAAAAACTTAAAAAAAATATCCTTCTTATTGGGGAAACGGTGACAGCATAATATTAGCAAAAAATTTCGACCTCGGACGGTCCAGAGTTCGAATTCTAGGCACGCACCTCGAATTTTTCGAAGTGTCGTGCGTATTAACCAAATAAATATACTCAATACTCAATATCATTTATTCAATATAGGTACACTGTAGGTACACTTATTGACGTTAAAAACTACTTACTTATAAAACATGATGATGATAATTGGTTACGGTATCTTAAAACTAAAGCTACGAGGGTTCCAAACGCGCCCTGGTCTGAGAAGAGCCCACAACAAACTCAGCCGGGTTTTTTTTTATTATCACCATCTCACAAATCATCTTAACTAAGGAACTATCAGAGCCATAGAGCAAATTATTGCCAAGCTTCCTTGTCGTTTAAGTAGTCCTTTACATGGTAATAAGATTTTTCAATGAGTTTACGTTTTACATTAACTTTGAACTTATTCAGAGACATCTTTAACAAGTCTTATTATTGTATAAGCGGACACTGTTTCCAACAAATGAATTGCTAGTTTTACTAAGCCTAGAAGTAGGCATTACAAGTTTATTTTTATTTCTAGTATTGACATTATGACAATCACTTTTCTATTTGAATTATCAACGTGTTTATGCACGTATACTAATCTAATTTTTCAAATATATGCACTGTGCAATGTGCACTGTCTTAATATTGATTTCAAATAACATAATTGTCGTGTCATTTCAGGGAGACAGCATCAAGGAAGGGAGCCGAAGCAGAAATGGCTGAAACTCGGAAGTATGCCTCTCTCATAGACAGTTACATATTTGTTCCGTTTGTCGTGGAGACCCTTGGGCCGTGGAGCCGTAGGCCAAAAATTTTTTGCAAGATATTTCACCGCGGTTAATTCCCTCATCTGGTGACAGAAGGGCTGGCTCATTTTTTGCGCAAAGGATCAGCCTGGCTGTCCAGCTCGAAAATGCAGCCAGCATTCTTGCCACCACGCGGCCATGATTTATATAGTTTTTTATTAGATTAGGCCTAGCTAGCTTTTAGTTCTATTGTACTGTTTTCAATCTTTAAAAAAATATCTGACTAAATATTATCACTTGCTGGAAACCTGCATGCCAGAGAATCTATACTAATATTATAAATGCGAAAGTTTGGATGGATGTATGGATGTTTGTTACTCAATCACGCCCCAACGGTTGAACGGATCTGGCTGAAATTTGGCACAGAGATAGATTATACTCTGGAATAGTACATAGAGTACTTTTTATCCCGGAAAATTAAAGAGTTACCGCGGGAACCACAAAGCCTCGATCCACGGGTACTTCATAATGTTCTCGAAGGTGTGTGAAGTCTGCCGACCCGCAGTCACCAGCGTAGTAGACTATGGCCCAACCCTTCTCATTCCGAGAGAGACTCGTGTGACGATGATGATGATGTGTCTCTTATGTTACATCATGTTTTAACGAAAAGCAGTTCTGTGATAATGACAAAACCTGCAAGCCTGAGTGGTCTCCTTAGTATTCTCAAAGGTGTGGACTGTGGCCTTAACACTTCTCAATTTGTATGCTTATACAAATTGGCCGTGGCTAGTTACCACCCTGCGGGCAAAGACGTGCCGCCAAGCGATTTAGCGTTCCGGTACGATGCCGTGTAGAAACCAAATAGGGGTATGGGTTTAATATAATTGCCATGCCCCTAACAGGTTAGCCCGCTACCATCTTAGACTGCATCATCACTTACCATCAGGTGAAATCGCAGTCAAGGGTTAACTTGTGGATTAAAAAAAAATTATGTTCCAGATAATATAGATTGAAGATTGCATCCCTGAGAAGTAAGGCTTTCGATTTTTTTCCGGAAAATCCGATAGAGAGGAATTTATAGGAGCTAAATCTACGCGGACAAAGTCACAGAAAAATATCTAGTTAATATTAAATTACTAATAATAACGTCCTACGACAAATAAAATTTAAATGTCAAAAATTTACAATTCCAAGGATTAACATTAAAATTATAATGAGCTGGAAGATGAGTAGAGACTGGCAAAGGTCGTTGCGGAATTACCATACTATATGTCGGAGGTTAATATATTTAACCTAATATATGGAAGAATTTATATGTTTATAATCAATATATTATTAAATGAGTATGCGGTAAATCCTTAAAAGATACCATATTTTAATATGAATCACGGATTTGATAACATGCATCAAATTAACACACATATCATTAATACGGTTTTTTTTTCATTAGCTCTGTCTAGACGAGAGTTTTGATCTTTGCCATCTTTTTGTTATGTCTAAATGAAAAGTCATTCACTCACTCACTCACTCATCTGCGTCCAGGCAAGGACCTGGATAGCTGGAATTTTGCACAGAAGCGATGTAGGCCCGATTTTGCGAAATAGCCATAGGGACTACAATTAAAGTTAAAATTTAATTAAACATTCAAAATAATAATAGACTAATTCCCCTTATAGTTTTATTATTGAAATATTTTAACTAAAAATATATTTCAATATTAATCCTTTAAATAATCCATGATATCCTTTCTTTGCCTACTAAAATATAAAATATTACAAAGTAAATAATTTTCAGGTGTTTCCTATTCATAAATGAGCATTGTTGTCATCTTATTTTCTTTTTTTATATAAAAGTATATAACTTTAATTATCCGGGATAAAATATAGTAGTAAATAAATAAAATGTAGTACACTTTCGCAGTTATAATATTAGTTTGGACTCCATATAGCAGAAGTAAAACTTGCCAGCAAGTTTGATTGCAGCATTAGAAAGCCTTTCCACCGAGACATGCTACGTTACTAAGTAAAGATATGTGTCAAACGTCTCTGTCTGTCTAGATCTTATTTCCAATATGAGCGCTTGAATTTAAAGCTTAGATAGCTCCAATCTGTGGTGACACATATCCGTGGCTAAGGTGTTCCTTAGCCTCAGATTATAAGCACATCTCTGGTGAAAAGGCACCCTTCTATATCTATACCAATATTATAAATGCGAAAGTGTTGATGGATGGATGGATGTTTGTTACTCAATCACTTCAGAATCGTAATGGATTCGGATGAAATTTGTCACCAAGATAGATATACTTTTTATCCCAGAAAATTAAAGAGTTCCTGCGGGAACGAAAAAACCTCAATCCACGCGAACGAAATCACGGCCATCTGGTGGTAGTCTATAAATTTTCCAAACAAGAAAAGGTAAAAAGTAAAATCACCCATTAAATTAATACAACAATAGTTTATTAACAAATTATACAAAAATCGGAATCGTATCACAGAAACGGATTCAACGTGGAGGAATAACTGGGGATTAAGGGAGGGGGAATGTTGAGTATTTTTGGACTAGATGCTAGCTGGCTAGGTCAGCTTAGGCCCGGGGGATGTGCGGAGCGTCGGGCTGGAACCCGTTTCGGTCAGCGACGTAGTTAACGGTGTAGGTGACGCCATCAGGGCCGACGTAAGAGAAGAAGCCACGGACTGAGATACCCTCGTTCTCGGTGCCAACCTCGGTGAGCTGGCCAGTTTCCTCAGCCTTGATACCGTTTGAGGTCTCGTAGCTGTTGGCGGAATAAAAATTACAAAACCTTAAATAAAAATACTAAACAAGACAACTAAAAACTAATTAATAACTAATAAAATAATAACTAATAAACTTCTGACTAACTAAACTTTTGTGAAAAAAAAATCTTGGTAGTTAATTAGAATCTTATTCACATTTTTATTTAATGGTTTTATTTTTGTGAAAATAAAACTTAAATATATAAAAGGAAAATGAAAACTGGCTGACTGATCTATCAACGCACAGCTGAAAACACACGACCTCCTTGGCATAAGATAAAACCTATCTCTGGACAAAATTTCACTAAAATCGGTTGAACAGATGAGCCGCGCAAGCGTAGCAGTTAAACAGGCTGTTAATAATATATTTTCGCATTAAAAATATTAGTATTTAACAAATGGAGCTAGGCTGAACGCAGAAGTCGTTGAGAGGAAAGTTTCCATTATTTCGGAATTAATCAAACAAGTTAATAGCTCTGCCGGGTAATCGATGCGGCAATATCTTAACAAATAAGTATTAAGTAACACGGGCAAAGGATTTCGTAATGTATAATGCAATCAAGTGTTTTGAAGATCCTCCATGTTGAAAATCCTCTGTACTTGTAAAAGTTTATTTGAATTAACAAAAAAACATTATGCGTTAGAATGGATAACGCCGTATAGCGCAAGTCACTGGGCCTAGTAAACTTGAGCTTTATATTTAGACTAGCTGATGCCCGCGACTTCGTCCGCGTGCAATAACTTTTTTCAATTCCCACGGGAACTCCTCAAATTTCCGGGATAAGAAGTAGTTACGTCACTCTCCAGGTCCTCGACTATACCTATGCAAATTTTTTTGCGATTATTTTCAAAAAGCATGAACCGACGTAGATTATTCAATCACGAGAGTGCAAAGTAGTATCCATACTATCCATATTGTGTCCGTCTGTCTGTTTGTTTGCTACGTTCTCAGCTTATCTGTTCAACCGATTTCAATGAAATTTGGTACACAGATAAGTTGAATCCCGGATAAAGATTACTTTTTGTCACGAATTTTCCGATGAGACATATTATCAACTCAACTAGCTGGCTCTAGCTTCGATCGAGTGGAACTATTGCAAAACTGTGAGCTGAGGTATTTTCGTAATCCCGGTAAAAAATGCTGATACTTTTTAAATTTTTGCTAACAACCTAAATACCAATTTGAATGGATGTGGCTTGAAAACTCATGGACTTTGATTCTTTTGGAAGCTGGGGCGGGTCGTAAAGAAATTTTATAAAACTGACCATCACTTACCGTGAGGTGAGATCACAGTAGTAGATTTTTTTCTTAAATAAGCTGTTGTAACTTACCCTGTATTGTATCCATCAACACCAATGTTGTCGCTTTCTTGATACAAGATGGTCGCCTGAGCATCATCCGGGTTGACGGGCACGGCGACGGCCGCTGCGACGAAAAGGGCGAATACGATGAACTGTGGGACAACAAACACTTATTATCACCCGGACACTTTAGTGTCATATTATAGACTAATGACACTTTAATGTCATATTATAAACGTTCTTAAAATAAGGATTGTAATGCTATATATTCTATAAGTCTAAAGTCAACAATAATGAAACAATACGGCTTTAAGCGTTGGCCTCTGAGCTCGGAACTCGGGAATGAGAACTGTTTAGGACCCGTATTAATAAGGTTAAAATAGTTAAGAACACTGTCTCAAGTGTCGTTCAATTTATGCTTGAAAACCTGCTGATGATGTCGACTTAGGCCCGTATTCATAAACCGATATCAACTAGGACCACGTTCTCAAAAATCAGTCAATCCATGCTTATGATCTCTTAGCTTGAACGAGACTCGAGAAACTGTTCTTATCGGATGTTGGTTCATTAATACGGGCCTTAGACATGGTCCAACAAAAAGACAAGTTGGCAGACTGCTTTGAGAACATTAGGAAGGACTCACACGCATGAAGATTTGTCAATCGAGTAAGTTAATAAACTTAGTTTAAATTATAGCACATAATCGCCGAAATGTTAGAAATATGTGTGTCGTGGATTCGAGCTCCTGAATAGGATACCGAAGCTTTAAGTAGAATTGCCACTATTATGGTTACGATACTCAACAAAAAGAATAACTTAATTTATAATTTCATATAAATTTAGCTACTCATTTATTTAAAACGAAAGAAAAAATAAATAGAGAGAAACTTTTTTTAAACGAACTATCTACCAAAAATATTATTGAATGTGATAATCGTGTTTAAAGCAATTAAAGAAATACAACGTTTATCGCTAACATAGATATTGGTTTAAGAAAAAATAAGGTAACTATCATCTTCCGCATATTGTAAGAACTTTCCTCGTCTAAGGAGCACAATTATACTAAAAAAAACCTTGTTTGTAGCAGAGATAATATGGCTATAATAAGCACGTATTGTTTTGTAAGCAGTGTTCCGTATACGAGTGATGAAAGCTCTTGCAATGCGAGGATGCCCGCAGGCAAATCCAATTGGTCAGTTGCGTTGGTCCACACAATAAAAAAAACACTTATTAAAAGTCACAATGTGTCACAAACGTACCGATTTCATTTTGAAAGGTGTTGATGTTTATTATTGCTAAGCAATGTAGAGAATGATGCCTCTCTGTGAAGATGCGGCTATATATACCGGGGCAGGTTGCAGGCAAGGACGCGTTGTGACATTTGAACTTAGAGCCATCTTCGGTCAGCGTTCTTTGACAAAGGTTCTCCACTATGTCCGGCTACGTGGTTTATGCTCACCGGTTTCAAGGATAACTGATTATTTATTAATTTTATTCATTATTTAGGAATTTATATAATCTTGACACATTAAAGACTTTTTATTGTCTTTTAGTTTTGGGTGATTCGAGGCGTAAATCTGATAAAGAACGTGGATTTCGTGAAGTTTACTTAAATTCAAATCATATATCAGATCAGAACTTTATTTTGTCCTACAAAGTATATAATATCCATACCTATGGTTAAAAACTAAACTTTAAATCCATCACACTGATCACCATTGATTAGCTGTTACCCGTTTGTTTATTCATCAGCTTAGTTTTGTAATGAAAAATGAAATGTCAAAATCGTGAAAAATTTCGGGATAAAGTATTTTTAAAGGACTGCCTGACAAAAGGAGTATATTGTTTTCAGGGTTCATGTATGTATCTAAGTATGTATGTATGTATGTATGTATGTATGTATGTATGTATGTATGTATGTATGTATGTATGTATGTATGTGAGTTTGTATATTCAACCATAACTCCTATACGCCTGAACAGATTTTGATAAATGAGGTATCGTTAGAATCCCTAGCTTATTCCGGATGACATAGGCTAGTAAAATTTAAAAAAAATTGATAGGGTAACCATGTTGAAAAAAAATTGAAAAAAAATTTCGAAAATAAGATTAACTATATAATCATAATCTAGAAAATGATGATGAAATTGTTAAATATAGTGTTCGCTTTAAGTATATGCCAAGTATATTAAGTTTAAGTTTAATTTAAATCTGACCATACATAAGTAGTCGAAATGCCACTAATTTCGAACTGCTATGGTATGGAATGCCCTTCTGGCTTCGGTTTTCTTCTCCACTTCTAATCTGTTTAAAGCCACATCAAATGTTCCTTCATTTGATGTGGCTTTAAACAGATTTTAGAGAGAAGTTTAATTTGAATCCGCCAAATTTCACTCCGAGACCGTAAGTTGAGAATAATCTGGAAGATTTGTGTGGTGTTGTGTTTTGCCGGTGGGCGGTGAATATCGCAAGCTATATATGCAAAGTACACGCCGTATAACACAGATTTGTCAGCTGTTTTGGCGGATTAAAGCAAATTAAACTTCAAGTTCTTTCATTATCATTAATCCGCCAAAACAGCTGTCAAATCTATGTTATACGGCGTGTACTTTGCATATATAGCTTGCGATATTCACCGCCCACCGGCAAAACACAACACCACACAAATCTTCCAGATTATTCTCAACTTACGGTCTCGGAGTGAAATTTGGCGGATTGTAGCAAATTAAACTTCAAGTTCTTTCATTCTCATGGTCTTCCTAAAAAAAACGACTGCTTTTTTTTTTATCCACTACAAGTTAACCCTTGACTGCGATCTCACCTGATGGTAAGTGATGATGCAGTCTAAGATTCAAATTCAAATTCAAATGTTTTTTTATTCAAATAAACTTTTACAAGTACTTTTGAATCGTCAAGTGAATCTACCACTGGTTAACAAACAAACCTGTTAGGGGCATGGCAGTTATATTAAACCCATACCCCTATTCGGTTTCTACACGGTATCGTACTGGAACGCTAAATCGCTTGGCGGCACGTCTTTGCCGGTAGGATGGTAACTAGCCACGGCCGAAGCCTCCCACTGGGCCAGACCAGGGAAAATTCAGAAATTATAAATTTCCAAACCCTGCCGGGGATCGAACCCGGGACCTCCGCACGTTATGACAACAGCGGTCAACACTGCGCCACGGAGGTCGTCAGTGCTTCAATACAATACTGTGTAGGTAACAATTTTGAATAAAATACTTTGACTTTAAGTTTAGATTGCATCACTACTTATCATCCAGGTGGTCTACTTATCATCGCAGTCAGAGGCTTACTTTTTATACGACTGCTTACTAGCTTTTACCCGCAGTTTCGCTCACCTTAAGTTCGATTCTCACACATATTTCAAACCCCTATTTTACCTCCCTAGGAGGTTTAATTAGATTTTAATTTATATAATAGAGTTATTGATTCATTGATTTACTAGCTTTTGCCCGCAGTTTCGCTCACCTTAAGTTCGATTCTCACACATATTTCAAACCCCTATTTTACCTCCCAAGGGGTTTAATTAGATTTTAATTTATATAATAGAGTTATTGATTCATTGATTTACTAGCTTTTGCCCGCAGTTTCGCTCACCTTAAGTTCGATTCTCACACATATTTCAAACCCCTATTTTACCTTCCTGAGGTTTAATTAGATTTTAATTTATATAATAGAGGTATTGATTCATTGATTTACTAGCTTTTTCCCGCAGTTTCGCTCACGTTAAGTTCGATTCTCACACATATTTCAAACCCCTATTTTACCTCCCAAGGGGTTTAATTAGATTTTTATACGACTGCCTGAAAAAAGGAGTATATTGTTTTCAGGGTTCATGTATGTGAGTTTGTTTATTCCACCATAACTTCTACACGCCTGACCCGATTTCAATAAATGAGATATCGTTACAATCCCTAGCTTAGTCCGGGTGACATAGGCTAGCAAAAATTAAAAAAAATCATGGGCATTAAAGACTTAAGTTGAAAAAAACAATTCGAAAATAAGATTAACTATATAATATATTTTATTGACAATTCTACAATTTTTAAGACATTTTAGAAAAACAAATGTATTTAAATTCTAATAAGAAATGATAAATTAATGGTAAATGGTATTATGAGATCTGACATATTTACTAATCTATGTTTTATACGATTTTAATATATAATAGGTACTTGGACTAACTCAATGCTGTCCTAGAAATAATTATATAAATTTTGGATTATGTTATTAACCTAATGATTCATAGATTGTATTACTTAGTTACTTTGTAAATTTGCATGTCAGCAATGACGAAACATGTTTGATCTTTCTTTTAGTTTGTCATCTTAATTGTACAATGTTTCTTGCAAATAAAAATTGAATTGAATTGAATTGAATTGAAATTGAATCAATACTATAAAAAGCTTAGTAAATGTATAAAAAAAATAAAAACTGTTTACACAGTTATCTATTTTTGCACCATCAAAGCATAGAGTTCAATGTACCACCAAGTGAAAGGAGTTTAAATAATTCATAGCACAATATTATAATCATTGCACTACGAGTATGTGTTCAAATATTTCATCTCGTGGCCTACACGCGTTTGCTGAATCAACATCATAGGGTACAAATTATTTTTAGGGTTCCGTACCTCAAGAGGAAAATATGGACCCTCACAGGATCACTTCGTTGTTCGTCTGTTTGTCTGTCAACCACTTTTTACTCGGGAACGCGTGGAAGTATCAAACTGAAACTTACTAGTACAGGGACGTCCATCTTATAATAATAATAGCCTTTATTGCAGACACTAAATGACATTGTTCCGTCCCCATACAAAGTTCGCCTAAGAACCAACAGTCATAAAACATTGATTACTGGGTACAAATAAATACCTTTTTATACTTGAGAGCAGATTAAAACCACGGACACTTGCTTAGAAATGACTTATTACCAAAAATATTTTCAATTTTGAGGTTATTTCAATTTTCACAATCAATCTGCTTGGACAAATAAATAACATCTTTATCCAATTGTAATAGAGCTGTAAACAGTATGTAGATAAGAAAAGATTCGCCGTAGTTCATCAAAAACATTACAGATGGCGTTAGATATATTAAATTATTGTACTTTCAATAGATGGCGTTGCAAGATTCAGAATACTAGCGCATTTAGCACTTTAAGCTGCTTTTATCTTGTTTCTTACGATACGGATCTAGCGCTCAAGCGGTGGTATTGCATATTATTTTAACCTGTAAGTTGTTGATCTGTACGGTTACTCCGAGTTTGATCGAATTTGAAATACGTCTCACTAAAGTGAGGTGAGAGCGAGCTCCTCCATACATCTACAGCCAGCGCTCCAAGCGGCAACATGGTGAACAAAAAGTCACCGAGTCATTCCCACTCCAAGTGAAATTCGATGAGAAAGATCGAGTCTTTAACTCACCAAACGTACAAAAAATACGTTATGAGTAATGTCATTTGCTAGTTTGGCACTCCGAGTGTTACTTTTTACACAGATTGACATCTCAAAGTGCGAGAATGACGTCATTTTCACACTCGATAGCGGATTCATAACTCACCGAAAATATTCCAGTGATAAACTATTATATTGGGACTCGATTATGACTGCGAGGCTTTATTTTGCTTGGAAAAAGATAATGGACGCTGCGGAATGACCGACGTGAAGACAGGCGTGATAAAGCTCAAGTTAACCGCGTCTCAGACAAAAAATTTCGTTCAGCTATATCGGCTCACGAAGAGAGCTTTTATTTATTTGTGCAAAATGTTGAGGGTAAACAGTGACCTCAAAGGCTCGCAAAGAGTATCGCTGGAGACGAAGGTACGTATGACAATTCATTTGGAAAGTATTGTTAATTCCACATAGTATTTAGGTTATATTTATTGTAGCAGCCCCAAGAACTATGTATTTATTTTATTAGTAACTCTAAGTCGCTGTATTAACAACGCAACGTACCTACTTATCTACTAAACGTAGAGCTATGCATTTACCTACCTACATTTGTACTAAAATACAAAGGTTCATACACACTTAAATACCTACCTAAAACATAATTCTGTCAAATTACAGCTGCTTAGTGCACTGCTTTTTTATGCCAATGGCGATTATCAGAGGATGGTTTGTGAGGCCTGTCATCTTGGACAGCAAACTGAGCAAATATGTGCATGAAGTCACAGAGGCACTTAACCATCCTAATGTGGTTAGGAAATATGTATATAAAAAAAACTAGATGATTCCCGCGACTGTGTGGATTAAGATTTTTGATTCCCGCAGGTACTCTTTAATTTTCCAGGATAAAAAGTAGCCTATGTCCATCCCCAGGATACAGGTAGACTGGTGGGAGGCTTCGGCCGTGGCTAGTTACCACCCTTCCGGCAAAGACGTGCCGCCAAGCAATTTAGCGTTCCGGTACGATGCCGTGTAGAAACCGAATAGGGCTATGGGTTTAATATAACTGACATGCCCCTAACAGGTTAGCCTGCTACCATCTTAGAGTGCATCATTACTTACCATCAGGTGAGATTGCAGTCAAGGGCTAACTTGTAGTGGATTAAAAAAACAATCTACTCCTGTACCAAATTTCATCAAAATCGGTTGAGTAGATGGGTTGTGAAAGCATAGCAGACACACACACTTTCGCATTTATAATATTAGTATGGATTATAGTGTTATAATCATATACTTCCCTCTCCCCTGAAAATAAGCATAAAGCTTGTGCTAGAAATAGGTACAACAATAGACCTGCGATAGATCTTACAACCATTAACCATTGAGCTATTGGTGGTTACTTCATGATTAAATGTTACAGGCTGTGGATGTTGACTGCCACATCAATAACATCAACCCAAGATACCCAGTATGATTCCACAATCAGTTCATCTTTAAGCTAAAGTTAAAACTCCAATTTTGAAACTGAAATGCCTGCATGTAAATCAGGCAATACTATCTTTTAGGTATGATATTTTAAATTAATTTTCTTTAGCAAACCAAATAATTGAGGCCAATTCTGTTGTACACAGGGTTTGAAGCTAGGGTAGGCATTAGTTAGAATACCTATTTATTGACTGTCATGATGAAAAATGAGCATTGATGTATTTCAATATGGGTAAGCAGTGCTTTTGTGCCTCTATGAACTGCACGCCACTGGTTGTACACCATAACTAAATTTAAATGACAGCTCTATTTAAGTTGCTATCCCTTTTACATTATATTTATTTTTCTTGTGGAATTGACTGGCAATAGATTTAAAGCTGTCATTTTAATTTAGATATTGTGTTAAACAGAATTGGCCACAATATCTAACGGGCTAATTTACATAATTTAAGGGAAAAAAAACACACTGATACTCATAAAATTGTTTACTGGAATCCTACACATCTGCCTCTAGTTTGTCTGTTGTGTATATTAATTTTTTTTTAACAAAAATGTGTTAATTATTTATTAAATTTGAATATTTCAGAATTCCAATGGAACAGCCCACGGATAACAACTCTGATGTAACAAGTGAAGTGAACAATCCTCTCATCGCATCTTTTGTGGATCAAACAAGGCTGCTGACAATTGCCCAACAAAAGAGACAGATTAATCAATACATATTTCAACTAAAATATATTTGTATGATTACCTTTTCAACCTTTTCAATTTATTTTACAAACACAACACAATATTAAAACAAAATGAGTAAACACATTTGGCTAACTAATCAATGATTATTCTGGCCCAATGCCGATAGACTATTGAGGACTTGTGCCCAATTACATTAAGCACTTTGGTGCTAACTTCCGAGACAGTGGGGTCTCCGCATTTCCAGTTGCACTGAGTGCCCGAACTGCTGCAGTGTTCTCAGTGCGGGCACCTTTTTTTAAATCTTTGTAAGTCTGCAAATAAAAATATAATATTATTATGTACCTGCAACTTTCTTGTGGATAAAATTAGTATATATCAACAGTGGCATGCACAGGGTTTGAAACTAGAGTAGGCATTAGTAGGTCAGAATACCTATTTACTAGCTGTTTTGATGATAAATACATATTGACTTATATCCATTTGGGTAGCAGTACTTTTATGCCTCTATGAACTGCATGCCACTGTATATCATTTTATTTTGTGTATATTGTAGTTTACTTGAGTTTAAGTACTGTAATATGTCGTGATCTTACCCGCTTTCAGTGTTCGACAGTTCTGTCTGGCCCATGCTCTTTTAGGATATCTTTAGGTATTTGCCACTGGAAGTCCGCCCTTTTGGCGCTTATCAGTCCTGTGAACTCACCACAGTGGCTTGGTGGTCGTATGGCGACTAAGATGTTTATTTGTTGCTTCTTGATCTAAATGAAGAGAATAATAGTTGATTATGGCGATAAAAATAGACGAACACGTTTGAATAAATATGAAATATTAATTTAATATCAATAATAGGTAAACAGAAAGATTTGTCGAGAAAATTAGTTCAGTTTACATTTTGCATTCGCATCTACTTACTTTTAGGCACAGTTTATGTTCGCTTTCCCTCCATGTACAATCAATTATAATTAAAAAACAAGTTAAACCGGTGAATCCGAATACCACTACCCACTACATAGGAGCCGAAACGAAAATTATTAATTGTAAATAAACCAGAGTACATTAAAAGATACTACAGCGCGACCGCGTATCTCTGACAGCTACAGTGTAACGATCGCAATCACCTCTGATTGGATAACACTCTTCCACTATTGGACAAAATCCATTGAAGTAGCAAGAACACCATAAATTTAGCCAATCACAACAATTGATACTGTAACAATGATTGATGTAGAATACCGACCAAAAATGCTGGTCAATATCACGAGCAGTGTTACCAACTCTCGAAAATATTTGTCCCTAAAACATAAGTCAAAAAGCCCCAAATATATTTTTTATACGACTGCCTGAAAAAAGGCGTATATTGTTTTCAGGGTTCATGTATGTATGTATGTATGTAAGTATGTATGTATGTATGTATGTATGTGAGTTTGTATATTCCACCATAACTTCTATACGCCTGACCCGATTTTGATAAATGAGGTATCGTTAGAATCCCTAGCTTATTCGGGGTGACATAGGCTAGTAAAATTTTTAAAAAAATTGATGGGGTGACCATGGTCCCGCATTAAAGACTAAAGTTGAAAAAAAATCGAAAATAAGATTAACTGTATAATCATCATCTAGAAAATGATGAGTAGATTCCAAAAATATATAACGTTATAGTTCAATATCCAGTGATTCACAAACAAATATCATTTAATAAAAATGTGAATAAGACTCCACAGGCATGCAAATCGCTTCATAAGGAGGTAAACTCCGAAAATAATATAGTAGGGCAGTCGTATTTTTTAATTCGTTAAATTAATTTCACTTGTTTACCGTACATTCAAAATTAAGATTCACAATGAATGATTCAAATTTTCGCTAATAATGAAAATCTTAATTTTGGAATTACGGTTTTCTTATTGATCGTAAGAAAAAATTACAATAAACATTATTTTTAGAAAATTAAATATTGAACAAGTAACTTCAAAAAATTATAATAATTATACAACCAATATTTTGTTTGACTTGTTATTCATTCAACTCCGCATTCTTAATAATAAGAATCGGTAGTAGATGATAGATCTAAGAAATAAAAAATAGGTAAAAAATATAAGAAGCCAAAAAATCCCTAAAAATATAAGGGCCCTAAAAGAAGCCCTTCGCATTTGTTTACGCCCTAAATTTGGGGCCAAAAGCCCTAAGTTGGGAACCATGATCCCGTGGATAGATAAAACACAGACTTAAGATTAAAATAATGACTGACATAGAGTAGACATGAATTTTGAAATATTGTGGCATTTTACATCTTACATCCATGATTTTCTTATAATGGCAACAATTGAGAGGACAAGTCTCTCTGCCTCGGACTGCAACAGTCAAGTGTGGTCTGGCGGTACTGGCTGCTATTTTCCCTCGTAGTACGTACGTCCGATATCCCACTCCTTGAAATCACACTTTTCAGCATCGATTTGCATGTTCGCGGGAGATATCTGTCCCCCTGAGGAGACAGATTGGAATTATTTATTATTATTAATAATTAATGTTGTATGCATTTGGTTGGGGTAGGTACCTCGAGGGTACTTAATACTAGTTCCACTGAGTTTTTATTCCCCAGTAGTTCACCTGCGGATAAATAGTTGCATAGAAATACATATAACGGGGATTCAAAGACATAACGTAGGCATCTTGCATTTAATGACAACTAGTGATGAGTAATGAATTTATTAATGTGCTGATTTCTGACAGATTTCTCATATGTCTGGCAACTCTGCGGGCCTATCACACAGCCTATCCTAGCGATCGGCGACTTTGAATGATTTCATTCGAATTATTTGATTATACAAATAATTCGAATGATTTACCAAAATTATTAACTAACATGCTCCACTAATTGATACTAATTTGATTCTATTAATGATAGTTACAAACTTGATTCGAATACTGATTTAGAAATACTGATTTAGATATTGATTACTGATTTAGAAATCGGTACAGTAACAAGGAATTTCAAAATGGCGCTGACTTAAAAAATTTTGGTTACAGTTTCATGTTTTGTAATTTAGCCACCTCCCGGCTAGTTGCCAGGATCCTCAGATATCGATTTTGAACGGAATCAATACCTATGTGAGCACCAGAATATTTTTAGCTGCTAAACATTAAATTTAACTCCCTAAAATAATAAAAAAACTCGCTAAAGTGGCAACACTGGAAACCCCAAGCTTTTTGAATGTTTTGATTAGAGACAATAAAGATTTTGGCATTTATACTTTTTTATGACATTCTACCATAAAGAAACGTACCATAGTGTGCACAAGGCTGTCAGTGTCAAACTGCCAAAAAACTGTCAAATTACGCAATGAAAAATGCCAAAATGCCGCATGTATCTGTCTCAGTTTTTTGCGAATGTATGAGAGAGACAATTGTTGCGATCGTTTTGTCATACGATTTACTAACTCCGTTTACTCACTTTAACAAAACGTGCCCGTTTGTTAAACTCATGGTATGGAAATATTCGCTTACACTTGGCGAGGTGAGCTCTCACGTCGATCAATCGAATTTGCAATGTAAAAACTCGGAGTAACGCTACTGTGGTTACTAATCGAGAAACGGAAACGTATAGTAATCAATTTAATACCCATTTATTTATTATGTAATTAATTTGAAGTGTCCGTTGAATTATAATATTTGAAATAAAGGTTATAAAATAAGGTAAGAATTACTGTATATTTCAAATACGTGTTGATTCTTAGGCGAATTTGGTCAGTATCCTTTACAATATAGTTACACAATTAAGTTTTAACAATATAGTTACACAATTACGTTTTACAAATTATATACAATATCAGTTCCCGAAAACGTCCTTTGTTTCCACCTGGTTGGTGTCTGCTTGCCCTCTGGCAAAGGCCTCCTCTAACCCTTTCCAAACATTTCTATCCCATGCCTTCCTTGTCCAAGTTTTGCCAGCTATCTTGACTATTTCATCTTCCCACCTGATTTTTTGTCGTCCTTTTTTACGCTTGCCTTTTCTAGGTTGCCACAATGTAACCAGTTTACTCCACTTATCTTTTCCCCTTATCATATGGCCTGCCCATTTCCATCCAGGCACGTCCATCTTACTAATATTATAAATGCGAAAGTTTGGATGGATGTATGGATGTATGGATGTATGGATGTCTGGATGTACGTATGTATGGATGTTTGTTACTCAATCACGCCCCAACGGCTGAACGGATCTGGCTGAAATTTGGCACAGAGATAGATTATAGTCATGGCTACTTTTTATCCCGGAAAATTAAGGAGTTCCCGCGGGAACCAAAAAACCTCGATCCACGCAGACGATGTCGCGGGCATTAGCTAGTTTTTCATAGTTTATGATGTGATGGTGATGATTAACGACGATATCATAGAATTAAAGATACGAAAATAGCAGTGGACCCACTTGTTATAATTTTATATGAAAATCATACCCTAAAATAGGTCTGGTCTGGGGGGGGGGGGGGGAGGCTCTGACCGCGGTTTCAGATAAATCAAGTTAAGTAGTTTTTTATGTTTATATACTTACTGTAGTTTTCTTCTAATAATTAGGTTTAAGTTTACAGTCCAAGTTTGAACTCAAGTTATTCGGCTGGCCTCAGCTTTTTTTTATATTCATCCATATTAACATTCTGTCTGCTACGCTTTCACTGTTCATCTGTTCAATAAATTGGATATTCAGGTCGATTCCCGGGGAAGGACATACACTACTTTTTATCCCGAAAAATTAAAGAGTTCCCGCGGGAACCAAAAAACCTCAAATGCATGTTTGTTACTCAATCACGCCAGAACGGCTCAACGGATCTGGCTGAAATTTGGCACAGAGATAGATTATAGTCTGGAATAACACACAGGCTACTTTTTATCCCGGAAAATTAAAGAGTTCCCGCGGACGAGAACCAAAACAACATCAACACACGCGGACGAAGTCGCCGGCATCAGCTAGTAAAAAATATTTGAGTTTGAGTTTATTTATTTAGTTTATTTATTTATTTTTTAGCTTACAACACCTCACACCAATGTTCTTGCTTTTGCACGCAGTTCCGCCCATTTATTGTTTGGTATCGGTAACACATGAAGAAAGCAGGTTCAAGATTGAAAGCATTAATAGATGATGCCCGAGACTTCGTCCGAGTGGATTAAGGTTTTTTGATTCCCTCGGGAACTCTTTAAATTTCTGGGATAAAAAGTAGTCTGTAGCCTTCCCCGGGAATCAACCTGAATGTCCAATTTATTAAACAGATGAACCGTGAAAGCGTAGCAGACAGAATGTTACTATGGATGAGTATAAAAAAAGCTGAGGCCAGCCGAATAACTTGAGTTCGAACTAGATATATTTTTCGTTATAAATAAATAAATAAAATAATTAAAAAAATAAAAAAAAACTTGGACTATAAACTTAAACCTAATTATTAGAAAAAAACTAAAGTAAGTAACTATATAAACATAAAAAACTACTTAACTTGATTTATTTGATATTTATCTGGCGAAACCAAATATTAACTATTATAATTTATTGATAGAAAATGTTAATTTCGAAAAATTAAAAGGCCATAAAATATTTATAATATAATGAGCAAGTCTAAATAAATTCCGTATCCTTTTAGGTTAGGAGGCTATAATGCGTTATAACAACCCACATGGGCATTCTTTGATAAAATTCGTCGTTCACTTACCTACATTTTCTCCGTTGAGTGACGCAGTGTTGAGCGCTATTGCCTTAACGTGAGGTCCCGAGTTCGATCCCCGACAGGGTTTGGGAATTTATAATTTCTGAGTTTCCCTGGTCTGGCCTGGTGGGAGGTTTCGGCCGTGGCTAGTTACCACCCTACCGGCAAAGACGTGCCGCCAAGCGATTTAGCGTTCGGTACGATGCCGTGTAGAAACCGATAAGGCCAGTGGCGTGCAGTTCATAGAGGCATAAAAGCACTGCTTACCCAAATGAGAATACGTCAATGCTCATTTTTCATCAAAACAAAAAAAAAATAGGTGTAAATAGGCATTTTGACTAACTAACCTACCCTAGCTTCAAAAGCTGTGCACGCCACTGGATAAGGGGTATGGGTTTAATATAACTGCCATGCCCTTCACACGTTAGCCCGCATCTTCACTTACAGTCAGGTGAGATCGCAGTAAAGGGCTAACTTGTAGTGGATAATTTAAAAAAAAAAAGCATTATTATGGCAAAATCTTAAAAAAAACGACCAAGTGCCGTTCCGTACAAACCGTGTAGTAAGTTTAAAATTATTAAAAATATTTTTATTATAAAAGATGTAACAAAAAATTTATGCTTTTCGCAATTTTTCGTTTATCTGTGCTATAAGACGTTGCTTCGTACCAAATTTCAAAATTCTGAGTTCACGGGAAGTACCCTGTAGGTTTTGATTCCCTTGAGTGTCGAAAATTAGCAGCATAAACGGCTGTATCTTTTGATTGCGTAGACTAAAAAGTTTGATTTTTTCACAGCTCCAAGGGACAGTAGACCTGAGTATTTGATATGAATTTCAGCTTGATACCTCCATGCGTTTCTGAAAAAAAGGGTCTTGACACACAGACAGAAGGACAACAAAGTGATCCCATAAGGGTTCCATTTTTTCCTTTTGAGGTACGGAACCCTAAAAAGGGACATTCTAATACCATCGGTTAAAGCAGTATTATTTCAAAATGACAGTTTAATATGACGTACCTTGACATCCCAACAATATAAGAACTAAATATAATTCTGAAACTATAATCATACTAATAATATGATAAAAGCGAAAGTGTGTTTATTTGTTGGTTTGTCCTTCAATCACGCCGCAACGCAGCAGTGGAATGACGTAATTTTTGGCATGGGTATAGTTGGGGACCTGGAGAGTGACATAGGCTACTTTTATTCCGGAAAATTGGGGAGTTTCCCCGGAAATAAACCTGAAACCACGCGGACGAAGTCGCGAGCATCGCATCATTAGCTAGTTAAGAATATTTGTACACCACACTGTGGTAGAATAGGAGCACTTTTTATACTCGTTTCAACTCAAATGTACTCTATTCACAAATAAATGAATTGAAATTTAGTAAGTAGAAATATTTATGAGAATTCATCAAAGGTAATCAAAGATTACTGGTGTGGTGTACAATATGAAGGTGCTATAATTTACTAACAAAAAGTTATGACCCAAAAACAGAACTGTATTTCATTTTGTACGTACTTCCCCTATAGATTTGTACCTAGGGAGGAATTAGTTATTTAAAACAGTTCTCAAACACTGAAGTCGGCCATCTCTACATTTCTGTATTATCTAATCTGCGATCGAACTAATGACTTTTTCTTTCGAGGTTAATTAATATGTATAATATCTGCATCAGAACATATTATTTTGCATGAGAAATCTCGAGGAAATGTTTAAGAATACATGTGTAAGAGTCGAAGTCCCGTGCTCTAACACCCATATTCTTGGTCGTTTCCTAAGAACCCCCTCGAATCAACCTCATTCAAGGTTCATACCTTAAGGATCTTCTCAAAACAACCTCAAAAACGGTATTCTCAGTCGTACCCTCGGCCATATCTCCAGTATAGAATATAGATGATTCTTCCAACAAGTAACAACATTATCAAGGATCTTAAAATTAAGTAAATTTTCATTCATTTTTCATTAAGTCAAAAGTACAAACCAGCTTATCTACATTTATTTTTTACTAGATAATGGTAACTTAGCCACGGCTGAAGCCTCCCACTAGACCAGTTCTACCACAACCACTACAGCCCATTAACATCCCACTGCTGGGCACAGGCCTCCACTCTCATATGATAGAGGGTATTAGAGCTTAGACCCACCACGCTGCTCCAATGCGGGTTGGCGGGCTTTAACGACTATTATCATGTTAGTAATAATAACCGGGACCAACGGCTTAACGTGCTCTCCGAGGGACGGAGGTGAAACACCACCAACTTCCTAACTCCGGCCTAGTACTGAGAATTTCGAATTAGAAAACCCCAATACTTAATTATGGCCCGACCCAGGACTCAAACCCGGGACCTCGTCGGCCGCAGTCGAATATGCTAGCCACTAGACCAACAAGGCAACTAGAAATTATAAATTTCCCAATTGACTCTGCCGGGGATCCAACCCGGACCTCCCATTAGACAACAGCGCTCACCACTGTGCCAGAGAGGTCGTCAAAACCACGTATTTAGTACGATTTTTTCCGCATCCCACAGCATTAAACGGTAATCTTGATAATAATAGTTACTTTAATTTAGTTCAGATCTTCTTCCAAGATTGGAATTCGACAGAATCATTTCCTAGTTTAGTTAAATGTTTGATATCGAATAAAATCGAATACCAGATGTAGAGTATCGATTTATCGACTCGTTAATCAATTAAACGTTTATTTTAGTGGGTTTAGAAGACGGCTTGGCGACCTGTCCTACCTACTTAATTTATTATGAAATAGCCTTTACTATATAACAGCATAATAAAGTTAGAAACATTTAAATAAAGTTAGATGACCTATGTTAATAGTACCTAAGCGGTAATTTATTTATGTATTTCCACTAAGTTCATACAGTTTATTTCAATTAAAACTAAGAAATAAAATAAAATCTGAATTAAAAAATAATTATATTTACAAAAAATACAATATAGCGGTAATGGACTTGTGGCGGATCGAGGTATTGCGGTTCCCGCGGGAACTGTTTAATTTTCCGGGATAAAAAGTAGCCTATGTGCTATTCCAGAGTATAATCTATCTATTTGCCAAATTTCAGCTAGATCCGTTCAGCTGTTGGGGCGTGATTGAGTAACAAACATCCATACATCTATACATCCATACATCCATCCAAACTTTCGCATTTATAATATTAGTATAGATAGTAAAGTTAGAAACATTTAAATAAAGTTAGATGACCTATGTTAATAATAATGTTATAGTAGGTACCTAAGCGGTAATGGACTTGTGGTGGACTTTGCTCGTCTATACGGAACGCCCGGGATTCGAATCTCGACTCGATGAGGAAGAACCTAAGATTTTAAAGAAAACCATCAGCTACCATCTTATTACTACTTCATCACTTACCATCATGCGAGATGGTAGTCAAGGGCTAACTTGTAGTGGATAAAACAATGCATCGCGAAATACCTGCACGTCTGAAAGCTATAGCTATAGCTTGAAACGTTTTTTTTATCAGTTCTGGGGCCAACTGCCAACGCTTAAAGCAATATTACTCTATTATGACTGTTTTATGTCACGTACCTTGACGTTCCTAGAATAAGGATTATCATTATAAAACACAAAAGTCAACAATATAAACTTAAACGCTCACTTAAACGCTAACAATATAAACTTAAACTTAAGCGCTTAAAGTCTTTAAACGCTCGCAATATGGCCCCTGATATGAACCGCTGAGTGTAGAATTTCCTCCCAGGGTCCAAGTTTCCTGGCCCCTAACTACCTTCAAGGCAAAACTTAATAGGCATCATTTAGTTGAACACCAACTTAAACAAGCACGATAGTCGTCAAGCATATATTACAATAAAAAAATGGTAGGGACTGCTGATAGAAGCTAAAACGAATACTTAAAATTTTAAAAAACTAAGGCATTAAAGTTTAATTTCCAATGTAGTATATTTATATTTAAGACCTTTTGTCTTCGCTTCAACGTGAGCATGTCGCTGTTCGCGAGCATGTCGTATCGAGGTGTCGGTGACGCGAATCCACAAGTTTACCCCCTACCAAAAAGTGCTCAACGCGGCTAAACAAGTTTTCATTTCAAAAATACTAGCTGATGCCCGCGACTTCATCCGCATGGATTGAGGTTTTTGTTCCCTTGGAACTCTTAAATTTTCCGAGATAAAATGTAGCCTATGTATTCCAGACTAAAATCTATATCTATGCCAAATTTCATCCAGATCCGTTCAACAATCGTGGCGTGATTGAGTAACAAACATCCATCCATCTCTACATCCATCAAAACATCTTGAACAGATATTTTTTGCTAAAAGCTCGTGCAGACTAGACAAGAATAGATTTTTGTCTAGTCTTCACGAGATTTTAGGTGAACTTTAACAGCAAACCTCAATAATTAAGTCTAAACGGCGCGCGATGCGTCTAATTAATCACGCCATTTTTACTGTCGCTGTTGCAACACTAAGAGTGATTTGGTCTTGCTTGTTTCAACATACGTATTAGCCGATAATATGATACCTATAATAAAATTCGACGATGTACAAACATCCAAGCATTTATAATATTTAGTATAGAACAGGAATTCCCAAACTATTTTGGGCAAGAGACCCCTTTTCCAAAATGAACCAGACCATAGCCAAATTACTTTAAAAATCCTATCTTACTTTTGTTTAGACATCAAATTCAGTAAATTTTAAGTGTAATTAATAATTATTAAGACAAATTACGTAAAAAAAGTTAAGTACGTAAGTATGTTTTACAAGAAAAAGCAAAATAGGGGTCGATTTTTAGACCTCGTCGACCCCCAAAATCAGTTTTCGTGTATGTCGACCCTTGGGAAACCGAAATCGACCCTACGGGACCACTTTGGGAATCCCTGGTATAGAAGATAGGTACTAAAATTTGGCAACAATAAGAAGATGCGAGAAAATGGGGCTGATTCTGTAGTGCACAATCTCTAAACTAAACTAAAATTAGAGCATTATAAACATTGCTAACCTTTTCATAATACTATAATACTCCCTACGGAAAGGGACAGAACTAGATTTAAAGCTGCCATTTTAGTTTAGTTTAGAGATGTTACATTACAGAATCGGTACCACTGACAATAATGCGTATCGAGTGAAGGTTAATAGCATGCAAGCCTTGGCTAATTCACTCGGGTGACAGATATTGCAAGCGAGTGTGTTTCTCCGCGTCCGCCCACGCCCCCAGGTGCTCTAAGATGGCGGGGTTTCTTCACGCCTGGGGGCTTACTACCGACGCTTAAAGCAGTACTATTTTAAAAAGAAAAAAAAACCCGACTCAGTTTGTTGTGGCCTCTTCTCAGACCAGGGCGCGTTTGGAACCCTCGTAGCTTTAGTTTTAAGATACCGTAACCAATTATCGCCATCATGTTTTATGAGTAAGTAATTTTTAACGTCAATAAGTGTACCTACAGTGTACCTATATTGAATAAATGATATTATAAACAGTTTTACATAATCATACTCTTCACTTGCGTGATGTATAACTCTCGCAAAATTGCAATCTCCGACTTACAACTATGCACCATTGGTCAGCAAATATATAACAGGGGTGACTCCCCCCCCTGTTATATATTCAGTTATCATCCGATTGACGTTAACTGCTGGATGAATGTCTCCTGGACGAATCTCCTCAGAGCTCAGTCTTATACCGCTAGTTTCCACTCGCTTGAGATCGTTTTTTTTATCCACTACAAGTTAGCCCTTGACTGCGATCTCACCTGATGCTAAGTGACGATGCAGTCTAAGATTATAGCGGGCTAACCTGTTAGGGGTATAGCACTTATATTAAACCCTTATCCCTATTTGGTTTCTACACGGCATCGTACTGGAACGCGTAATCGCTTGGCGGTAGGGTGGTAACTAGCCACGGCCGGAGCCTCCCACCAGGCTAGACGAGGGAAAATTCAGAAATTATAAATTCCCAAATTGACCCTGACGGGGATCGAACCCGGGACCTCCGTACGTTAAGACAACAGCGCTACACACTGCGCCACGGAGGTCGTCAAAAACAGTGTTATATGACAAACCTTGACGTCCCAAAAATAAGGATTATAATTCAGAAACAAAACTAAATCAATGTGTTTTTTAGATAATATAATAATACTAATTCAATGTAGTGTCATTTAATTTATTGACATCTTTGAAGTTATTATCATAATTGAATGTGCTTAAATTCATAGGTTTAATTAGGACAAAAGTAATGTTTGTATGCCATTTCATAGTTGACTTGGTTTCTATTTTACCTGTAACACCTCTTAATTTGTATACCTACAATCTAGCAAATAAAGGATTTAGTTATTTATTTATTAAAGACCACCAACAATATTTAATTAATGCTGCTTTAAGCGATGATAGTAAGCCCCCTGATTCACTTCTCTTGAGTGAAGACAACGAGTGAATCACATTTACATAATAGGCTCTACAAATTTGTTTGAAGTTTTCCAGGAATTTAAATGTAGTTACATATTATATTTGTTACAAAATCGCAAATCGCAAAAAGTTTTCCTTGTCTCTCGGATGGCGTAAAAAAACATTCAAACTGGACTGGATAGGATAGGATGGATCTGGATAGGATGGCGGGGCAGGTGTGCCCCGCTATCCCTCAGCATCCCTCCGCCTGCCCTGGGATGACTGCCTCGTTGGTCTAGTGGTTGGCAGGTTCGAGTCCCAGGTCGGGCCATAATTGGGTATTGGGCTTTTCTGATTAGAAATTCTGAGTACTAGCCCGGAGTTAGGAAGATGGCGGTGTTTCCCCCGTGCCTCGGAGAGCACGTTAAGCCGTCGGTCCCGGTTATTATCCCTAACATGATAATAGTCGTTAAAGCCCGCCAACCCGCATTGCACTAAGGACATTGGACCCGCAGCGTGGTAGGTCTAAGCTCTAATTCCCTCTCTTCTATGAGAGTGGAGGCCTGTGTCCAACAGTGGGACGTTAATGGGCTGTAGTGGCTGTAGTGGGCGGGGCACATAGTCCGAAGAACCGATAGGCGATGGGGTCCCAAGGAATGGCGGTCAGGAACCGGAAAAAGCAGCTCTGGACGATTCCCCCTCCAGGTGGCCGTGCGATTTAGCGTTCCGGTACGATGCCGTGTAGAAACCGAATAGGGCATCTTAATTTACCATCAGGTGAGATCGCAGTCAAGGGCTAACTTGTTATACCATTACGACTGCCTGAAAAAAGGAGTATATTGTTTTCAGGATTCATGTATGTATGTATGTATGTATGTATGTATGTATGTATGTATGTATGTATGTATGTATGTATGTATCTATATATGTATGTATGTGAGTTTGTATATTCCGCTATAACTTATATACGCCTGAACCGATTTTGATAATTGAGGTATCGTTAGAATCCCTAGCTTATTCCGGGTGACATAGGCTAGTAAAATTTAAAAAAAAGTTGATGGGGTGACCATGGTCCCGGATTAAAGACTAAAGTTGAAAAAAAAGTCGATAATAACATTAGCTATATAATCATCATCTAGAAAATGATGAGTAGATTCCAAAAATATATAACACTATAGTTCATTCACAAAAAAATGTCATTTAATAAAAATGTGAATAAGGTTCTAATTTAACTAGATTAATTTAGATTCTTTTTTAGTTCGTTATTTGGCAGGGTAGTCGTGTTTTTTAATTTTTTTAAATATTACTTGTTACTGAGATTTTTGTTCTGACTTGTTGGTTTTTAATAAAACATCGATACAAATAAAGTCTTCATTATATATGCATACAAAATAAAATAATAAAATTATTAAATTATCTACACCCAATCAGCACAGTAGGTGCCTAATATTGGAAACATTTAATGGTGCTGAATTGGCTTCACATAAACGTCGATAAAAAAAGGTCAGATTTAAAGTAGTTTTGAAATGTCAAATTTTTTACAGACAATAATAATAGATTCGTTTGACCTCTGGGAATTCGATGTGCGAATCTAAGGGTCAGTTGCATATCGGCAGTTAAAGCACTTTATTTTACAGTTAAAGTTACCATTTTAGACTGCATCATCACTTACCATCAGGTGAGATCGCAGTCAAGGGCTAACTTGTAGTGAATAAAAAAAAAAATAGGTTTTTTATTTTAAGATGCAGTATAATATAATATTTTAAGGTACTTTAATAATGACCCGTGCAATTTAATTTGCGTATAGATGTTCAACTAACAATTTATCGGTTAATCTAGACTTCGTCTGCGGGGTTTAAGTGTTTCTTTTTTCCGCGGGAATTCCTTAATTTTCCGGGATAAACAGGAGCCTATGTCACTCTCCAGGCTATAAACGAATAAAATCTTTATTTGGAATTTCCAAAGACACAGTGAAGATACAAAAACAAAATTCCTAGTAAAAAAAAAGGTTCTCAAGGATACCAATGCTAAAAAGTTACGTAAATCTGGAGCTCCGTTGCGGCGTGATTGAAGGACAAACCAACAAACAAACACACTTTCGCATTTATAATATTAGTATGATGTGATATGGTTACCAAACGCATTACATTAAGGAAAATTAAGAAGTTCTCCCGGGAACTTAATCAATGCGGACAAAGTCGCGGGCATCATCTTGTATTTATTATGTATATATATATTTTCCGTCGATAAAAATTATAGCAGGTAGATGTAATGTCTGTCCGTCTGCCTGTCTGTCTGTTTGCTACGCTTTCACGGCCCATTTGTTAAACTAATTTTGACAAAATTTTCTGCCGGGTTAGATTTTAATCCTGGGGAAGGACATAGGCTACTTTTTATCCTAGAGTTCCCGCGGGAATCAAAAAACCTAGGTCCACGCAGACGAAATCGCGGGCATCATCTAGTCTCACATATTTAGCTTGTATATTTATTTATATTTATTTTACATAGAATTAGAATAATTGCTTTCGTTCATTAAGATTCAGATTTTGTTATTTCTAAAATGCTCGACTCCATTAATTTTTTCAAAATTTTGCACGCCATTATTTGGCAGATTGTAATATGTACAATTTTATGTAACATCTTTTCATGTAACTTACAATCATGCAATAAAATGAATAAAATATAAACATATCATTGGCTATTATAAGTCTATGATCATTGGCTATTGGTAGTTCACGGCTAGAAGGCATATTACCGCATCTAACTGTCAGTTACATTGCAATTTGCATATCAGTCCAACACATCAAAACTTTCACCCGATCATAATTATTGTATCACTAGCGAATGTTCTTCTTTTTATACGACTGCCTGAAAAAAGGAGTATATTGTTTTCAGGGTTCATGTATGTATGTATGTATGTGAGTTTGTATATTCCACTATAACTTCTATACGCCTGAACCTATTTTGATAAATGAGGTATCGTTAGAATCTCTAGCTTATTCCGGGTGACATAGGCTAGTAAATTTTTAAAAAAAATTGATGGGGTGACCATGGTCCCGCATTAAAGACCAAAATTGAAAAAAAATATTCGAAAATAAGATTAACTATATAATCATCATCTAGAACATAATGAGTAGATTCCAAAAATATATAACACTATAGTTCAATATTTAGTGATTCACAAAAAAATATCATTTAATAAAAAATGTGAATAAGATTCCAAAGGCTATGTATGCAAATCGCTTCATAGGGAGGTAAACTAAAAAAATCGCAGTCGTATTTTTTAATTCGTTAAATTAATTTTTCTTAGATAATATCTCGTCGTAAAACCCCTAGGTATAGGTCTTCTATTGTAAGAAATAAAAATGGTACTAGTAGTTGTGTAAAGTAATAACTGTAATTCCCCTGATGTTTATCTGAATAGCATAATTCTTGAATTATGAAAGAACTAGCTAATGCCCGCGACTTCGTCTACGTGGTTTTAGGTTTTTGGGTTCCCGCGGTTAATTTTCTGGAATAAAAACTAGCCTATGTACTATTCTAGACTATAACCTATCTCTGTGCCAAATTTCAGCCAGATCCGTTGAGCCCTTGGGGCGTGATTGAGTAACAAACATCTATACATCCATACATCCATCCAAACTTTCGCATTTATAATATTAGTCAGATAATCATAATATTCATATCTAGTAAGCCTATCTATCTAGTAGTAAGTAACGTAAGGCTAGTGCACATTCTACAAAAGCACTTAAAAGACGAAAAGTGCTAGAGACATAGACCCTATTTCCTACTTATCTTAGACAAAGATAACTTGATCTGTATTTTTAATCCTGAGGTAGGGAAGGGAAGTTGCAATGCTGAGGTTGTCTCTAATTGTTTTGTTGTTAGTTTTATTATTTAAATAATCTTGAGATAAATTGTGCTCAGCCACTAACAATAATGTAAACAATAAAGCTTTTATTTATTTATTTACTTACCTACTAATATTATAAATACGAAAGCTTGGACTGAACGGAACTGGATGAAATTTGGCAGAGATAGATAGCCTGGCTGGATTTCTGGAATAACACATAGGCTACTTTTTATCCGGGAAAATTAAAACTCAATCCACACGGACGAAATCCCTACAAGGAAGTCCCTACAAAAGACCTATTGTTCTAGCAATGGACGTAAATCGGTTGACGACAACGACGACTTAAAAAACATCATGAATCTTGGCTCAATTGTAAGTAAATCGTAATCATTTGACAGCTTTAAACGTATTACTCGAACTGTTTAAGGAGTTCATGCATGCTTTTTCACGTGCAGGCATTTAAGAGACTCCATAAACAGGTCGGATTATACGTTTGACAAACGATTACGAATGCCATTTTCTTACACGATCTATTCTTGTCTATTCTGCACGAGCTTTTAGGTGAACTTTAACATCGAACCTCAATAATTAAATCTAAGCGGTGCAATACCTCGCGATAACTGTCTCGTTGGTCTAGTGGGGAGGTCCCGGGTTCCCGTCCTGGGTCGGGCCATAACAAGTATTGGGTTTTTCTGACTAGAAACTCTCAGTACTAGCCCGGAGTTAGGCAGTTGGTGGTGTTTCACCCCCGTGCCTCGGAGAGCACGTTAAGCCGTCGGTCCCGGTTATTATCACTAACAAGATAATAGTCGTTAAAGCCCGCCAACCCGCATTGGAGCAGCGTGGTGGGTCTGAGCTCTAATTCCTTCTCTCCTATGATAGTGGAGGCCTGTGCCCAGCAGTGGGACGGTAATGGGCTGTAGTTTGCTCTCCGAGGCACTTAGGTGAAACACCGCCAACTTCCAACTCCGGGCTGGCACTGAGAATATCTTAATTGAAAAACCCAATACCTAATAATTTTTATATGCCCGACCGGGAATCGAACCCGGGACCTCGTGATCCGCAGTCGACTATGCTAACCGCTAGACCAACGAGGCACGGAGATGCACTGTGACATTATTGTACAACTTTTCATTGCGTTCTGCGTACCACCGCGTCTTTAAAGGGGCTAGCCACTAGCCACTACAGCCCATTAACGTCCCACTGCTGGGCACAGGCCTCCACTCTCATAGGAGAGAGGGAATTAGAGCTTAGACCCACCACACTGCTCCAATGCGTGTTGGCGGCTAGACCTTTAAAGTTTCAAGTTATATTTTATCACTCAGTCAGTCAATTTATACTTTAAAAAATTTATTTGACGAATTCTATTTGAAAACCAAATAGAATTTGGACAAGGCAGTTTCAAATAGTAAAGTAAAGTAAAACTAGCAATAAAAATGTCATCAGACGCATTCTATTTTATGTTAAGATAGGCTCCCATATTAATATTTATGTTTGTTCTGAACGCGTGAGTCGTGAAAGCCTGACATTTGAGTTGTGTGTGCGGGCGCAAATGTCATCGTTACGACACCCAACACCGTAAAGCAATAGTTAATGCACACGTGGATAATGGATTTACCCGCTATCATAGGAACTCCGCACTTAGAACTTTAGTTCACAGTCATTTTTTTCATTCATTATAGGCTTACGCTTAACCCACAATCACACCTGATGGGAAGTGTTGATGCGGCCTAAGATGGGACGCATCTCAAACACCAAAATCCCAAATGGATGGGATGGAAGTCTAAGGAAATACGGTCGCAGTCTGAAAATGTTTACCAGTTTTCAAATTACGAGTAGATTCTTTATAACGTTGCGTGCAGTGAGGTCTAAAACGCATAAGCAAGGTATTTATTGTGTTTCAATGTTATCAAATAAAAATTTATTTCCCAATTTCAAGTTTGTTAAAATGAAATTCACTAAAAACAAATAATATTAGATTGTTCATCAAGGGACTAAAATTAGCCATTTCATACGAGATGTTTAGCATGTAGCAAGGTATGCTATAGAATCGAGTAGAATGGCTTTTAGTCCCGTGGTAAACACTCTACTTTTCATTTCGATTGCGAGAAATTAAAATAAATAACTATTTTAATACTTTCTTTGCCTTTCTGTTACATTTTCAAATAAGGAGTGAGATTTTTATTTTCACTTGATAATAATAACAAATAAATAGTCACATTCACTTTACCCTATGCCTTCACCTTGTATAAAACGTATAGTGCATCGAAATGCGAAATGAATTAATTAAACATCCATTAAAATAAATATATTAATTAAAACAAAAAATCTATGATTTCGCGGCAAATCGCAATACCAATTTTATTTTTCTCCGAAGGAGAAGGAATTTGAAAATACAGTAAGTACCATAGATATAGATATGTAGGATGTACGATGGGTAACATTAGCACATTGACATTCAACCAAGTGACATATTTGGACGTTGATAGTAACCATAGACTAAAAATGTAGACTACCATACTTAAACTAGCGGCACGCTATGATGGCCGGTTTGACGTTTGTCCGCTCATGAAGTTCCGTATTAATTGATAACGACTTTGAAGGAAATAATTGTATTACTTTATTGACGATAGTGATGTGCAGAGATTCATAAATTTTATCGAATGTAGTTTCTCATGAAGTTCCGTATTAATTGATAACGACTTTGAAGGAAATAATTGTATTACTTTATTGACGATAGTGATGTGCAGAGATTCATAAATTTTATCGAATGTAGTTTTAGGTTTAGGACTCAAAATTTATTTATTAAATTGATTTCTTAAATGTATACAAGTGTAGAAAAATCAGTTTGCACCATTTAAGGGGTGAATGTACTTGTGAATATGAACAATTTTCACTATGTGGACAAACCTCTGAAATCGCAAAAAAATATCAATAAATTTTTAAAAATGGAATCTAATACGATCGTCACATAGGATCGCTGGCTAGCACAACTACTACCTCCGGCAAACTCGCGTCAATGCTCAATGCAAAACAAAGCAGTTTCGAATTGACGTTGCTTCGAAAAGTATAAACTGTCAGTGCAATGCGATTGTGATATAGTTTTGACCTGGCTTTGGATTTCAAATATTGATACTGCATTACTGTTGACCCTTGCTCGTTAATTTGGACTCTGTTCAAGCCCTTTGTTGTGGATTTCGTCGATATGACCGAACGTACGCAGAGAACTGTTCTAAATAGTCAGACACGTGAGTTCGTAATACGCCTTCGTAACTATTTCGATCGTGAAGCTCAAAATGGAGGGCCAATTTTACCTATAACGTCAGTGGTTGAACGCGTAGCTGATGCGCTTAATATTGGACAACGAACTGTTAGACGGATAACTAAAAAAAAATATGGCGAGACTGGCACAGAAGAAAATAAACTTCACACACCAAAAAAGAGAAAACGAGCAAAACCAGTCGTAGGCATCGATAGCTTTGATGCCGATGCTATCCGAAGACATGTTTACGGCTACTATTTACAGAAGGAGTATCCAACAAGAAAAAAGTTGGTGCATTCACTGAAGGAAGCTGGATTATTCTTCGGTGGGGAAAGTTCTTTAACGAAGATTTTGAAGACCATTGGATTTCGATACAAAAAATGTAACAAACGCAAAATATTGATGGAAAGATTTGATATAGCGATGGCAAGGTATACTTTTTTACGGCAAGTGAAAGAAATCAAAAATTGGCAAAATGTTGTGTTCTTGGATGAAACATGGCTTAATGCTAACCATACTGTAGGCCGTTCTTGGAACGATGACACAGCAGCATCTACTTCCAAAGTTCCTGTAGGAAAAGGATCGCGACTTATAATTTGTCACGCCGGAACCATCAACGGGTTTGTCGAAGGTTCTCTCATGGCTTTTGCGTCAAAAACCACTGGAGACTATCATGAAGACATGAATGGAGAAAAGTTTACTGAATGGTTTACCTCAATGTTGTGTAGCCTCCCTGAACCATCTATTATAATTATGGACAACGCCCCATACCACTCGATGCAAATTGACAAGCCACCTGCCCAATCCCAAAAGAAAGCTGATATCGTCGCATGGCTTCGTAAAAATGGCGTAGATGCAAACATGAATATGTTAAAAGCGGAATTAGTACGTCTTTTAAAAGAAAACAAACCAACCAAGATCCGATACGTCATTGACGAAATAGCATTAGAACATGGGCACAGAGTTATACGGTTACCGCCTTACCATTGTGAGTATAATGCGATTGAGTTGGTGTGGGCTCAAATTAAGGGATATGCTGCAAGACACAATACAGAACCCCCATTTACCACAAAAAAAATGCTAAAATTATTAGAAGAAGCTTGTGAACATGTGACTAAAGGAGACTGGGAAAAGGTTGTGAATAGAACTGTTAAATTAATAAGGGAAGATTATGAAAGAGATGTGAAAATAGATAATATTATAGAAAACGAACATATAATTATTAATGTATGTGATGATAGCAGTGACGACAGTGAAAATAGTAGTATGGACGAATCTGATTAATTATGGCCTTTTGTGGCACCTTTTTTGGTATCTTTTGTATTCATATGTTTCTTGTGTGCATATAAAGTATGTATATTCATTTTCGTTCAAATATTCAGTTCGTTCAAATAAATTAAATAAACATATACATTTTTGTTTTATTAAACCTATTTAATCAGGTACAAAAACAAAACTTAATTGTTTTTTGTTCGAGAATAAATTGACATTCCACATCACTATTGTAATGTGTCAAACCGGCCATCATAGCGTGCCGCTAGTGTAAAGTATGGCAAAAATTAAAAAAAAAAACTTTAATCCCTAGGGGCTAACAGAGCATGCGAGGTGAAAAGGAGATTTTAAACAGTTGGCCTGAAAAAGCGTAGCAGACAGACAGATAGGTAGATGGAGCGATAGACAGGTACATTTTCGCATTTAAATAGTATTAAGTGTGGAAAGTATTATACTCTTTGACTACTGATAGTCAAAAAAAAAACTTACGAGCTATTGTTATTATTTACCTACTACTATCATATCTCTCTGCAGCGTAACTATTTTAAAATAAATGGAGCTATAGGTTAGGACAAAGAGTCGTTTTTATCGTAAAGGTACAGATAATAAAAATGCTACATTTACATTACTATTTCATATTAGCATATTTTTTCTATAATACCTTATTTTGGCAAATCACATCCATTTTAAAATGTCACGTTTTTAATGAATTTTAATGAATGAATAAATACTAGATAATATCATCGTTCAACTTTTACATAGCACCACCTCGTCACGTGGAAATAACTAGTTTTTTTATTACCATTGAAAATGGTTATCAGATGCAAATTGCCTGAGACGTATTTTTGGCCATAGTTCCGAGGATTTTGGGAGGATCGAGATGGGAATAGTACCAAGGGTTGAGGAATTTATAGGGACACGTGTGAGCGTTTGAATTTTGAAAATCGGCTGGTATTTTTTTTTTTTTGAAAAATGTAGAAAATGTCCGGTTTTTTGGGGGTTGTTTGTTTACTAAGTTTAATTGTTTAATTTTAAAAAATTAAAAATGGGTCCTAGGGTATTAGTTTAGCTACAAAATGGTGAAAAAAATTTGAAAATAATTGTGACCTGTACCGTGTACGTTTGTCTATCATTCCAAATCTAAAGGGAGATTTGGAATGGTAAAAAAACGGGAAAAACGGGACCGATCATCATAGTAACGGTGTTAAAAGATGCGGATGCAGGCGAGAAGTGCATTCAAGTTGGAATTTTGAAAATCGGTTAGTAAACTTTTGAAAATTTTTGCAGAAGAGATTTTAATTTTTTTAAGTATCAACAAGAGCTGGAGTAATTATTGACCGATCGCGTATTTGATTTGACGTTTGCGTGTTCAATAGAAGGCAGCATTGCTTCGAACCAAGCACGGGTTTGATGTGCTAACTTTCTATTCAAACTCGTGTTCAATATAAGGAACACGTCCTCCAATCGCGCACGGGTTGCAACCGAATTGTAATATTATTTAAAATGTAGATCACTTCCAAAACCGAATCCCGATCCACGTAGTCTTGTCTGCCTACCCCTATAGTGTTTTTGTAAAGCGGGAAGCCAAAAGCTCGAGAAGGTCCTGAATGAAGCGAGCCTCCGTAGCGAAACGAAGGTCGAGAAGGTGAAACTGAATGAAGAGACTTCTGGCGTAGCCCATCCATTTGACATCTATATTTTTATAAATCGTTATAAGTATAACCTATATAAATTACAATTTTCGGGTTTCTTGCCTATTCATCACATCAAACAAACGCGGATTCCGTGCATCAAGGCAAATACTGCCTTCCATTGAACATGGAAATAAATTCGCCTATCAGGGCGCAAACCAGTGCGCGATTGGAGGACTCGTGCCTCGAATTGAGCACGAGTTTGAAAGGAAGTTAGCGTAACAAACCCGCGCGGGTTTCGAGGAGGTACTTACTTCTATTGAACACGCAAACGTAAGTATACACTGACCGATCGTCATGGTAATGGTGTTTAAAGATGCCTTGTAATCTAGTTGTGTAATTTTAGGATAGTATATGTATTGTTACAACTTGTAATGTGTTATTCAAAATAAAATAATTTAAGTCTCGTAAATTTTTGTATTCATTTTCAATGCTCCGATTCTTGCGGGGATTGCGAAATCTGTGAATTTTTTGATTAGTCTGCATCTGTTTAGGATTTTCAAATGATCTCTTTCAAATGACCTAGGTAGGTCAAAAACTATTATTACCATTTTAAAACCCAAACCGATGCAGACTAGTTTAAAAATAAACTAACGATTGCCACGTGAAGGTGGTATAAAGGTCAAAGGCTATTATTACTATTTTATTTTTTGCCAAAGTAAAAGCAATAAAAACCGGTCAAGTGCGTGTCGGGCTACACTCAGCTAGGGTTCCGTAGTTGCTCGTCACAACATGCGGGAAAAAGTTAACAGAAACTCAGGTTGCTCAGGTTCCCGCGAGTGAAGCCGCGGGTATTAGCTAGTTAATATATTAGTTATTATTTATTACTTGTAAAATTTACAGTGACAGTTTTTCATTTAACTTCGTTAAATACTTTCATACATATCAAAGTGAGTATCCTACAAATTACTTGTATCTAGCTAGGAGGATATTATACTTTGATTATATATTTAAGAGGTTAATACTGCTGCTATATTTTTTTTCACATATCCTAAAACAACAGTTTAGCTGGCAGAGGAGGGGGGGACGGGGGGGGGGGGACGAGACACTTGACATTAATAAAAATAAGCATTTATGGTATGGTCTCCTTTTCATTAGGTAAGTATAAAAGAAAATGTCATACGATTTACGGATTAGTGTATTTGATAAACACTAGAATTCAAATGAATACTAATTTAGAAACATAAAAAGATGTATAATAATTAAGTACGTACTCCAATCAACCTTGGTGCTGAAGCTCCTATGCATTTAAATTCAGATTAACTAATAATAAATCGAAATGTCAAAATGAATAGCTGCATGCTACAGCTAATCATTGATTAATAACTCGATGATAAATAATTAATATATAAAATCAATGATAAAAATTCATGGTTAAACTTTAAATTTTTACGATCAAGAGGCATTAGACGAAACAATACGCTCTGGAAATTAGGTATTTGCTAAACCTAACCTTCGAATGCATGAACGCACTATGGATACTGTAGATGTTAATGGTGGTATGGGTGCTTTGGTGTTTTTAAACCTTTTTTATACGACTGCCTGAAAAAAGGAGTATATTGTTTTCAGGGTTCATGTATGTATGTATGTGAGTTTGTATATTCCACCATAATTTCTATACGCCTGAACCGATTTTGATAAATGGGGTATCGTTAGAATCCCTAGTTTATTCCGGCTGGCATAGGCTAGTAAATTTAAAAAAAAAAATTATGGGGTAACCATGGTCCCGCATTAAAGACTAAAGTTGCAAAAAAAAAATCGAAAATAATATTAACTATATAATCATCATCTAGAAAATAATGAGTAGATTCCAAAAGTATATAACACTATAGTTCAAGTCTAGTGATTCACAAAAAAATATCATTTAATAAAAATGTAAATAAGATTCTAATTTAACTAGATTAATTTAGAATTTTAACTTTTTAGTTAGTTTTTTGGCAGGGCAGTCGTGTTTTTTTATTTTGTTAATTATGACTTGTTACCTTTTAAACCTTTTTTTGACGACCTCCCTGGTGCAGTTTAGAGCGCCGTTGTCATAACTTGGGAGGTTCCGGGCTTCATTCCCGGCAGGGTCAATCTGGGAGTTTATAATTTCTGAATTTTCTCTGGTCTGGTCTAGTGGGAGGCTTCGGCCGTGATTAGTTACCACTCCACCGGTAAAGACGTACCGCCAAGCGATTTAGCGTTCCGGTACGATGCCGTGTAGAAACCAACTAGGGGTATGGGTTTAATATAACTGCCATACCCCTAACAGGTTAGTCCACTATCAACTTAGACTGCATTATCTCTTACCATCAGGTGAGATCACAGTCAATGGCTAACTTGTAGTGAAATTAAAAAAAACATTAAAAACTTTAACGGTTCCGAGGGTTTAATCGCTTAAGCCTTAAAGCAATATTACTTAAAAACAACGGTTTTATGTCACACACCTTGAAGTTTCTAAAATAAGGATTATAATTCAAAAAACACGAACGTCATCAATATTTTTTATTGATTTAAGCGATGGTAGTATGCCTCCAGTAATTAAAATATAATAATCTGGAGCAGAAACATAAATGGCAGCCACAAACCTCTATAAATAAACTCAAATCAAGTTATCAAATAAAAAAATGTTTTGAATATGAAACTCGTCCATGTGATTATTTCCTGGTCATCGCAAAATATCATGGTTAATTCATTGATATTATGATCTCGACGATTAATAAAATACCATGGGACCAAAACCGCCGTATCTGGCCATGATTTTTTTTACAGTCTGTCATAATTCATTAGACAGCTCACGTTTTTTTTCCGGAAATGTTACATTCCTTATACACCTTTTTCTGTTATGTATTTATAGTATTTTAATATAGAATTTTTCTTGTATTTCTTAAGTATTGTGTTTTATGTGTTTCATACTATGGACTTCATGAGAATATTGTATATAAGAAACTAGCGAATGGCCGCGACTTCGTCTGCGTGGTTTGAGGTTTTTTGGTTCCCGCAGGAACTTTTTAATTTTCCGGGATAAAAAGCCTATGTGCAATTTCAGACTATAATCTATCTCTGTGCCAAATTTCAGCCAGATCCGTTCAGTTGTTGGGGCGTGATTGAGTAACAAACATCCATACATCCATACATCTATACATCCATCCAAACTTTCGCATTTATAATATTAGTAAGATCAAACTAATAGCATAAATGCGAAAGTGTGTTAGTTTGTTGGTTTGTCCTTAAATCACTCTGCAATAGAGCAACGGATCTGGAGGACCAGAATAGCGACATGAGCTACTTTTCATCCCGAAAAATTTGGGAATTCCCGTGGGAATTTCAAAAACTTATTTCACGCGAACGAAGTCGTAGACATCAGCTAGTTTTTAATATTTTGGATCTTCAATAATGACCCAAATCCGAAGACAAAGTCACAAGGAAAATAATACAGACAATCTATTCAGAATTTATGCAATCGAATCATCGAAACACGTCACCGCAATAAAAATCCTAAAATACACCAAATATGTTACAATCAATGACCGATCAAATGCCGCTCCTTTTCATGTAGATAATAATATGACAGATTATTTAGACGTGTTAAGGCTAGCTATCCAAGACACGACGTCTATGGTTGCACAGTGTCTATACCATATGTTTTATTTTATTTATTGAGGCCCTAACAGTTTAAACAAGTCATAATTAAAAAAAAATCAAAAAATACGACTGCCCTGCCAAAAAACGAACTAAAAAAATCTAAATATAATTAGAATCTTATTCACATTTTTATTAAATGATATTTTTTTGTGAATCACTGGATATTGAACCATAGTGTTATATATTTTTGGAATCTACTCATCATTTTCTAGATGATGATTATATCGATTATTGTCGATTTTTTTTTCATTTTTAGTCTTTAATGCGGGACCAAGGTCACCCCATCAATTTTTTTTTAAATTTTAGTAGCCTATATCACCCGGAATTAGCTAGGGATTCTAACGATATATCATTTATCAAAATCGGTTCAGGCGTATAGAAGTTATGGTGGAATATACAAACTCACATACATATATACAATATACTCCTTTTTTCTGGCAGTCGTATAAAAATACTTAAAATTGAAATAGCATACAAAACACATGCACCAGCGAAAAAGCCACAGTAAAAAACAGTACAGATAGCAAAAACAAACGTCACTAGCAAACGTCTAAAAAAGAAAAACAATTTGAACAATTGAATGAGTAAATTTATGGTGACTCTGCATTCAACTCGCGCGCGATCTATTAAAATTAACAGATAAATAAATCGACACGATTTTACATATTTTTTATTCGGTAGACAAAGAACTAAGACAAAAAAGTCGCGTCGTGCATAGGGCGGCGCGCTAAAATGTCGCGCCGTGACATATTGTACTTGACTCTCGACGCGTTCACCTTGACACGCCGCGAATGTCGCGTCGGGCTTCTTGCATAATTACGAATAAAAATAATAAAATGTATCTGTGCTGTCATTGTAAGGGTTGCCCCATGCGTACATTTTATTTAACTATTATTAATTAATTTAACGAATTCAAAAAATACGACTGCCCTGCCATATTATTTTTGGAGTTTACTTCTACAAGAAGCGATTTGCATATATAGCCTTTGGAATCTTATTCACATTTTTTATTAAATGATATTTTTTTGGAATGTACTCATAATTTTCTAGATGATGATTTTATAGTTAATCTTATTTTCGAAATTTTTTTTCAACTTTAGTCTTTATTGCGGGACCATGGTCCCCCCATCAATTTTTTTTTAATTTTACTAGCTGATGTCACCCGGAATAAGGTAGGGATTCTAACGATACCTCATTTATCAAAATCGGTTCAGGCGTATAGAAGTTATGGTGGAATATACAAACTCACGTACATACATACATACTTACATACATACATACATAAACCCTAAAAACAATATACTACTTTCTATTCTCGATTATGCAGACGCAAGTTATCTTAATTTGACTGAGGACCAACTTAATAAGCTTGAACGACTCCAAAATCTTGCTATTCGGTTCATATTCGGCCTTCGTAAATATGACCACATATCTGAATTTCGTCAAAAGCTCAAGTGGCTTCCTATTCGCCGTCGCCGGGATCTTCATGTTCTTTCACTTCTGTACCGTGTTCTATTTGACCCAAAAACTCCCTCTTACCTGAAGGAGAAGTTTGTGGGAGATCAGTCCGAAATACGAACAACCAGAAAATTAACTTTACGCATACCATCGCATAAGACGAAATTTTATGCGCAGTCTTTCACAGTGCAAGCTGTTTTATTATGCAACGCTCTCCCATTAAACATACGACAATCAAGGTCACTGGGAATATTTAAAAAATCTGTTAAGAATTCCTATTTATCTTAATACAGACCATTAGTTTTCATTGTTATTTAGTATAAGTAATGTTGAATACATAATATATATTAGTTTATTTTCATATATTTATTATGAGTATTATGTTGTGTAAATTGTTTATGTATTAGTATGTAGGTATTTGTTTGCTGTTATTTGTGACCATGGTCCCCCATTAAAGACTAAAGTTGAAATTTGTTTTTCGAAAATTAGATTAACTATATAATCATCATCTAGAAAATGATGACTAGATTCCAAAAATATGTAACACTATAGTTCAATATCCAGTGATTCACAAAAAATATCATTAGTTAGTTTTTTGGCAGGGCAGTCGTATTTTTAAATTTTGTTAATTATGACTTGTGAGTTATTTAAGTAAACAGTGACAACCTTAGTTGATGATGACTCGGTGAGAACGAGGAACCATTCACTGAACACGTGATTAGTGTGTTCCCATTGTAAACGTGGTATACAAAAATATAAACAGGTATTAAATTATCTTTTGAGTAAATTGTAAGCGAAGAATGTAAATCCTTTTAATATGGGCCATGGCCGCACCAGCCGCAGTTTGACCATCACTACAGAACATCACAAATTCGATAAAGAAATCTTGTAATTACTAAAATTCTACTCAATAAAATTACTATAATTGTGCGATTGTTTGTTGTTCTCTATTTCATTGGTGTTCACATTCGGTTTTTATTTATGTTCATAAAAAGAGGAAATATACAAACTGTTTTCATGTATAGACTAAAAAAAAAAAAGTGTCCGATAACGGGGCAAATATTGATACATAATTTCAGTAAATGACACTTGATATGTGTGAAAAAGTGTCATCTGCCCCGTGATTACACAGAAACTACCGTGGCCAATGGCACTTTTTTCCCAGCCAGCAGGGCAGTTGGGACCAAGCCGGTTGTTGGTTGGGGTTATTTAATAGGGATGATGCCTATATCAAAAATAAATTATTTCGAACTGATTATTAAGTAGAGGGTCTTCCAAAAGACCTAAAATTCACATCCTAGGTTAGTTTTAGGTATGATAACCATTTTAAAATATAGATTAAAGAAAAAAAGTGCGTTGAAATTTTATGACATCACGATGGTGAACAACTTCCATACTAGAAGTGCGTTTTCAAGTTTGATAAAAAGTTGCTGATTTGATTGAGTTGTCATCATCCCTATTGGCAATACTGTACCCAAAGAAGCTGCACTAGAAAAAATGCTTTTCACCGCCAAACCATCCCCTTTGAGGACCCAATCTATATTTATATCTTTATTATATTATATATATATAAAAGAAAGTCGTGTTAGTTACACTATTTATAACTCAAGAACGGCTGAACCGATTTGGCTGAAAATTGGTGCGGAGGTAGCTTAGAATCAGGAGACGGACATAGGATACTTTTTATCCCGGAAAATTAAAGAGCTCCCGCGGGAACTAAAAAACCTCAATCCACGCGATTTGGCTGAAAATTGGTTGGGAGGTAGCTTAGAACCAAGAGACGGACATAGGATACTTTTTATCCCGGAAAATTAAAGAGTTCCCGCGGGAACTAAAAAACCTCAATCCACGCGGACGAAGTCGCGGGCATCAGCTAGTTTATCAATATTGGGTCCTGAAAAGGGATAGTTTGGCTCTTGTTGCTTATTAAGAACTAACTATATTAAGAATAACGTGGTAGGATAATGGAAACGCGTGTCTGATTAACATGGAAAAGGTCTTCGTACCTATGTGAACTAGTCGCTATAGTAGACTCGATAACCAGTCGCCGACCCACATTGGATCTAAACGGTAGAGTATCTATCACAAGGGGCATACTGGCATCGCTTAAAGCCGTATTGTTTTAACATTGTTGGCGTTCGTGTTTTAGAAGTATAATCCTTATTTTAGGGACGTCAAGGTACGTGATATGTAACTGTAATTTTGAAATAATACTGCTTCAAGAGATGGTGGTAGCCCTGAACGCTAATATTCTTTATCATTAATTTTATTGCTAAAGTAGCGCTTAATATTAAAGTTTATACAGTAAAAATAAAGGTAGTGAAACAAGCCACGGGCTGGCATGACAAAAACTACCGTATAAACCTCACCGAGGGGAACGACGTTTATTTATCGTCTAGTATGTGCACTTCACACAAAAGTTAATAGAATAACTAATAATAGAAAAATAAGTAGCAATTACCGTGTCTTTTTAGTTACTTAGACCGACGTTTTTTTTCGGAGTTATTAAAAAACACAAACCAAAAGGATTGAGGTCAAAATATTATGTAGTACGCTGGTCCCCTGTTCTATGTTGAAAAGTTAAAAAAAAGTGTTTTTAAATTATTATCTTAACTAATCACTAGTCATATTGCTAATTAATTTTATAATTTAACACATTCATGCCACGCATATTATGGCATCATACCTATTTGATGTGATATGCGAATCTCTTGTTGCCCATAATTTTCACACTTGGATGATAATTTCAATTTGTAATACACTCCATAGTAATACGAAAACTACTTACTGTATTTTGTTCAGATACGAGTAATAATATACATTGTAAAGGTTAATACTAAGCTTTAAGGTCTTTTTAACAGACTTCAAAAAGGATGTTCTAGTGTCTTCGACCCGTAAGTACCCAGGGACGTATGTATTTACGTTTGTTATTATCACTTTTCTCGGTAACTAATGGACCGATTTTAATGATTTTTTCACTATCCTAATCTAGGTTTTACTTTACCTACCTTCTTTACTCCTAACTTATATACGATGTTATACAAAAATGTACGGTGATGTCACAAATATTTTTTATTAATTGTCAATAATTTGTAATGTACTAATAATACTACGTATTAGGTATTATAATGAGAGAAAGCTGACAAGAAACTCATCTTTTGGCATGAACTATAGAATACTTTTGAGTTAATACCATCAAACTATCTCTTCTCAACCATAATAGGTCTATATTATCAAAAATATACTGTCTTGTCCTCAAAAAACTGCCGTGGAGGAACATACTTTACGCGCAAAATGTCAAATTATACAATAGTTCGCGCGCAAGTTTAATGCAGAGTAAATGATGTGTCACCATAAATGCGAAAGAGTTTTTGTTGTTGGTTTGTCTTTCAATCACGACGCAACCGATCAAGTCCGAAAGACTCTTAAAAAAGAACGTATCTCCTTAAACTGTGACTCTACCATGGTGGGACCTACTATTATGATAGTCTCACAGATTTATCTGACCCGTTGACAGCGTCGCTGTAGTGTTACTAATAAAAATCAAAAACAAAAACTAAATAGTATAACAAGTCATAATTAAAAAAATTAAAAAACACGACTGCCCTGCCAAAAAACGAACTAAAAAGTTAAAAATCTAAATTAATCTAGTTAAATTAAAAATCTTATTCACATTTTTATTAAATTATATTTTTTGTGAATCACTGGATATTGAACTATAGTGTCATATATTTTTGGAATCTACTCATCATTTTCTAGATCATGATTATATACTTAATCTTATTATCGTTTTTTTTTTAGTCTTTAATGCAGGACCATGGTCACCCCATTAATTTTTTATTAAAATTTTACTAGCCTATGTCGACCGGAATAAGCTAGGGATTCTTACGATACCTCATTTATCAAAATCGGTTCAGGCGTGTAGAAGTTATGGTGGAATATACAAACTCACATACATACATGAACCCTGAAAATAATATACTCCTTTTTTCAGGCAGTCGTATAAATATTAGTTCCAATTTTGTCCGCCGGGCCAGATAAGTTGGGGGACTGTACTTACGTCTTACTCTACGCACAAAGTAATATCAAGTACTCTTCAAATAGAAGAGCACTCAAAGAGCGACATCCATTAAAAGTATTATTCAACGCATCTTATCGTTGTAATCGCTAATCATACAATATTTTCCAAATAAAAGATGCAAAACAAATATTTTAATATCTGCCCACATTTGGTGTCGCATTAAAATGTACTTTATTTCTAGAAACATAAGGTTTTAATTACTTCATGGATGGAGTTACAAAATCCTCACATATATCGGTAATCAGCTGATTGGCTCATTATACAGTCGCAGGGTGATATTTTCAGAGCGGTCAGTAAGGGTAAAAAAATATTTACAAAAATTTAACCTAAAATCTATAACATCTATACTATCTATATCTATCTATACTTAATAATATAAATGCGAAAGTTTGGATGGATGTTTGTTACCCAATCACCAAAGAACGGCTGAACGGATCTGGATGATATTGGAAAGAGAGAGAGAGAGAGAGATTTTATTTTAGTTCCCGCGGGAACCAAAAAACTTATGTTAGCAATGCCCTGACAGGGCCTCATGTCCATGTCAATGATTAATATTATGTATTAGTAAGTAAGGCATGAACATGAAAGCTATGAAATAAATAAATAAATAAATAAACCTTAATCCACGCGGTCGACGTCGCGGGCATCAGCTAGTATTTTATATTAAAAAAATATACACCTTCCAAATGATCTTTCATGGGCAACGTACCCAAGACACAGGCCTCTCTGAATTTAAATATTTTTATTTTAACTGTAAATACTATTATCATTACTTACTATTACATTATCAGTATAATATTCAAAAAATCTATGAAATTAAAATGGTTCCTTGACGCAGTGGAAAACGCTGTGGTCTTTTAATGGAAGGAGGGTTTAAATAAAAGATAAAGGAACTAAATAGTAACCAGCGCGGAAATGCAGCCAGCATTCTTGCCACCATTCCACGTGGGCATGATTTATATAGTAATTAGGTTAGGCTAGCTAGCATTAAGTTCTATTGTATTATTTTCAATAAAAAAAATTAAAAAAAATAGTAAGACAATTTCGACTTTAGCACTGCACAAAAAACTCAAATAACGTAACGTATTTCACGCATGCTTCTTTAAAACCTAGATTGTAAATGTAATGCCTATTATATCATGCAAAATATCAGAAAGTCAATTTAGTCATCATTCAAACTGGTTGTATTCTTTGTGGTCAGAGTTGGAAGGTGCTGAATTTGACCCAAGTGATCGTGACTGACCCTATCCGAAATTTCACCCAACAGGGTCAACGCAACAATTCTGTGTGTAATAGATTATAGAACCGGTGTGATGTGGGAAGGCGGGCCAAATGTCAGGTAATGGGTACTTATACTGCCTCGTTGGTCTAGTGGTTAGCATGTTTGACTGCGGCTGACGAGGTCCCGGGTCGGGCCATAATAAGTGTTGGGGTTTGCTGACTAGAAATTCTCAATACTAGTCCGGAGTTAGGAAGTTGGTGGTGTTTCACCCCCGTGCCTCGGAGAGCACGTTAAGCCGTCGGTCCCGGTTATTATCACTAACATGATAATAGTCGTTAAAGCCGAATTGGAGCAGCGTCTAAGCTCTAATTCCTTCTCTCCTATGAGAGTGGAGGCCTGTGCCCAGCAGTGGGACGTTAATGGGCTGTAGTGGTGGGGGTGGTGGGTACCTGTACCTACTACAAAGTACGATTAACAAACTAAATTAACATTTGCACTTTCAACTTCTCTATGACGTGGTTTATGGTGGAGATTTGACCTCCGTTGACGACCTCTGGTGCGCAGTGTGTAGCGCTGTTGTGTTAACGTGCGGAGGTCCCGGGTTCGATCCCCGGCGGGGTCAATTTGGGAATTTATAATTGCTGAATTTTCCCTGGGCTGGCCTGGTGGGAGGCTACCATCTTAGACTGTATCATCACTTACAAGGGCTAACTTGTAGTGGTTATAAAAAAAAAATCTAACGACCCCGCTGGCGCAGCGGTATGTGGCCTTATTAGTACGCGAAATTCCTATTTCCTTGATTGATTCCTCGACAAACGAATTACAACTTACAGAGTAGTGAGGCAAGGGCTCAAGGACATTTTTCTTTATATCAAAAGAGCAACTGCTGATTTTGCCGGCTCTTCTCAGTAGAACTGTTTTCCGAACCGGTGGTAGAGTGTTGACTTATCATAAGTGCCACAAGTTGTTCTACGTGAAATAAATAAATCATTTCATTACATTTCATTTTAGTTGTCCATCCACGATGGACGATGGATGGACGTCCACAGCTGGACGAAGGTCTCCAGCATGGCTCTCCACAAGAATCTTATACCGTTCTTCCAGCGGCTCCCAGCTACTCGCTTGAGATCTTCCTAAACCTAGACCTAGGTCCTACTATCCACCGTCCTAAGTCACAATCATACTAATATTATAAATGCAAAAGTGTGTTTGTTTGTTGGTTTGTCCATCAATCACGCCGCAACAGAGCAACTGATTGACGTGATTTTTTGCATGGGTACAGTTGAGGACCTGGAGAGTGATATAGGCTTTTTATCCCGGAAAATTGAGGAGTTCCCATGAGAATTTCAAAAAACTTATTCCACGGGCATCATTTAGTGATGATAAAAAATATAAACGTTTCAAAAGAGCTTAGAACTCTTAAAAACGTAAAACCCATCAAATTACATACTATTATTTTATGCAAATTAGCAGCTACAAGCTTGACCTATGCGAGAATTGAACCTGTGACCTTAACAAAACGGACGCGAGCCCAATACATTTAGGTATTACCTGCGCTGAGTCTTCTAATTCTAGGCTGTCTAGGCAGCCTATAATGGCTAACCGAAGATCAATATTTAGTATTTAAATGCGAAAGTGCATCTGTCTGTCTGTTTGCTAGGTTTCATGGGCCATCTGTTCAACTCGTTTCGATGAAATGGTGCAGAGATATGTTGCATCTTTTAACATATGGGTTATAAAACTGTAACCCGTCTTCGGAAATAGAATGTAACCTATATCACCCGGACCATAATAACAAATCGATTGACACCTCATTCGTCAAAATTGCATCAATAGTTTAGGCAAAAGTGTGTCTATCTGTCTGTCTATCTGTCTGTCTGCTACGCTTTCCAGGCCCATCTTTTCAACTGATCTTGACGAAATTTTGTACAGAGGTAGGTCACAAGATATATACATCTCGGAGAAGGACATAGGACTTTTTATCGCGGAAAATTAGGGATTTCCTAATATTCAATCAGAAAACCTCAATTCACGCGGATAAAGTCGTGGGCATCATTCAAGTAATATCATAAAAATTTCCTCCCGACCGAATTTCAGTCACGACGGCCTATCTCCAGAGAGATTAGCCAACAGCACGGGAGATATTATAGTGCACAAGTGTGTACACATTCACAGGTGCACTCTCTATTTCTTTACTCTCATAGCCCAATGGGACAGAAAATCTGACAGGACCGGAAACAGAGGCCTAATTGTCTAAGCCAATCGTATTCATTTGACAGCTCATAACGTATAACTCGAACTTTTTAAGGAGTACATACATGCGTTTTGACGTGCAAGCATCTATGACCTCCATAAACAGGTCGAATTGTATGTTTGACAGACGATTACGATTATGATTTCCTTACATAATCGGGGGGCAGATCAGGCCCAAGACCGACGGCATTACGTGCTCTCCGAAGCACGAGGTAAACATACTCGTAGGTATACACAAACAAACTTGCATAGATAGCTATTAGCTAAAATCATAACCCTTCCCTTTGGGTTTGCCGAAGGCAGATAAAATATAAAATTAAAATTGAAAAAGCTTTTCAGGATTCTCAGATATTTATCTAATAACAGGCTTGTGTATGTTATAGTCCTTTATGGTTGAAGATGCTCCCATGCCATTACACAGGCAATAATTGATTTGACCGGAGTCGTGCATCTTTTGACTGAAGCAGGTTACAATAATAGTCACTTCTGAAGGTCAAAGATTCAAATCACTCGCCCTGCAAAGGGCAACTTTGCTTTTGCACATTCAGCCAACATAGCTGTATCTAATTACTAGCTTTTGCCCGCGACTTCGCTCACGTTAGGTTTGATTAACATACAAATTTCAAAGCCCCATTTTGCCCTCTTAGGGGTTGAATTTGCAAAAATCCTTTCTTAGCGGATGCCTTTATTCCTAGTAGTTCTGTTGACAGAACTGGGCCATGAAAGCATAATAAACTAACAAACTAAACCCCTAACTGCGACGGTGGTATGTGATGATACAGTCAAAGATGGAAGCGGGTTAACCTGTTAGGGGTATGGTAGGCACGTACTAGAAAATGATGAGTAGATTCCAAAAATATATAACACTATAGTTCAATATCCAGTGATTCACAAAGAAATATCATTTAATAAAAATGTGAATAAGATTCTATTTAACTGGATTAATTTAGATTTTTAACTTTTTAGGTCGTTTTTTGGCAGGGCAGTCCTGTTTTTTTAATTTTTTTAATTATGACTTGTTATCGACTGCGGATCACGAGGTCCAGGGTTCGATTCCCGGTCGGGCATAAAAATTGTTAGGTATTGGGTTTTTTCAATTATGAAATTCTTAGTGCCAGCCCGGAGTTGGAAGTTGGCGGTGTTCCACCCCCGTGCCTCGGAGAGCACGTTAAGCCGTCGGTCCCGGTTATTATCACTAACATGATAATAGTCGTTAAAGGCCAACCCGCATTGGAGCAGCGTGGTGGGTCTAAGCTCCTAATTCCGTCTCTTCTATGAGAGTGGAGGCCTGTGCCCAGCAGTGGGACGTTAATAGGCTGTAGTGGAATCACATAAGAATTATAAATGCCTACCTACGTGTAACATGCGATCAGTATCATTAGCGCAAAGCGAAACATCACTACTGCAGGCGGCGGCAAAAGTCAGATAGTCCTTTGTGGCAGTCACGTGCGCCGAACATCAAAGACGTACAACGTAGGGTGGCCAGGATTCACAGAAACTGTATTGGATAGAAGCAGACGTTACTTTGAGGAAGTCCATCATAATGTATTGACTATTCGACAACAATACTATCTACAAACTATCCTAAAGTTTCATCAAAGCCCAGAAGTACTTCGAATATTCAGTTTGGAGAATAACTCAGGAAAACAATCAACTAAACGTAGACACACGTGGCCAACGCCAAGAACAAAATCTGCATTCGCCCAGAGATTCTTTAGATACACAGCACCACTACTTTATACATTCGCCAATAAACAATTAAATCTAATAAGTAAATCTAAACATACCTGCCGAAAACTACTATTTAACTGGCTCCTTCATAAATCATATGAAGAAACCGAACACATTCTAAGGCAAAATAAAACATAAAACTTTTACTAGTAAGCCCTATCACTATCTAATGAAATAAATACTTTATAGTAACAAATTCATATAGTATATACACATTATATTATATATACAAATTTAATATAGATCAATAAAAATGCGCAGAATACAGATAATTCAAATAAACTAAAAACTAAGTAATTATAACATTACTTAAAGTAATTGTTCTATATCTTAAAAAATAATATAATTAAATATACTTTTATAACATTCTCCTAAATCCTTAACTAAATAACTCTTGAAAAATGATTATTTCCTTAAATTATAACTTGCAAACGTTGAATTACAAAATGTAAATATTGTCTTACAGTTTCTGATATTTTTGCATATACTATCGCTCTCATCACGTCCGTGGTACCTATCGTCGCTCGACTCATACCGAGACGATATTATTATCTTTTTGTACGTCTACCCACCAACACGAAAGAAAGTAACTTTTATATCATGTATTGTGTATAACTTTTTATTATTCGATTCCATTTTTTTTTTTTTTTACTAAACATAAATCCTATTTGTGTTGTGTTCGGGCGAAGGACTGGCTTCCCATAGCACAGGGAATCCTAGTTTGGGGGCCAGGAACTTAGCTAGACACTGTTTTTGTTTTTCTATTCATTTTATAATTATTAACCTCAATATACGTACTGTTTACTTAGTTACAAACAATTAATTATATATTTGAAGGTACGGCGAAGGACTGGCTACCCATAGCACAGGGAATCCTAGTTTGGGGGCCAGGAACCTTAGCCAGATACTATCTTTGTTATATATATTTTCTTAAATAAATATATGTATATAAATTTGTACCTACTACTACTACTATTGTTTAATTGTACTTTATTTCATATTTAAAAAAAAAAAAACAGTGTATATGTGTGTTTTTCATGAAATAAATAAAATAAATAAATAAATGTAGGAACCAGAAATTTAATTCGCTATAATCCACGACAACAGGAAAATCTATGTGCTACAGTGGTTCTCACCACACCACAGAAATCCCCCAAAAACTACCCTCAACGTATGTTTCACTCCGATACCGGAGCATCTTCAGGAGATGTTGCCTTCACAATGCACGATTCACTAGTTTTTGGGGGATTTCTGTGGTGTGGTGACAACCACAGTACCACATAGATTTTCCTGTTGTTGCGGATTATGGCAAATTAAATTTCTGGTTCCTTTATTCACAGAAATCGTTTGAGTAATCATTCATTGAGTTGTGGCTGCATCAATACATTTTAGAACATACCTAGTTATTTTTGGTAATATAAAACCTTATGCACCTTATGACCTTCCGAACCAGTGGTTGATTCACTCGACGATTCAAAAGCACTTGTAAAAGTTTATTTGAATAAAAAGCATTTGAATTTTGTTTTTTTTTAATTCTTAATAAACGTGAGGCCCTGACCTTATTCTAGAATAATCCTACGTTAAAAATTGTGTACCTCACGATCTCTGCTTACTTCTTAAGGTTTTAAAACCATGCATTGTCGATTCAACGACTCTTGAGAATGATCTGCAGCCCTATTCTGTAACTCAGTGGTTATCAAAACATGAAAGCCACTGACTTATATTTTTTATCCATTGAAGATTTGCTATGAAATGTTCTTTCATTTTGTCATAGTAAACCTTCAATGGACAAAATATATATGTCAGTGGCTTTCATTTTTCGATAGCCACTGAGTTACAGAATAGGGGGGCTGGTGTCAGAATGAACGTACGTTGAGTGTAATTTGGAAGATTTGTGTGGTGTGGGGGCTACCGCGTAAATTCGCCGCTAGAGGCGCAAGTGTAGAGTGAGGTCTCCGAAATGTCAACTATCACTGGGCTTTTATCGCGGGTCTAATTATTTAATTAATGTTGTGAATATTTAGCAATACTCGAAGAATTATGGATGATTTAAGATACGTACGTGTCAATGAAAATGTCAGTGCTTTGTGCTTAAAAAGCGGAGCTAAGAAAAAGGACAGCTAATTCAGGGTCTTGTATATGTAGTAAGTAGTGTGTCCTTGGTTCCTGTTTGCAATCTCACGTAATGGTAAGTGATGATGCAGTCTTAGATGGTAGCGGGCTAACCTGTTTAGGGCATAGGAGTCATATTAAACCCATACCATTATTCAGTTTCTACACGGCATCGTACTGGAACTCTAAATCGCTTGGCGACACGTCTTTGCCGGCAGGATGGTAACTAGCCACAGCCGAAGCCTCCCACCGGATAGCTACCGTTTTAATGACTAAAAACGGTAGCTTTCACATAAGTTGGTCTGCTTTGGTGTATTATAGCGAATTAAGATGCTTGTTCCTTGATTAGTTAGATAAATTGGTAAAATTCGACCGCCAAATTGTTTACTTACATAGTTAGTTGCAGATGAATCTAATAAAAGCGTATTTCAATATGTAATTTTTTTATTTTTTATTTAGCTACTACTGTATTAAACTATGTTTTGTAACATTTTACTTTGATAAATAAATTCAAAATAAAACTTCCTTACTAAAATCTTGTGGTTACCCTCACTGCCTTTGCTCAGTGCCACTAGCAAACGTAACTACGCTAATGTGGGCATTGTCACCGCCACACCGCCTACTTTCACGCTCAGGATACTATATATGTACTATATACTATATAATGTGCTTTGACGATGTCCCTGGCTCAATGGTAAGCCCTGTTGGCAACGTGAGAAGGCCCGGGTTCGATCCCGGTAGGGAATTCATAATTTCTGAATTGTCTCTGGTCTGGTCTGGTTGGAGGCTTGTTACTACCACCTTTTTTTTTGTTTACGGGGGGGAAATCTTCCATAGATACCCGACCACATAGGATCGGGTTATGTGGGATTTTTACCCACCAAAACCCCCTCGGTGACCGTCCTCAGCTCATAATGACGGGCCCAGGGAACACCCTTAACAGGTTAACCCGCTTCCATCTTGACTTTGTCAACAGAATTACTAGGAATAAAGGCATTGTTTTCAACCTATTTTGGTGAAAATTGGTACATCCTAAGTAGAATCTATAGTCTATACTCTATACTTAATTTGACGGGACGAAGCGAAGGTTTCTGAGTCTACTTGAGTGAATTTGCACTTGTCCGTCCGTCAGTCAGAGCCTTATAACTTCTGAATTACTGAACGTAATCACTTCAAATTTAAATATAATATGTAAACCTATGGCCTCCAGCCGAATATGGCTTAAAAAGTTACAAAAATCTTTATTTCAGGGTTGCTCTCATAAAAGCGAATGCGAAGTAAAATATTTTTTATAGCATAACATAGAGTTGCGGTATATCATTTTAAAGATAATTAGGAATAGAGTACAATTTTTTTTTAATTTTGCCCCTAATATTTACGAAATGGGGCGCTTTCAAAGTGGAGATTTTCTAACGTCCAAATTAAATTAGAATTCCAACGAGAACCAAAGAAACCAATCCACGCGGACGAAGTCGCGAGCTTCATCTAGTATTATCACAACACACACATACAAAACGTACACATCTCAAACCATTTTCACCGTAAGTCCGTAACGTAACGAAGTTCCGCAACAAATTATCGCGGGGTCGGCGGAATCACCTGTGGGACGTAGCCGGAGATGAAATTAACTGCGACCTATTTGTCTGTCTGTATGCTAAACGTGTGGAAAAACTAGATTAGAATTATGCTGTCCCTGGATGCAAAATACTAATTCTTGAAATTATGGCGCGATTCCAACAAAATCGAGTGAATCACATTATTGTATGTATTATGAATGAATGAATGATAAATTCTTTATTGTACACCAAGAAAGACAAACTTATAAACAAAAACAATAAAACTAAGCTATGGTACATATTCTTATATACATAATATATACTTATAAACAATATATATAAATATATATATATAAAAATGAAAAATAATTATTAGAATCTTAACTATGATGATTTTAAGGAATTCAAGGAGCAAGAAAGTGCTCTTTGATGAGGTTTTTAAGTTCCGCAAGAGATTGCCACATTCATTATTTCCATAGCCATAACAGCTTCAACGAAAGGATTTAGAATAAAAAGAAGTGTTATGGGAAGCAATTCTTAGGTTAAGGTTGTCAACAGAGCGAAAAGAGCGACCGTGAGTGTCACTAAGGAACTCGAATCGCTCTTTGAGATAAAGGGGGAGTGGTAGGATTGAATATTAATAGGGGAGTGGTATTATTTGTGTGGTATTTAATTATTTTTGTGTGTGTTGGTCACCGTAAGATTGTAAAAACCGTCAGATTATAATCTAACTCGCGAAATTCTAAACTGTCGAAAGATTGTAAACTGTTCAATGTCCTGAGTGTCAATTTTTGAAATCTTCATTTTATTTACGTTTTCTTGTCTCTTTCTTGTAGGTTAGATTAGGGTTCGCCATAAATAATCAAGTAGTTTAGTTAGTTAGGTTTTGTCGGGTTTAAAAACCTATCAGATTACAATCTACCGGAAAATAATGCGTTAAATTGTAATCTTTCGACAATTTAGAAATTCGCGAGTTAGATTATAATCTAACGGTTTTTACAATCTTACGGTGACATATATAACTATTAATTAATGTTATATTGTTTACTAGATCTCTTTCTTAAGCTTACGTACACCCTTAATTGACACTTTCTCGCTGGTTTTAAATCCGTACATATAATACGGAGTCCGTCAAACTTATCTTCCCCGGAGTCCGAAATTGATTTTTGTGCTAATTTTATGTTTTAAATATGATGATTTAAATCCAGCGCTGCTGTCACCGGGTCAGTTAAGTTTGTGGGACTGTAGCTTGGTAGCCTGGTTTAACGTCTCCGTGGAACGACTTTTTTTTTTCTGGTGTGGGGGAGGAAAAAATCCCTCCGGACTTCTGCCTGTAGGCAGGGCATGTCCGACTTGCACGGACTAAAACAACCTCCCCCCACGTCCAGGTCAGCACGGAATTTAGTATTACTTCGTGCTGCCCTCTAGTTCTTACTCTTGCTTCTTTTTTCCTCTCTTTCCTTCTCTTCTCTTCGCATCATTATTGCCCTAAGCATTTGCCCATAGCGTTGCCATGCTTCCTCGCTCGACAGCATCCGTGGTATGAGGTTTTGGAAATTGACAGCTTCGCTCGTTAGGTAATAACGTACGACTGGTAGGTAATAACGTATCTCCCTAGACTATGCCTACCTCTACCCGCTAGTTTTGACTACCTCGTTGGTCTAGTGGTTAGTATTTTCGACTGCCGCCGACGAGGTTCGAGGACTGCCGGGTTCGAGTCCCGAGTATTGGGTTTTTGTAATAAGAAATTCTCAATACTAGCCCGGAATAAAAAAGTTGGCTGTGTCCCAACCCCGTGCCTCGGAGAGTATGTAAAACCGACGTTCCTGCACCTGATCTCCGGTCGTGTCGGATTATCCGTCCCATCAGGCTCTGAGGGTAAAGGAACAGAGAGTGCACCTGTGTTTGCGCACAAACTTGTGCATTATTATATCTCCCGCATAGATGATTAATATCTCATAGAGATTGGCCGCCGTGGCCATTTTTTTTTTATCTACTACTTTTTTTTATCCACTACCAGTTAGCCCTTGACTGCGATCTCACCTGATGGTAAGTGATGCAGTCTAAGGTGGCAGCGGGCTAACCTGAAAATTTGCTTGGGAGGTCTTTAATATAGCTATAATAGCTCTTATTTAGCTTATATATAGCTCTTCAGCTTAATCCAAGGTTTAAGAAACGTAATAGTTTCACTTGGGGCTATTCAGGTGCCCCTCGAGGGTTAATTACCCCCTCGAAGTTGGCTGAAGTTGGGAAACTTTTCCAATCTACGCCACCTTTGATATCCCACTTCTATTCTATTCAATTTATTGGCTATCAACATCCATGATCTGTGTGAATAATTGATTTTGGACGTTGGTTTTCGCTGTGTATTTTATTTTTATTTGTTACTAGATGATGCCCGCGACTTTGTCCTCGTAGATTTAGGTTTTTTCTCTTTGATTTTCCGGGATGTACGTCCCCGAGATACAATCTATGTCTGTGGCAAATTTCGTCAAAATCGGGTAGCAGACAGGCGGACACTTTCGCATTTGTAGAATTACTTAGTACTATAGCACAGGCCTCCACTCTCATAGGAGAGAGGGAATTAACGCTTAGACCCACCACGCTGCTCCAATGCGGATTGGCGTGATAATAACGGGACCGACGGCTTAACGTGCTCTCCGAGGCACGGGGGTGAAACACCGCCAACTTCCTAACTGCGGGCTAGTACTGAGAATTTCTAATCAGGAAACTTATATACTTAATTTTGGCCCGACCTGGGACTCGAACCCGGGACCTCGTCAGCGGCAGTCGAACATGATAAACACTAGACCAACGAGGCAGTTGTAAAATTATACAAAACTGATTAAAAGTGATACAAAGATTTAGATATTTAAATCCCTAAAGGGAAAGGTGACTGACTGACTGACTAATCTTTCAACGCATAGCTCAAACCAGTGGATGCAGTACGGATAGCTAATATGAGCAGTGGCGTGCAGTTCATATAGGCATAAAAGTACTGCTTACCCAAATGGAACACGTCAATATGCTAATATTCCATCAAAACAGCTAGTAAATAGGTATTCTGACTATCTAATGCCTACCCTAGCTTCAAAATCTGTGCACGCCACTGAATATGAGGTAGGCATACGCTAAGAAAGGATATTTGAATTCTTGAATGTAAACCTAAACCTGAACCTGAACCTAACGTGAGCGAAGCCGCGATCAAAAGCTAGCTAGTCAGTTAATAAATAAGATGGTCGCCTAACTACCCGACAACAGCGGAGTGGAGTGGAGGAGAGTTTTATTTTTCCTCGTTAATTATTTCAGCTAACAAGGTGTTGGCTCGCACTTTATTTATTGCTTCCTGAGCGTTGAGCTTTTTCTTCGATACACACTGTATTTTTAAGTTAAAAATTTTATTGTAAGTATCAAAAATATTTTAATGTATCAACTGTAAATGCAGGCTACTTTGAAATTACTCTGAACTATTCTTTAATAATTAAAAAATACGACTGCCCTGCCAACAAACTAACTAAATAGTTAAAAATCTAAATTAATCTAGTTATATTAGTATCTCTCATGCTGTGGCACGAGCTGAGGAGGTGGCCCATTGACCGCACGTTTAATAATTTAAGTTTAATTTGTATCTGTTTAAGTTTAGTTATTGCTAAGTATTGTAGTGCTGGTCAATAAACTTTTATTTATTTATTTATTTATTTATTTATTTATTCACATTTTTATTAAATGTTATTTTTTGTGAATCACTGGATATTGAACTATAGTGTTATATATTTTTGGAATCTACTCATCATTTTCTAGGGGATGAGTATATAGTTTATCTTATTTTCGAATATTTTTTTCAACTTTAGTCTTTAATGCCGGACCACGGTCACCCCATCAATTTAAAAAAAAAATTACTAGCTTATGTTACCCAGAATAAGCTAGGGATTCTAACGATACCTCATTTATCAAAATCGGTTCAGGCGTATACAAGTTATGGTGGAATATACAAACTCACATACATACATACATACATACATACATGAACCCTGAAAACAATATACTCCTTTTTTCAGGCAGTCATATAAAAACTGAAGTACTGAAGTTAAAAAAGGTGGTTCTTAAAACACTTTCTTTCAAACCTATATGTAGTTTTTTTTTTTTTTTTTTTTCGTTTTATTAACATTTTTTTATTGAAAATAATACAATAGAACTTAATGGTAGCTAGCCTAACCTAATTACTATATAAATCATGCCCACGTGGAATGGTGGCAAGAATGCTGGCTGCATTTCCGCGCTGGACAGCCAGGCTGATCCTTTGCGCAAAAAATGAGCCATAACATAATGTAATGAGCCATAACAACTATATGTAGTTTGTAACAAACGTAGATTAATAACAAACAGTTTGTTACTCGTCTACGTAATTACGTACGTGTACGTATTAAAAGTGTATTTATAGTGCAAAAGTATTATATCAAATTCAAATAAACTTTACAAGTGCTTTTGAACCGTCGAGTGAATCTACCACTGGTTCGGAATACCATTCCTACAGAGAAGAACCAGCAAGAAACTTGGTGGTCGCTGTTTTGAAAAAACAAATTACATTACAATACCTAAATAAGTAACCGCTGTCTTTAGCATTGCTGGAGCGAGTCAAATCCATGCTCTCTTGTCATTTACGTAATCTTCAACAGCATAATAAGCTTTTTTCAGGAGCATACTTTTAATGCACTTCTTAAACTTGTGTAAAGGCAAGTATAAAATAGGTTGTGGGATATTGTTATAGATTACAATGCTCATTCCCACGAACAACCTTCGGACTTTCTTAATTCTTCGGATAAATGTGAAAGTGTGTATGTTTGTTGGATTGTCCTTCAATCGTCCGTGGCAACAGAGCAACGGGTCTTTTGCATGGGTTAGTTGAGGACCATAGAAAGTGACATAGACTACTATATATCCCGTAAAAATAAGGAGTTATTTGGCAGAAAAGTTAATCATGGGAATTAAAAAAACTTACCTATTCCACGCGGACTAAGTCGCGGGCATCAGCTAGTCTAAAATACAAGCATCGAAAGGCGAATAATAATTACTTTATTGAGGAAAACCTGTCCACGGTGGTTGTTTTTTCCCCATAAACTAAGTTTTACGACACAGTGTTGAGGCCCTCCGTTATCCGTGACACTTATGCCATGATCATACGAGAGCGACAAGAGCGGGCTGGGGGCAGCTGGGGGCAAGTGGGGGCAGCTGGGGGCAGGTGGGGACCAGATTTATTAAACCGCATTGCAAGTTTACGGGGGCTGTTATATTAGCTGTGGTCGTTTTATGACATTTTTACCTTTTCAAACATTTTTTCAAAATTGGTATTAGTAAATAGTTTTAGGCTTTAATAAGGAAATTCCTAAACTGCTAGGTACTTAGATTATTTTAACTAAAAATCTTGTCGTGTTTGGGTACTACTGCATACTGAAACAGAATATCAACTATGATTATTTTTTATTCAATGATCACATCGATATCATCATTTTAGTCAGCCTGTGGCTTCCTGTGGACGACAAATGTTAGACAGTCCTCTGTTAGACAGTCATCTAAATATTATATAATAAAAGAAAAAGGTGACTGACTGATCTATAAACGCACAGCTCAAACCAATTGACGGATCGGGCTGAAATTTTTAAAGATGGCTTTGATGCAGCCGCTAAAAAGGTTTTTGTTTTAATTCAACCCCTAAGGGAGTAAAATAGGGGTTTGCAATTTGCGTAGTCCACGAGGACAACTTTTCAATATGAATTACCAAAAATTCTTGCCACCATTCCACGCGGGCATGATTTATATAGTAATTAGGTAAGGCTAGCTAGCATTAAGTTCTGTTGTATTATTTCCAATAAAAAAAAGTGAAAAAAAATTACCATAAACTGCTCAACGCGCCTAAAGAAGTTTTCACTTCAAAAAACCTGTAATAAAAAAAAACTTGAGAGGTGTCAAGGGACACCCGGATGGAATAAAATTCCTTTCGATTAATCAGTGAAGGAATAGGCATGACTGATTTTGAAAAATGGTCAGATTATGTTCGGAAATATCTACTATTTTGAAAAAATATCTTATGTCAGCAGAAAAATAAGGTTTGGAAGATAAAATTGGCATTTAAAATTTTAGTTTTAAAATTCACACCGAAACGCTCGCGAGTGTCATGGCGTCGTTTGTGACTTCACTATTGTTTTTACCAATATACTCTGTGCAGTATCCAGATATCAATAATGTGATTGTCAAAGCTCGAAAACAAACAATTGTGACGTCATTCGCTTTTTGGTGTTTAATCCAGTATCGCGGATTGGTGTATTTTACACTTTTATTATGGCAAAACAAATACCAATCTCACTCGAAATAGAAAAATAAATACGTTTTTTATAATCCATGAATCCTATTTCATTAGATAAATTCATAATTTCATTGATTCTTGGTTACTTTCATCATGCCTATTGTAATAAAATTTAATTTTTTTTAAGTTATAAATGTTTTTTTTTTTAATTATTAATAAATATACACAATATTTAATAAAAAATAATCGTCGCGACACTACACTGTTCAATGCGAAATAGAAAGACGAAACGAAAATAACTGGCATGCTTTCTATGAGAGAGAGAGAGAGAGACAGACAGAGAAAACGCGCACGCCGCACGGCTTACAACTATAACAAAAAGTGTCGTTACAACTTTTGGTCTTAATTTTTTCTGTCTAGCCCCCTTTCGCAACGCGCGATAAGGAACGAAGTTAAACTAAACAAAAATAATCAGTCAGCTAGAGAGTAGCGGTTACGTGAGGCAGCGAGGGTCTGGAGGTGAGGTGGTGTTTACGAAAACACGGTGACTGGCTGATCGGGCCTTACGTCTCTGTCGGCCCGCGTAGGCTTGTTGTCTGAACGGACCGCGGCATGCCACCGTCAACTAATAATAACTAGCTGATGCCCGCGACTTCGGCCTCATGTATTGAGCTTTTGGGAACTCTTTAATTTTTCGGGATAAAAAGTAGCCACTGTGTTGCTCCAGCCTATATATCTATCTTCCTTCTTGGCCAGGGGAGACGAATTGGGCGACTGTAAAGTTTTCCCTGGCATGTTTTTATAAAGAATAAAGAATCTCTGCGCCAAAGGACTTGACCGGTGGAACTATGGCAGCTTGCCTAGGTGTCAAAAATCAATGTTCAGCAATGATTTCTTTATTATTGGAATTGTAATATTTCACTGTTTTCAGATATAAAAGTTTCAGGAGTCTGAAGGCTCGGAAAATTGCGAAAATGAACAAAAAAAGTTTCACCAAAAGACTGCTTTCCCACACTAGATGGCGCTATTTATTGTGTTGAGCGAGTCTAAAAAATTATTTTCAAGTATTATTTCTTTATTGTAATTGTTATATTTTATAGTTTTCAAATAAAAAAGTTTCAGGAGTCTGAAGGCTCTGAAAACTGAGAAAATAAATTAAAAAAGTTTCACCAAAAACTGCAATTCCACACTAGATGGCGCTATCTATTGTGGTGAGTCTAGAAAATATTTTTAAGTATTGCTCACTACTTTTAGTTAACAAGTTCAACTATTCGACCACAGATGGTAGCATATGCAATGTGAAAGGGCGTTCCAGTTTAACTATTCGACCACAGATGTCGGCGTTTGCAATGTGAAAGGGCGTTCCTTTAAACGCAGTATTTCAAAATGCTTTGTTCGATCTATTAGTTTGAGACTTGTCAAAAAATAAAAATAATTATAAACAAAACATACATTTCCTTTTCATTACTATTTAATTGATCAAAAATAAATCATTCATAATATAATGACTAAGGTACTTATATGGTATTCATGTAGGGTTACAAGATTATTATTAGGCATGGATATAATGGAACGTCAAAATGGAGTAGTGCTTATAGAGGAAAGCGGACGCTCAAGATTTAAACAATAAACGTACTGTTTTTTTTTGTCATTTGAACCCTGACCTTATTTGGAATAATAAATCCATAATAATTTCGTTTTGAATTTTTAAACCTTACTGTAAAAACGGAAATCCTGTGCATTGTCCCGAATCGGAGGGCAATTACTGGTCATGTCCTTTCATCGAGATCCGTTCAGCGGTTCTGATGTGATTTAGTAACAAACATCCATCCATCCAAACTTTCGCATTTATAATATTAGTATAGGCGAGATTTCTTAACGGATGTTTAGAAACGACTAGAATGGTAGTCTCTAGTTCCGAGAAAATAAAATACCAGTAATTTTAATTATATCTTTGCATTTCTTTGAAATGCCACGCATTTCTATTGTGGTAGTAAGATCTTAATTTTCACTTGATGAATTTTACGAATAAATAGTCACGTTCACTTTATCTTGTAAATATGCATCGAAATTGATTAATAAAGCATTCAATTAAATAAATGTTTTACTACAACAAAAACTCTAGAGATTTCGCGGCAATCCGTACCAATCTTCAAACTTAACTTTATTATAAGACTGCCTGAAAAAAGGAGTATATTCTTTTTAGGGTTCATGTATGTATGTATGTATGTATGTGAGTTTGTATATTCCACCATAACTTTTATAAGCCTGAACCGATTTTGATAGCTACCCTAGCTTATTCCGGGTGAAATAGGCGAGTAAAATTTAAAAAAAAAATTATGTGGTGACCATGGTCCCGCAAAAAAAACTAAAGTAAAAAAATAGAAAATAAGGTTAACTATATAATCATCATCTAGAAAATGATGAGTAGATTCCAAAAATATATAACACTATAGTTCAAAACAAAATATCATTTAATAAAAATGTGGATAAGATTCTAATTTAACTAGATTAATTTAGATATTTAACTTTTCAGTTCGTGTGGCTGGGCAGTCGTGTTTTCTTTTTTATTATGACTTGTTTTTCTTCTAATTTTCAAGAAAAAAACATACGCATTTGAGTCTATGGTTCGGTATTGCATGCGTTGGTCCCCATAAACAAGTAGTGAGTAAGCAAGGTTATGGGCCGACGCCACCGCGGGTACAGTCTGTAAATGTAAACAGCCACTTACTGCCCCTCCAGCGAAATATTAACTGAACCAAGCCATCAGGACTGAAACAGTAACCGAATGCAGGGGTTAAACACTGTTTTTTGATACTGCTATAAAACAGAAACACTTTTACGGAAACAGAAACGATACTGTAACCCAATTAATCTGTAACTCTGTCGCTTCGCTTTTTCTTTGCTATAGCAAGTGATATTCAATTACTTAAAACACACATAAACTGCAAAAAAACTCAAGAAAGATTGAACTTCGGACACAAAATACGAAGCCGAAGTAACCACTAAGCTTTTATATAGAATCAAGAGTGAATAGGCATCTTCTAGGCAAACCACCGCTTAGGTTGCCTCACCACTGGCAAGCAGATAAGAGGCCCAATTGTCTAAACCAATCGTAATCATTTGACAGTTCATAACGTATAACTCGAACTGTATACGGAGTTCATACATGCTTTTTGACATACAGGCATCTATGAACTCTTTTAAAGCCCCCCGATTATGTAAGGAAATCGTAATCGGAATCGTCTGTCAAACGTATAATTCGACCTGTTTAAGGAGGTCATAGATGCCTGTATGTCAAACCGCATGTATGTACTCCTTAAAAACGTTCAAGTTATACGTTATGAACTGTCAAATTAATACGATTGGCTTAGACAATTGGGCCTCAGAGACCCAATTGTCTGAGCCAATCGTATTCATTTGACAGCTCATAGCGTATATCATAAACTTTTTAAGGAGTACATACATGCGTTTTGACGTGAAAGTATCTGTGACCTCCTTTAACAGGTCGAATTATACGTTTGACAGACGATTACGATTACGATTTCCTTACATAATCGGGGGGCTGACTGCAGCCAAGCGCTAGCCTAACCATATAATATATTTTAAAAAAAATACCGCTTTGACAAATAAATAAACCATTCGAATAACGACCGCCACCGACGTTTCTTATCCTCTACGACCGTCCGTGTACCGGTGTATCAAACAAGCTGGTTGGCACAATTCCACCTTTTTACCGAATTATGTTAACAATTTATGACGGCCTGAAATACGGGGAGGTTAAAAACCCTCGCGCTATCTGGTGGCGCTCCGCCAAACTACCTGCGCGGTAAATAATAACCTTTGATTATATATCACAGAATAATGCCGCCATCCGCAGCGCCGGTATTATACAAACTGACAATAGGCATGATAACAGTAACGAAGAATCAATGAAATTATGAATTTATCTCATGAAATAGGATTTATGGATTATAAAAAACGTATTTATTTTTCTATTCCGAGTGAGATTGCTATTTATTTTGATTAAAAAAACAATAAAATACAGCAATCCGCCATAATGGATTAAACACCAAGAAGCTAATGACATCACAATTGTTTGTTTTCGAGCTTTGACAATCACACTATTGTTTACTGCATACTGCACAGAGTACATTGGTAATAACAATAGTGACGTCACAAACGACGCCATGACACTCGCGAGCGTTTTGGCGTGAATTTTAAAATTTGAATTTTAAATGCCAATTTTATCTACCAAACATAAAAATAGTAGATACTTCCGAACATAATCTGACCATTTTTCTGAATCAGTTATCATGCCCATTATGAGGGTCATTTGAAAGTACGTCATTATTAATTTAAAAACAAGAACTTTGGTATTGACTACTAAGGGCCGATTTTTCAATCGTCAGATACACGACTAGATAGTAGATATTCGATGGATAGTGCAAATTCGTATTTCTCAATAGGCAGAAATGAGTTAGTTATGAATTGTCGAATAAAGTCTGTAAAAGACGAATATATTTATCTGCTTCTTTGAGAGCCGAATAAAGGGCTATCGGCCTGTTTGTTAAGACGTTTTCTAGTTTTTAGGTTATATTGTATAGCTAGTAGGTATGACTTATGTGCCTAGTTTTTATAATGTTATTCTTTAATTCAGAATTATCAATTTTCATTCCGTGTCCTCCTAGTCGCAATATACGGTCATTAGTGGTAGGTAACTATTGATAACAATGGATATTTTCCACACTTGTTCCACGCTGCATCTTTGTCTGTGACAGATCGACGTGATTCTTGGCATGGGTACAGTTGAGGATCTGCATAGGTTACTTTTTATCCTGAAAAATAAACGAGTTCCCGCGGGAATTAAAAAAAACTTAAACCACAAGAACGAAGTCGCGGTTATCAGCTAGCATTTAGATAATAAAAATTCAAATAAGATTCAACTGATACTCCACAACAGGACATGATAATGTAAGCTTGCATTCCTGTAGCTTCAGTATAATTCGGCGGCAAATCAGGCAACGCCTGGAAACGCGCCAAGCTTCCCCTACGGTACCTGTTTCAGTACTACATGTTACGATTTATACGACTTTTTCAGATAGCGTTTAAAAGTCTTCTTGTTACTGTTAATGCATACTATTATTTTTTAAATGATGTAGCATTATTTACTTATTATGGTAATTTCGAATTAATTACATTGTACTTCGTAGCTGGTGCCTGCGACTACGTGTTTCAAAATCGGCACAAATTCAGTTTTTAAATAAATGGCTAAATAGTGCATGTGTATAAAGGTGTTTATGACTGTTTTTATTCCTCAAAATCAAAGAATTCTCCCGAGATTTTAAAGCCTTATTCCACGTGGACGAAGTCACATTCTATCCTCTAGTTTATCTAAAAATCTGAATAATTTGTTGCCTTATCAGTTACTAAAATTCTACATAAATGGCCTTATCGCTGTATTTGGTACCACTCATCAATTTCATTTATTAATTTAATTGCTTAGTACTAGCTGATGCCCGCGAATTATATCATAGATAAATAACAGGTAAATAACTGCCTCGTTGGTCTAGTGGTTAGCACGTTTGACTGCGGCCGACGAGGTCCCGGGTTCGAGTCCCGGGTCGGGCCATAATTAAGTATCGGGTTTTTCGGATTAGAAATTCGCAGTACTAGCCCGGAGTTAGGAAGTTTGCGGTGTTTCACCCCCGTGCCTCGGAGAGCACGTTAAGCCGTCGGTCCCGGTTATTATCACGAACATGATAATAGTCGTTAAAGCCCGCCAACCCGCATTGGAGCAGCTCTAAGCTCTAATACCCTCTCTCCCATGAGAGTGGAGGCCTGTGCCCAGCAGTGGGACGTTAATGGGCTGTAGTGATGATGATGAACAGATAAATAGAGAACGGCGAAAAAGATTTTTCTCAAAAACAGTATAATAATAATAGGTATTAAACTATTGAAAACGTTTTCCTTCCACACAATAGCGCACCGTTCACCGCGTCATTCCACCTGGTCACATCGGCAAATAGCTCAAATGCCGCATCTATTGTTGGAGAAAAATGTGCTATCCGCCCATTCGGTCCATTGTGCGCAGGTATTCAGGAAATTAACTCGGTCTAGACTAAGAAACTGGTGAACTCTGACCTTGAATTCTAACAAACCTTCCTTTGTTCATCATCACCCCATCGCCAGCCAACTAGTGCACCACCCTGGCCCAATGCGGATTTGAAAACATTATGAAGAATTCTCGGCCACGCATGTTTCCCAACGATATTTTCGGCCAGGCATGTTTCCTCACGGTATTTTCAGCCACGCATGTTTCCCCACGGTATTTTCGGCCACGCATGTTTCCCTACGATATTTTCGGCCACGCATGTTTCCCCACCATATTTTCGGCCACGCATGTTTCCCCACGATATTTTCGGCCACGCATGTTTCCGCACGGTATTTTCGGCCACGCATGTTTCCCTACGATATTTTCGGCCACGCATGTTTCCCCACCATATTTTCGGCCACGCATGTTTCCCCACGATATTTTCGGCCACGCATGTTTCCGCACGGTATTTTCGGCCACGCATGTTTCCCTACGATATTTTCGGCCACGCATGTTTCCCCACCATATTTTCGGCCACGCATGTTTCCCCACGGTATTTTCGGCCACGCATGTTTCCCCACGGTATTTTCGTGATAGAACAAAGCTTAAAACGCACATGACTCTGAAAAGTTAGATTAGTATAGAAGTGCGTGCTCGAGAATCGAACTGCCAACCACGCCGAGGACGGCCGTCGTGTAAACCACTAGACCCCTGTATTTTTGTTACCTTGCTTTAAATTAAAATTACACTATTATTTTACAAGCTTTTATGCAACTTGCTTTGTTTGTGTATTTGTTTAAGTGAAACAGATATACGCTACCGATTGAGCTGAAATTTTGCATACTTACCTACACGTTTTCTTTTGGGGGCAATATGTCGCTTGCGATTGCTAAACAACGTTGACCAAGGTCATGAACTGGATGGGTGATCAAACTTGGAATTTCGGTCTTTTCTGCTCCGTATTTTCGCTCCTACCCCAACTGAACCAGACGAAAACGAAACAGGGCAACGACGCTTTGTCCTGCCGCGCTAGCGTGTGGGGATACATACAAAAGACACTTACGCGAAGTTTTTGTCTACCAGACTTGGTCCTAGTATTCATTTAATATGTTTTCGCGTTTACTAAGTTAATCTAACTGACAAAGTAAAAAAAGTTGGCTGCCTTCCTTACTTGAAGGTGAAAGTTGATCTATTGCAGGGGGAAAATGTACCATTCTTCATTGTACAGGTATACGGGAAATTAACTCAGTCTAGACAACGCACCGGTGACCTCTGAGCCCCTATCTTATTAAACTTGTAACCTTTTCACTGACCTTTGGCATTGACCTTTTTATTGTTTGTTTTTGTTTCGTGCACGATTTCGTTTTAGTACCAATTACGTTTATGTCAGGATGTAGAGCTGTAGAAGTCAATTTGTAATGGTTTGACTGACTTGTGGGCTGCTGGATGCGAAGTCGGTTGCTTCCATGCAACTTTGCTATTAAGAAAATCTCGTTATAAAGCTAGTCTCTATATGCAACTTTCTAGACCTGGTTTGAGCTGTAGGATATCTACAGTACTATGTACAGATATCTGTGCCAAAATCTGGTAAAAAGATGAATCTTGAAAGCGTAGCAGAGAGCCAGGCAGAAACACTTTCACATTTTATAATATTAGTAGATTTGATATAGATATAACTAACCTTCCTTGATTGGAATTCAGATCGACACTTACCTTGGTGCCTCGGTTTGCCTTGAGTCTTAATATAACTGAACAATACTCCGTTAAGTGTAACTTTAACTGGCCAGCAAACGTCCCGGGATCACGTGGCGGCAATGGAAGGTGGATTTAATTGCCCAGCTCATTATAATGGCGTCTTAACTTTGCCTCCGCCTTGGCTGCCTTCTTCGAGCACTTGGCCATTGTGCCCAGCCGAAAACAATGTGGCTAATTCTGTGACGTTTTATAATACTAAACTAAAATGACAACTCTAAATCTAGTGTTGGCACTTTCCACAGGGATTACTATGAAAGGGATAGTAATATAAATAGACAAAACTGACCTCAAAATAATTAACACTAATTTAAATAAAATAAAAAACATATAGGTATATAGCATAGAGAAAGAACAAGAAAATTATAAAAAGAGTTCCTTAAAGACGTTTGTTTCTGGACGAACTCCTTTGGTCAGATAGAAAAGATGATCTGCTGCAATCATCATAAAAATATGTCCTAAATTTTCGAATTAACACTAAATTACTTTAATTTTATGGGAGATATATGCAATGTAATGCACGTGCAATGTGAATATAGCTGGTTAATTTTCTTATTGTAAATTAGTTATACATTTATATAATTCAATACGGTTAAACTGATATCAGAGTTAGGTATTGTTCGCCAATAATCCATAATTTTTAAGTCTGTTTACTCTAATAGTTTGTTATGAGTTATTTCGTTGTTTAACAGTCCATTCAACCACAGAATATTTATTAATTGTTTTTTTTAATTCTACTACTTACCTTAACTGCTATCTCACGTGGATACTTAGGGATGATGTTGTATAAAATGGTAGCGGACTAACCTGGTAGATTGAGAGGTTAACCCGCTACCATTTTAGACTGCATCATCACTTACGATCTTACTTATAGAGACGTAAAAAAGATACTTATAATATTATTATTTTCGGCGCCATTGGCAAACCGCCCTCACCTCGTAGCGAGCCACTAAGTAGGGGCTAATAAAGTCTCCGCATCGTTTGGCGGCTACCAGCTAAGCCCGCTTTTGAGTTATCCGCGTGCATACATCCTTAATGTTCCTTCGTTCATCTTTGTACCTAAATTGCTTTATAATGTTACTGTCACCGTAAGATCGTAAAAACGGTTAGATTATAATCTAACTCGCGAAATTGTAAACTTGACATTACTATCACACTGACATTACTATCACAATCTTATGGTAATGATAATACAGGGGGCTTGCTACAATCACTTAAAGGAGTATTATTTCAACCTAACTTACACTCTTTTTTCAGAATTATAAACCATGTTTTAGGAACGTTAAGGTACGTCATAATAATATGCGTAGATTTCAAAATAGTACTGCTTTAAGCGATAGCATCATAGTTCACTGAGATAACGTGATACTACAGTATATCCATAGACATACGTTTTTGTTCCTACTTCTATACGGTATCATACCGGAACGCTTAATCGCTGGGCGGCACGTCTTTGCCGGTAGCGTGGTAACTAGCCACGGCCGAAGCCTACCACCAGACCAGACCAGAGGAAATTCAGCATTTATAAATTCCCAAATGGACCCTATACCAGGTCATCTAGCATGTAATAAATTAACTGTACTTTGCAGTTTCGAGTCACTATTTTCAAAAGAACAGTAGGGTTCTAGGTTTTAATATGTGTTTTTTCATTTTAAATACTAAACACAAATTCACTAAAGAGATAATAGGCATTAGAGTAGAGGGTTTCAGACAATCTCTTAAGCGTTACCTGCCCTCAACGCCTCTCGGCGGTCTAATGAGATTAGTTAGAGCCGGTCTTATCCCCTGATCCAGGTATTTAGCCGTCTGCCGTGAGTGGGCATGAGGGTGAACTGAGACGTATCGTGAGTTAAGTGGACGAGTTAAATCACCATTGAAGATTGAAATAACAGAGTGCCTAGTTGGAGATTTTCTTCCCATTCGATCGCGACAACGTTAACTTCGATTTGTATGGAATTGTCAAGCGTTTGACAGCTGGCACTCGATTATATTTAAATCCCATCAAAAACATAAATGTAAAATGAGAGCCAAGTTCAAAATTGTGATATATATGCCTTGGTTGTTGACTTCAGCGACAAAAGAAGTGAGATCTAAATGGGTGCCAAGTTCAATGGTCAGTCCTGCAATTTATATATCCCATCAAAAACATAAATGTGAAATGAGAGCCAAATTCAAAATTGTGATATATATGCCTTGGTTGTTGACTTCAGCGACAAAAGAAGTGAGATCTAAATGGGTGCCAAGTTCAATGGTCAGTCCTGAAATTTATTTATAACAACATATAATATTTTATAACAACTTAAAATATCATTTCTTCTTATAACGTAGTATAAAATGTTGAAGACTAAGGCTTTGGCTTGGCTAGTTTTCATATACGAATTATAGCGTTCACAAGTTGTAAAGCTGTAAGTTCTTATTTTATTCTTCCGAAAATTTGGCTTGCTGGTAGAAACTGTACTTTTAGGTACCTACTTAATAATAATTCGTATATGGAAACTAGCCAAGCCAAAGCCTTAGTCTTCAACATTTTATACTAAGTTATAAGAAGAAATGATATTTTAAGTTGTTATAAAATATTATATGTTGTTATAAATAAATTTCAGGACTGACCATTGAACTTGGCACCCATTTAGATCTCACTTCTTTTGTCGCTGAAGTCAACAACCAAGGCATATATATCACAATTTTGAATTTGGCTCTCATTTCACATTTATGTTTTTGATGGGATATATAAATTGCAGGACTGACCATTGAACTTGGCACCCATTTAGATCTCACTTCTTTTGTCGCTGAAGTCAACAACCAAGGCATATATATCACAATTTTGAACTTGGCTCTCATTTTACATTTATGTTTTTGATGGGATATCATTACTTTTTGTACAGAAATTATTGAACTCAATCTCAAACTCAAAACATATTTATTCAAAATATGTACCTACAAAGTACACCTTCTGAACGTCATGCTTACAGAGCATAAGACGTGATGGTGATAATTAACTACGATATCTTAAAACTAAAGCTACGAGGGTTCCAAACGTGCCCTGGTCTGAGAAGAGCCCGCAATAAACTCCGCTTTTTTTTATAATCACCATCTCACAAATATTTGAAATTATATATATGTACTTATAATATAACATTACATAATCAGCCGTTGTAACAATTCATACCCATGCCTTGCTATCATTCAAATAATCCTTTACACTGTAATAGGACTTTTCTATTAGTTTAGTTTACGTTTTACATTAGTAGGTACTTATTATTTGGTGTAAGTTCAGTGTGTCACCCACCAGTAATTCTATTGTACGACTCATTGTACAAGATAATTAAAGACGAGAATTCTCAAGAAAAATATATAGTGTACCTAGAGTTACACTGACATTGACAGATTACATCTATGGTCAGACTACCTCTACAGCACATTTCTACATCTCATCAATTTTGATTGCAAAAGTTCAAAATCAAAAGTTTTTTGTGAAACATTGAAAACAAGCACGGTAAACAGTCGATATCACTAAAACCACTATAAACAATGAATACAAATCACAATGACTGACAGCTTGAACTGACGACTTCAAATACGTTTCTTCTTCTTTTCTGTCAATGACGTTTCGTTGCACAAAATGTATGAATACGAAGGTAAGGTTTTAATGCAACTATATTATTATTCATTATTATTTACATTAAAATAATAATTATGTGTCATTTTCAATAGTTAAGGAGTTACTACCACCGCTTAAAGCAGTATTGTTTCAAACTAACGGTTGAATGTCACGTACTTTGACGTCCTTAAAATAATGATTATAACACTACAACATAAACGTCAACAATATTAAAATAATACGGCTTTAAGCAATGGTAGCATGCCTCGTGTCAGAGTTTTGATCTATCCTTTGATCATAAAAATGACGATTTTTGTACGTTTATATCTAAATAACCATTTGAGGTGTGCTTATGAAATTTGGAGCACATATGTATCTCACGGGTCTCAATATATGCGCCAAATTTGACATGTTTATGTGAAATAGTTTTTGAGTTATGAGGGGGTCAAAAGTGGCTCCAAATGGTTCGTGTAATATTACACACGGTGCTGCTCGCCAGTTTTTTTGAACTTTGGCTGGACACGCTTCCGCGTGTCTTGATGGTAATTAGCGTTGTTATTTTTTTATTCAATTTTAATGAAATAGTCTTATTTTATTCATATTTGCCCACCTTAGTCTTACATAAGGACTTAAAAAACTGAAATAAGGGGTTTAAACATTGTTTTTTAAAACTGTTATAAAACAGAAACAGACGCGATACTGTAACCCAATCAATCTTTAACCGTTTATTTCTGTTAATAAGTGTTTATCGGTAACCCTAATAGACCATGCCCTAACAAACTGTACGGTGTGAGAACGCGTTCTTCTCACTTCATTGGACTTTACACACATTGACACAACATGGCCATGTTTTTTCCTAAAACAATTGCAACCATCGGTGCTTTTCCCTTAGATTCAAATTTGAATACGCGTCGACAGTAAATTTGGCAACGTCGCTATTTCGATTACACTTTTATACACTTTCATTTCTGGTACAGATTCGTTTCTGTTCATTTTCTTACTTAAAATAGGTACTTAATTTTGAAGTGATTTTCAATCGTCAAGAAAATCTAACACTGGTTCGGAATACCATCTGTATATTTTGTTACCATCTTAGACCTACTTTGGTCTATAGCTATAGTATACTATAATACTGCTAGTATTATAAATGCGAAAGTCTTGATGGATGGATAGATTTTTGTTTCTCAATCACGCCTGAACGGATCTGGATAAAATTTGGCGCGGAGATAAATTATTGTCTGGAATAACACATAGGCTACTTTTGTTGCAACCGAATTACCTCAACTCAAGCGGATAGGTCGCGGGCATCAGCTATTTATCATTACAAATACCATTCATATACTTAGTTACTATTCTACAGTTCTATAGCGGTAGGTATACCTATAGATACAGTTCCCGCTCGAGTTGAATGCAAAGTAAATAAATAATAAATATATTGTGTCACCATACATTTGCTCTGCATTCAACTCGCGCGCGCACTATACCTACGCTGTGTAACTATACTAAAAGATCAATTCCCTTCAAAGCACAGCAATAGTTTATTGAATAGATGATCACCAAAGGTGTTCAAAGCTCATATTGTGTGAACGAGCGTATAATAAGCAATAATCCTGACGGATGGAGCTGTGGCGGCGGTCATCTGTCATACAAGGGGTGATGGATCGACACACAGATCCGCGAAGATGGGTATGATGACGTGGTATTAATAACAGTACAGAGGTATTACTACACCTTTCTTTTTCTTTTTTTTTTTTTGATGGAGATCATAATCATAATCATAATCATTTATTTTTTGACAGAATATGGTACATGCAACATTTTGTCATAGATGTTATTAGTAAATATATACAGCCCACATATCCTGCCAGGTCTGGCGTGCAAAATAATTTTTATTCCTAAGCTTAGCAATGAATTAATATTTTACAATTAAACCCCCATGAAAGTATACAAATATGCAGACTCATCATAACAGTTACATTACAACATTATTCAGATTCATCATACCTATATGTCGCAATTAAAATAAACAAAATAATACATACACTAATAATCAAAAGCCAAATTAATAAGTTAAAATTAAGAAATTACAATTGATCGACACACAGATCCGCGAAGATGGGTATGATGACGTGGTATTAATAACAGTACAGAGGTATTACTTTTTTTTTTTTTTTTTAATCTTATCCACTTCGAGTTAGCCCTTGACTGCGATCTCACCTGATGGTAAGTGAAGATGCAGTGTAAGATGGTAGCGGGCTAACCTGTTAGGGGCATGGCAGTTATATTAAACCCATACTCCTATTCGGTTTCTACACGGCATCGTACCGGAACGCTAAATCGCTTGGCGGCACGTCTTTTACCGGTAGGGTGGTAACTAGCCACGGCTGAAGCCTCCCACCAGGCCAGACCAGGGAAATTTCCGAACCCTGCCGGGGATCGAACCCGGGACCTCCGCACGTTAAGGCAACAGCGCTCAACACTGCGCCACGGAGGTCGTCAAACGACATACATGAGGTAACAAATATACCCCCGATATGTTGAAATTACATTAGCACGGTATTATTTTATTTTGCCCGCGAATTCGTCCGCGTGGTTTGAGGTTTTTTTGGTTCACGCGAGAACTCTAATGTTCCAGGATAAAAAGTAGCGTTTATGTCATTCCAGTCTATATTATATCTCTGTGCCAAATTTCATTTAGATCCGTTCAGCCATTCTGGCGTGATTGAGTTACAAACATCCATTCATTTATTCATACATCCAAACTTTCGCATTTGTAATATGAAGTAGAGAGTATAGATTAGTAACAGTATAATTAGTTTAGTAAGTATAGACTAGCCACTTAATTTAAACGTGCTGCAACCCATGCGATACTAGTATGCTGATGTAATATGAAGAAGGGTGCTATGACAGTAACCTTCAATCAATAAATCAATCAATCAATCATTTATTTGCTTGAAACATTGTACAATAATATGATGACAGTTCAAAAGTAGTCCACACATGTTTCGTCAACGCTGACGTGCAAATTTAAGAATTAGGTAAGTACTTAAGTAATAATTACAATATTTAAATCATTAATAATCAATCCTAATAATTAATAAAATTCACCACAACGTTCAATTTTAATTAATAGCTTAAATAAATAAATGTCAAATTCATTAAAGTACAGCCTTAACACAAGTACCGACAACAATTGTACAACTTTCCAACTCAATCGGAACACCTTAACTTTTTATAATATACTCAAGGAGATTAAGATAATGGCTTGGATGGAACAGTAAGCGGAAACAGCAATAAACCGTGACCTATGTGGCCCTTTTAAATAATGAGTTATCAATACTCTACCACCAGTTGGAAAATAAAGAAAAACCAGCAAGATACGTAAAACAATAATTTATAAAATCATCATAATTCTTCAGGTGTTTTTAATAAAATTAAACTGTTATAAAGCATACGTCCACAAAATAAGCTTTTAACAAATAAAAGCAGATTTCACGGAAGATTTGAGACGATCCCAAACGCAAACTCCTTGTATAAATCTCAGAATGTTTCCATTAGGAATAAGTCCCATAAATAATGTTCCGTGCAATAACCGAGCGGGGCGTTTGCACAAAATATTTGCATGTAAAGCAGCGAGCAATCCACTTACAGCGACTTTTACCTGCACGCTCGTCTCTTACAGTCTCCACTGCCATTGGAACATAGACCTCCCAAGAGACATCGAAAAATAATACAAGCAAAGATACCTACTACTCATTTACAAACGTAACGTCTGCATTGGTAGAATGGCCAAAATCAATATTCATGAGGGTTTGGGTTATTCAATTTAATTAATTTTAGTTTCACTGATCCAAAATTAAAAAATTACTTCATTCATTCATACCTATATTTTATAAAGTCTTTCAATTTGGCGACTTTCATGCTGCTTCACAATATCTTCCAACCTCCAGGCAACCAACCAACGTCAAAATCTGTTTGTAATTTGAATTTTTAAGATATTATGATAACTGATCGTTATATATCAAAGGCAGATCCATACGGATAATGCGAAAGTGTTTCTGTCTGGCTGCTACGCGTTAACGCGAGACATGTTGCATACTAGAGAAAGACGGGAACGCTATTAAAAAGATTCCGTGAGACTCAAGAAACCTGTATCCACATTCCACACGGACACCACATAGTCTAGTTAAAAATAAAAACGAAAATTTTAGCACTAATGGCATCTCCACGTCTTTTGTTGGACACAATTTGTCGAGGACTTACCTCTTCATAAAGAGGGTTGGAATTTTTCTTTATTGTCCGGATTATTGAGGACTCCTGAGAGGTTTACGCGATCTCAAGATGGCTGCCGATCTTTTACGACATTATCAAACTGCCATTCACCTCCGCTTGTTATTAAGTTATTGATGGCGGACCATTTTGCAGAGCTCTGTGTAACCAAGAGATAGAGGTATTGTGATATGGAGTTATACCTTTACAAAAATTGGGTTTGGCTTTTAGCGATTTCTTGAATAAAGATATTATACTTGTATTTTCTATACGTAGAATTTATTTTACAATATCCCTATTTAGTGCTTTAGAAAAGTTAAAATCACATGAATAGTTCGAATACTTGAAATGAAAAGGTCTCTTTTAAATAGGTAACAAGCATCAGACACTTACGCATTAAGATGAAATTGATCGGGTCCCCTTATGAGTTATGAATATTTTAAACTAGATAATGCCACGACTTCAGTTGCGTGGTTTAAAGCTTTTGCTTCCAACAACTTTTTTTGAAATAAACTAATTAAAGTAGTAGCTACTAGCTAATGCCCGCGACTTCGTCTGCGTGGATCGAGGTTTTTTGGCTCCCGCGGGAACTCCTTAATTTTCCGGGATACAAAGTAGCCTATGTGATATTCCAGACTACAATCTCGGTACCAAATATCAGCCAGATCCGTTCATCTTTTAGGGCGTGATTGAGTAACGAAAATCCATACATCCATCAAAACTTTCGCATTTATAATATTAGTAAGATATGTTTCATTCCAAATTTCAAATCAAATCGTTTCAGTGATTGTGGCTTAAAGGAGTAACAAACATTCAAACTTCACATAATATATACTATTGTAGGACAGTAGGACCTGACTTGACGGGTTTTGGAAAAATTCGATCTTATCATAAATCGATCGTAATATGTCTCATAAAAATCAAAATTCCCTATTTATTTTTAGTATAGTATAACATCAGAAAACATTGCTTTTCCCTTAAAATTTGTTCCCAAATTTGTTTCTGTATAATTATTATTTCTTTTCTGTTAGTAGCAACTATAAATGTTTACCTAATACGTAATATCGCTGAATTTTATGCTGGATCTTCTCGATGGGAATGGCATTGGGAGTGATTTGACGATTCAAAAGCAGGTACTTATTGTAGTTTATTTGAATAAAAACGTTTGAATTTGTGTTTAATAATTCTTTTGCATTAAAATGTATAAGTGCACAAAACACGCGTAGCCATTTGTTGTCGGAGCGGTCGCGTCGTTTTCCGTCGGCTGGAAAAACGATACATACATATATAATTATGGATTCATTACAATAAATCGAACAAGAATCTTTCCCTCTATTTTAGGTTAAAAATTAGAGTAATAAACATTGCTAAATCCATAGAATTTTTAGCACCAATAAATTAATAGATACACATAAGCCGCAACAGTTAAATGTGAACATGCGTATAATACTTTTGTACACTAAATTTTGTCAGTGTACGGAACGCGTAGCCGAGTTGTTGTCGGCGCGGTCGACAAAACAACGTAGCGCGTCGTTTGTATTTGGCTGAAAAAATCCATCATTACAATAAATCGAACAAGAATCTTTCCCACTATTTTAGGGTATTAGACAATAAGAGTAATAAACATTGCTAAATCCATAGAATGTTTAGGACCAATAAATAAATAGATACACATAAGTCGCAACAGTTAAATGTGAACATGCGTGTAATTCTTCTGTACACTAAATTTTGTCAGTGTACGGAACGCGTAGCCGAGTTGTTGTCGGCGCGGTCGACAAAACAACGTAGCGCGTCGTTTGTCATCGGCTGGAAAAAATCCATCTTTACAATAAATCGAACAAGAATCTTTCCCACTATTTTAGGCTATTAGAAAATAAGAGTAATAAACATTGCTAAATCCATAGAATGTTTAGGACCAATAAATTAATACATACACATAAGTCGCAACAGTTAAATGTGAATATGCGTGTAATTCTTTTGTACACTAAATTTTGTCAGTGTACGGAACGCGTAGCCGAGTTGTTGTCGGCGCGGTCGACAAATCAACGTCGCGCATCGTTTGCCGTCGGCTGGAAAAAATCCATCATTACAATAAATCGAACAAGAATCTTTCCCACTATTTTAGGTTATTAGACAATCTGAGTAATAAAATAAATAAAATGAGCCTTTATTGCAGCGCTAACAGTTTGGCTTAAAAAATATAATATTAATCTCTATACATTTGCTCTGTGTGTCCTTCGACATAGACCTCCTCTAAATTTTTCCACGCATTTCTATTTTTTGCTAACCTTATCCACATACTACCAATCAAGTTCCTTATATCATCCTCCCATCTTTTAAATTGTCTGCCTCTTCTTCGTGTTTTGTTCCTGGGGTACCACTCTAGAACTTTTATGGTCCACTTCTCATGATTCTCTCTTACCATATGCCCTGCCCATCGCCATTTCTGTTGTTTGACTACTGTTTCCACAGTTTTAAAGTTCAAATCAGAATCAGAGTAATAAACATTGCTAAATCCATACAATGTTTAGGACCAATAAATTAATAGATACACATAAGTCGCAACAGTTAAATGTGAATATGCGTGTAATTCTTTTGTACACTAAATTTTGTCAGTGTACGGAACAGTCGACAAATCAACGTCGCCCGTCGTTTACCGTCGGCTGACTTTTCAATTTGTACTGTTTCACGTAAGTGCAGTCTATGCACTGCCGCGTGCAGCTACTATACTAACAGTTGTTTTGGATGTGGTGTTTCATTTTTCTTTCCTCTATAAGAAGAGTCAGCAAGGCTTCATTTTTTTTTATCTAAAAAAAACACGGGGCGATACAAAGGCTGCGTTATTAGATTAGTATAGGTCTTCGTTCAATCGGACCCGGGGATCAACTTCGGTATAAAGTACGTACTGCTTGGTCGCGGTCGTTTGTACCCACGAAGGAGTTTTAATTCCTCGCCTGGAAGTTTTACATGACGTTTTACAAATAGGAGCTGATGGACTTTAGTTGGGCAGATTATTCGTATTTTTTTATCCACTACAAGTTAGCCCTTGACTGCTATCTCACCTGATGGTAAGTGATGATGCAGTCTAAGATGGTAGCGGGCTAACCTGTTAGGGGCATGGCAGTTATATTAAACACATACCCCTATTCAGTTTCTACACGGCATCGTACCACAGCCTACACATAGCCACGGCCGAAGCCTCCCACCAGGCCAGACCAGGGAAAATTCAGAAATTATAAATTCCCAAATTGAACCTGCCGGGGATCGAACCCGGGACCTCCGCACGTTAAGACAACAGCGCTACACACTGCGCCACGGAGGTCGTCAAAAAGGCTATATGCATATAAGGCGGCGCAAGACTGCTTCATGTGGAACTCTCAACAACTAACAAGAGATCTTTCCAGCGGAGCACGTCTATTAGTCGTCTAAGGATGTTGTAATATTATTATATCCTTGAATCAAAGTGCTTTTGTGTCTGAAAGTGTCTAAAATGTGCCAATCAAAATCAAAGGAGGCTTAATTAGGCATTTCAGAAACTCAACTCAGAAATATCTTAGAAACTCACCTAATAGACTGACAATGAATTTATATACGACACTGCTACGGAGACAGAAATTTTCAGTGGATGCACTGAAATACAGTCTATGTTTGCTTTACTCACAAAGTTAATTTTTTTTTTTTAATTGGTTTAGTAATCACTTGCACAATACTTGAAATAAAAAAACATCTTATAACAACAAGCTATGTGTAGTGATTACTTTAAATAAGTAAGCAAAGCATGGACTAAAACAAAAGCAACAACTAACTATTAAGGCTAAGAGATAAGAAATTACAACATTAAAAATTAATGTAATTTAGTTTACAACATTAATTTTTAAACGAGGCTATAATAAATAAATAATTAATTAAATTAACGTTAAAATATCAGAATTTTGTGAGTAAAATATTATTTCATTCTTTTTCTAGATGTATAATAATAAAAAGTTACAAGTTTTTATACCATGTCCAATAAATAATTGACTCTGTCTCGCATCCAGGAATTGCATTCGCCTTGCCCGTGTACACTAATGATAATTTATCTGCTCGCAACCTTCCTATCACCCCCCCCCCCCCCTCCCTCCAACCCCGTCCGCCTTGGAACAAGAATGCGGCTATCTAGATTAGAATATCTAATTCAGAAAAAGCTTATACCTAATCTAATTACAATTAAGATTTTCTGGATTCTGGAGCATACAAAATTAATTAAAAAATAAATTGGTTACAAGAAACGTGTTTTTTGACCACAACAGTCGAAAAAGTGCATAGTGGAAAAACTTGCATGATGGTATGAAACCCGAGTGCGAGCCCGATCGACTCGGCGGGTTTTATTATAGGTTTATGTCAAGTCAAGACAAGTCAAATAATGTTTATTCAATTTAGATAGGTATACTACACTTATTGACGTCTAGTTATTTATAAACTGTAATGGTGATGATCAGTAACGGTATCTTAAAACTAAAGCTACGAGGGTTCCAAACGCGCCCTGGTCTGAGAAGAGCCCACAACAAACTCAGCCGGTTTTTTTTGTCATTATCACTATTTCACAAATAATCATCTTAACTAAGCAACTATCAGAGCCATTAGATCAAATCATTGCCAATTACAATAAAAAAGGTCGCATACGATGTATAAAGGGTGAAAACAACGAATCGGACATGGATGCAAAGTACCTGATGTTGATGATATCCATTCTTCTTTTAATAAAATAGGTATAATACATCTGGATTCAAAACTTTTTTTTAATTTACCTGAGCCGAGAATCGCATGGGATAAACCTATAAACTGTCTGACTGTCTGAATAACATCTTATCGACGTACACTCCAGTTAACCTCTGGATTTAGGTACTTGAGGTTTAGCATGAAGTTTCCCAATGAGGCAAAATACTTCCGAAAACGTACATCCATCCAATAGAAGCGGAGACCAAGAGGGGATTTTTGGATTTACTCCAGCGCGGCAGATTAATATCAAGGCAGATTCTTTGGACCCTGTAGAGTACCTTCACCATATATGAGCCCTGTATATTGGTGGGTCTGTCTAGGACAGCAGATCAAAATATTAGATAAATAAAATCGATCATCAGAAATGCTCGAGCTGGTCAGATTAAGGTAGAGTGAGTTAATTACATGCTGAAAAGTGTACATTCAAATAATCTGACGATTTGAGCGAGACCCAAAGGAGTTGGAGAGTTACAAACTTTAAAAACTTAATCTGCTGCGCTGGAGTAATCCAAAAATTCCCTCTTGGGCTCCCCAACTACTCTATTGGGCTCTATTTTGAAATAAATATTAAAAAAAAAAAAAAAAACTACAAGCGCAGTCGAGGTCAGCTAGTATTCACAGTAGGGTATTTGACAACTATTTAGTCAAATCAGCAATTTTTATACGACTGCCTGAAAAAGGAGTAAATTTTTTCAGGGTTGTATGTGAGTTTATATATTCCACCATACCTTCTATACGCCTGAACCGATTTTGATAAATGAGGTATCGTTTGATAAATGAGGTATCGTTAGAATCCCTAGCTTATTCCGGGTGACATAGGCTAGTAAAATTTTAAAAAAAATTGATGGGGTGACCATGGTCCCGCATTAAAGACGAAGTTGAAAAAATATTCGAAAATAAGATTAACTATATAATCATCATCTAGAAAATGATGAGTAGATTCCAAAAATATATAACATTACAGTTCAATATCCAGTGATACACAAACAAATATCATTTAATAAAAATGTGAATAAGATTCCTAAGGCTATATATGCAAATCGCTTCTTATGGAGGTAAACTCCGAAAATAATATAGCAGGGCAGTCGTATTTTTTAATTCGTTAAATTAATTTCACTTGTTTATGTCTAAACGCGCGTCTATTAACTATAGTGTGGGATTTTGTATGGAATTCTCAATGAAATACCTACTACCACTATTTCAATACCTACTATCCACTTCTTTACTAATAATCGATATTTTAAAATGGTTATCCATCCAACATAAAATTATAAATGCAAAAGTTTGGATGGATGTATGGGTGTATGGATGTTTGTAACTCAATCACGCCCCAATGGCTGAACGGATCTGGCTGAAATTTAACATAGCAAATAGGCTTTTTATCTCGGAAAATTAATGAGTTCCCGCGGGGACTGAAAAACCTCAAACCACGTAGACGAAGTCGCGGGCATTCGATAGTCCAACATAAAACTAACTGGGAACGCGGATATTACGTCTTTTAGCAGTTCCTCTATTTAATAAGGTAGCCATAATTGGAAAAAAAATTTATGCCCGTTTGGATTTTATTTTACATAGATAAATATACTAGCGACGCTGTCACCGGGTTGGATATGTTTGTGGGACTGTAATTTATTTTTGACATCGGCAACATCCCAATTCAAAGAAAATAGAATAGAACATGACTAGCTTTATTGCCTAGACTACTAGGCAATAAAGCTAGTCGACCCCAACAATAATTCCTCAAGCGACGAAACTTTACATTATGATAAAATATCATGAGTTAAACGTATATTATAAATATCCAATACAAAATCATAATGGAAGTAAGGTTTCTTATGCTATACCCAATTGTCAACGCAGGAAGGTACATGATCGCGTAAAGGCAGTTTAGGTTTGATAATAAAATCGTTTTAAATATAAATTCTGCATGATTATTTCATTTGATATTTCGGGTTTGAGTGTAAATATACTACATACTAATATTTTAAAAAGAAATCGAGAAAATATTCAGTCATAAATGTTAAGTTTTAGGTATAAAAACCTAACTTCCGTACGGATTTTTGTTGGATATTTTTGTATGAGTTCATACCATACTATAACCCTGCCAAGTTTCAACGAGTGAGGATTTAATGCGGGGGTCTCCATACAACGAACCGCCCCGTTGCCTAGACTAATATAGGAAAATGGTATAGAGCCTATACTATTTTGTTGGTACCAGTTATACCTATTCAGATTGTACCCTGGAGGACATTTTAAAAGTTGTAACAACTTTCTTCTAGCCTTAAACTCTTCAATCGTCCTATTCAAATTCTAATTCAGACGTTTTCATCGTAATGTTTTTCGAGAACTTTTTCGCGCAATACAAAGTTGGATCAAGGTAAAACATTAATCTTAAGTTGTTTCCGAAACTCCCGGCGACCCATCATTAGTGGTCTAAGAAATGGTGGCAAACTACGAGAAGCTATTTCAATAATTATTTATCTACTACTAGATGATGCAGGCGACTTCATCCGCGTGGATTAAGTTTTAATTTTCCGGCAAAAAACGTAGCCTATATCCTTTCCCGGGATACAATTTATGCCTGTACCAAATTTCATCAAAATCGGTTGTACAGATGGGCCGTGAAAGTGTACCAGACAGATAGACACACTTTCGATTCATTTCATTTCTAATATTAATATGGATGCTAACAATGGAAAGAATTGGCAGATTTTAGTTCCATTCAACATGTATATTTATGGTTTAACCCGAGAACTTATTAATTTTTACTACATAAATTACAAAATGCATATTATTATTGCACAAATTACATTCATTTTTCGTCTTTTCATGTTCAGTAGTAGAGTCTACTATCTATATGCATCTCTCCGGATCCTACCGCATACGACTCGACTAAGATTATTTGACCTCATAGGTTGGTATCGATTGTAACCAGATATTAATGATAATAGCCAGGACCGGCATATTGAAGGAAAACTGTCTCACTGACTGAGCTTTGCACAATGGTTCTTTCTATAGTATATTTCGGATTACAAAATAAAAAAATATTTTCTAAAAAAAAATGGAAAAGAAACATCTAGTGAATCTCAAAAAACCTCAAAATTTGAGCCATCTCGAATTAAACCAAAAAAAAGTCCACCGTGTTCAACTCACAACCCTTGCACAAAAGATCCTCTAAACTTCCCACATACTCTCCGGCTATAGGGAGGTTCTCTATTCAGGTGCCCGTGTTTTTTATCTGGAAAACTTGGAAAAACTCGAAAGTAATCGACAGAAAGAATTAATGTGGCGTCACTAACTCGGCCGTCGCCTCTGACTTTTAAAAATCTCTCTTTCTTAATTTTTACATCATTGCAAGGTGTTATATTTTTAGTGATGCGCAACGTTATAGTGTCGATAACGTTATTTTTTAATTTGTAGCGTTATTTTACTAAACTCTGTGGTGTTTAGTAATATCATAAATGTGAAAGTGAATGTCCTAAAATACAATAAAACTGTCCACTAAGACACATTCTGATTTGCCACTGGTATTGAAAAAAGATAGCCCCAGAAGTATATTATGTTACACGAATTCCAAGACATTGAAACTTATAACCATACTAATAGATTGTGTCCTTCAATAAGAGACAAACGGTTCGGAGTGATGTTTTGCACGGGTATAGTCATTATCTAAATATGCTATTTATCCCGGAAAATCAATGAGTTCTTCCCGCATTTTTAAAACTAAACCCACGCAGGTATCATCAGAATCAGAGTATTATTAGTTTATTAGTATTATTAGTATTATATTATTAGTATTATTAGTATCAGAGTAGTTTATTCTTACGTACATTTTACACTTTTTGATCATCAATAATGCAAAGTATAAGAAGCGATGGTGATAATTAATTACGGTATCTTAAAACTAAAGTTACGAAAGCCAGCATCTAGTTATCGATACAAGTTATCCCATCACTACTGGCATCCCATCTACGTAGGGAAACCTATTAATAATTCTCGGGTGGGAAAGTTTAAAAGTGTTTCCTCCACCTTGTCGGCGGTGCTCGATGCTCATTAATTACACCAGCTCCGTCGCGGGTCTGATGATATTGTTACATCTTTCCGTAGCCACGGATGAATAAGTGATGATTACATTGATTCTCTATAACGTAGGTGTTATAGAGAATTACTTAGAACCCTCATGTAAGCTTCCAACCCCCATTTCACCACCTTTGGGGGGAATTTTTGTAAAATTGCTTATACAGGTTTTTATTATGTTTCCTCCACCTTGTCGGCGGTGCTCGATGCTCATTAATTACACCAGCTCCGTCGCAGGTCTAATGATATTGTTACATTTTTCCGTAGCCACGGATGAATAGATGATGATTACATTGATTCTCTATAACGTAAGTGTTATAGAGAATTACTTAGAACCCTCATGTAAGCTTCCAACCCCCATTTCACCACCTTTGGGGTGAATTTTTGTAAAATTGCTCTAACAGGTTATTATTATTTAAATCAAATTACCTAACTAAATTCTGATTATCAAGTCTCTAACTTCAAAAACACAGGACTTTCAAACAAAGTTACAACCCACATTTCACCCTCTGTGAGATAGATTTTCACAAAATTGTTTATACAGTTTATTATAACTTAAAACTAATAACCTAAATCCCGATTTTCAAGTCTCTAACTTCAAAAACACAGGACTTTCAAACAAAGTTACAACCCCCATTTCACCCTCTGTGAGGTAGATTTTCACAAAATTGTTTATACAGTTTATTATAACTTAAAACTAATAACCTAAATCCCGATTTTCAAGTCTCTAACTTCAAAAACCCAGGACTTTCATACAAAGTTCCAACCCCCATTTCACCCTGTGTGAGGTAGATTTTCACAAAATTGTTTATACAATTTATAATAACTTAAAACTAATAACCTAAATCCCGATTTTCAAGTCCCTAACTTCAAAAACTTGGGAACCCTACATAAGCTTCCATGTTTTTAGATTTTCGTAAAATTGCTTACACAGGTTTTTATTATGTTTCCTCCACCTTGTCGGCGGTGCTCGATGCTCATTAATTACGCCAGCTCCGGCGCGGGTCTGATGATATTGTTACATCTTTCCGTAGCCACGGATGAATAGATGATGATTATATTGATTCTCTATAACGTAGGTGTTATAGAGAATTACTTAGAACCCTCATGTAAGCTTCCAACCCCCATTTCACCACCTTTGGGGGATGCACTATGCTGTTGTAGATTCAAAAAATATAATTTAAAAATCAGGTAGGTTTGTACGTCGTTTCCTTAATTTTCTCATTTACTTAATGTCACAAGCATTTCCTGAGGGTGAAAATTAAATATAAAAAACAGCACTGCATTTTCAGCTGTCAAATTAAAAATGGAGCTCTATGTATATGGAAATAAGAGTCTAGTGAGCGGTAAAGTAAGGTTAGCAAAGAAGTAGGGTGGTTGTGAATATGACAGGTTAGAAGGTGCTTCGCTCAAGGTGGAAATGGATGCTTGGATTTCTAAGGACCTCCTTTGTGCTTATTGCTTTGTTTGGTCGAGCTAGAAACGTTTAACTTTTAAAATGGTAACCTTCTACTTCCAAGACTGTACCTGCAAAATATTCAATAGTTCTGCTTTTTTATATTCCATCTTACATAATTTAAAAGCACTTCAGAGTAATATATCTCGAAGAAAGTGCTCAGTTTCATAAAACAATATTTGAATTTTTCTCTTTCTACCCCTAACATGCGTGAGTTTTGATAAATATATTGTGCCAGTATTTTTTTATACATTTACACACATTTAAACTGATCTAGTTTAGTTAGCAAGTGGGCCTAAACCTTAAAAAACTTACGTTTTAGAGGTAAGTATACTAGTGAACAGTATCGGTTGCATCTGCATTAAATAGGTACCATTGTGATAACTGAAGTAAGTAATACTTTCCCATAAAAAATGGCCTATTGGCCTATTGGCCTATACCTACCATACTTAATATGAATTGAAACAACAAAATATCCTCAAATGCTCTAGATTTTTCGGTTAAGTTTTGTGTTGCCAGTAAGTAATTACTTTCACTGCTGAGTTTCTTGCCGGCTCTTCTCAGTAGAATCAGTTTTCCGAACCAATGGTAGAGTCTTGAGTTGTCATAAGTAACACAAGCTGTCCTACGGAAATAAATAAATCATTTATTTATACTGCCCCAGAATAAAAACAGTATCTTTTTAAACAAAGGTAGAGCAGTACCTACATGTTAAACTGTATCACTTGAAGGAAGCACGTGAGCTCAACAAGTTTATTACACCCCCGGTAACATAGAGTGGAGGGTAGACGCCTGAAAAATGGCTTTGCGGAGTGACGACTCAGCGGGAAAGTTTAAGTAATTTTTACCCTCACACCTCACAACGATAAAGCGTTTTTATTAACAGGTAGAGTGATGGAATTTGAAACTTTGTTATTTAGGTACAGGTTTTTGTTTGTGAATTGACGTCTAAATTGATAAGATTATAAAATATGCGAAAGTTTGGATGGATGGATGGATGTTTCTTACTCAATCATGCCATAACGGCTAACGGGTCTTACGAATAATGTTAGAGTAGACAAGCGATTATAGTATGAGGCTTTTTCAATATAATTCCTATCAAACCACTATCAACTTTGCCTTAGCTTATTCTCGTATAGCGGATGCGCCAAGTTATCTTATTTAGATATCTTTATTGCACACACAAAATATACAGAATACAGTTTAAAAGCAGTAATTACTAGTAAAACTAGATAGAAATGTGCAAAGGTAAAGGTAAAGGTAAACGCTAAAGCAATCTCTTACCTTTGGTGAAAGGATAAATAACCGGGAGCTCTGGTTGGTGCTGTATTTAAAAACAAAAAAAATAGATAAGAAATGCATATATTATAATAAATTACATAAACTTTAGACCAATAAATAGATGTAAATATGTATAACTACATATATAAATATACCTATATAAATAAATATATATCTTATGTATTTTTGTAATATTATTTGTTCCTCCACTTTTCTTCACTAAGAACCTTTTCAGCACTAAGAACGTGCAAAGTAAGTAAATTCCATTTTCAGACTATAAATAGTTTTTTTTTTTTTTTTATAAATAAATTATGGTACCATAAACTCGGAAGAAATCTATTTCACGATATCAGAAAATTGTTTCAAAATGTAACTTAAAAGTGTATTTATAACTTAAAACGTACTACGTAGGTAACTATTTATTTAATTTGTATTGAAATAGGTATTACTTGACAATTTGCAAACTTGGAAACTTGAGAAGGGGCTAAACTACATTAGGTGCGTTTTTTCGCGTCCGTCAAAACAGGAAGTCGCCTAAAGCGCTTCCGGCCGATAACAACATCCTGAACGAAGTTTGCCGAAGTTTGGCGAACTTCCGCGAAGTTTGACGAAGTTTCGCGAAGCAGGTGCTCGTTTCGGATAAAAATTTCCACCTTTTGTTGGGAATCTTTTTATGAGAGTAAGTTTTAAGACGGATCTGTTTTATGGGGAATTATTGTCGCTCCTCGGATAATACGGTGAGATGGGGAAAACTTTCGCCCCGCTGTGCTTTCGTCTTATCTTACATCACTTTCGATCTGATACACAGGGAAGGCTCGTATCTTATTATAGCACTCAATGAATACCTTATCATTTTGGAATAATAACAAAATATAGAGAAAAGAGCAACTGCTGCGTTTCTTGCCTTCTTTTCTCAGTAAAAGCTCTCTTGATAGAACCGATGATAGTGTCTTGAAGTATCATAATATGTGACACAAGTTGTCCTACGTGAAATAAATAAATCATAAATCATTTATCATTTATAACTTGGGAATTTATTATTTCTAAATTTAGCCAAGCCATTTAGCGTTCCGGTGCGATGCCGTGTAGAGGCCGATAAGGGGTTAAATAACTACCGTACCACTAACAGGTTAGCCCGCTACCATTTTAGACCGCATCATCACATTACCATCAGTTGAGATTCAGTTAAGGGCTAACTTAACTTTCATGAATCTATCACTGCTGCAAAAGTGATTACCGAGAAGAAACTCGATTAAATTATTTAATTATCAGCAAGTCTATGAAAATCAATCTCCTCTCCCCAATACTCATTAAGTAGATAACATTAATCTATCACTGAGCGATCACAGCCTAATCTGACGCGTCTGCATTAAACAACAATTTAGACTCCAGGTATTATAATAAATCTTCCGAATCGCCCCGGGACACTCGTCCAATACCAGCTATAACCCTTCCATATACCCCGAGCAAACGAATCACAACTCTATGGCTAATGTAATAAAACTGAGGGTAGGTGTAAAATTAATTGTAAACGTAACAGTCGGTTTAGGGCCGGTACACACGATAGCGGGAGATATTAATCCGTCAGATCGTGATTAGATTCGGTGGCACGGAGTAATATATTCTCAAAGGTGTCAAGAATAGTCACGTGCACAATTTTATCGATAAATAAATTCTTACTAGACAAGGAGACGTCGTCGGATGGATTTCCATTGCTGGTCGAAGGTATGAAGGATCTCCACAGAATACGATCTTGTATTGCTTACTTCCAACGACTCCCAGAGCTATTCATTTGAGATCATCTAGACACCAAAATATCATCCAACGCTGCTCTTTTTATACGACTGCCTGAAAAAAGGAGTATATTGTTTTCAGGGTTCATGTATGTATGTATGTATGTGAGTTTGTATATTCCACCATAACTTCTATACGCCTGAACCGATTTCGATAAATGAGGTATCGTTAGAATCTCTAGCTTATTACGGGTGACATAGGCTAGTAAAATAAAAATAAAAATTGATGGGGTGACCATGGTCCCGCATTAAAGACCAAAATTGAAAATAAGATTAACTATCATCTAGAAAATGATGACTAGATTCCAAAAATATATAACACTATAGTTCAATATCCAGTGATTCACAAAAAAATATCATTTAATAAAAATGTGAATAAGATTCTAAAGGCTATATATGCAAATCGCTTCTTATGGAGGTAAACTCCGAAAATAATATAGCAGGGCAGTCGTATTTTTTAATTCGTTAAATTAATTTTTGTTATCCACTACAAGTAACGCTTCCTACCCCTTATCGGTTTCGACGGCATCCTACGGTACGCTACCAAGTCGCTAAGTCTTTGCCGGTAGAGAGACTATGGTGACTTTATACCGAGGCTCTTTCTGATAGGAAGCCGCCATTCAAGCCCCTTCAAAATTCAAGCCTAGCCTACCAGTTCTGAAAGATAATTAAATACTTCGGTGCCTCGAACTATTAACAGTTAAAACTTAGACTTTTTAACCGACTAAGGGCTAATTTTTCAATCGTCAGATAAAGTTTGTCGGAGGAATAAATTTGACGTTTTGACAGGTTTTGTATTGAAAATCCGTGAAAGCGTCAAATTTATTCCTCCAATAAACTTTATCTGACAATTGAAAAATCGGCCCTGAGCTAAATAATGTAGATTAGATAAATTATGTAAGCGGAAACCTTTGAGCCTACAATTTTTACCTTATAGGCCTATTATACTGCACTTTTTACGCGGACCCTTACTCTTGAAACAGTGTAGTGTAATAATATTTAGAGAGAAAGGGTGCCTAAATTGATCCTTATTGCTATGTAATAAGCAACGCTCTAACTAGCGGCGGCCGCAAGTGCAGTGTAATAGGCCTATAGGTAGGCAGTGTAACTGCCTCGTAGGTCTAGTTAGCATGTTTGACTGCGGCCGACGAGGTCCCGGGTTCGAATCCCGGGTCAGGCCATAATTAAGTATCGGATTTTTCTGATTAGAAATTCCCAGTACTAGCCCGGAGTTAGGAAGTTGGCGGAGTTTCACCCCCGTGCCTCGGAGAGCACGTTAAGCCGTCGGTCCCGGTTATTATCACTAACACGATAATAGTCGTTGAAGTCCGCCAACATTGGAGCATGGTGGGTCTAAGCTCTAATTCCCTCTCCCCTATGAGAGTGGAGGCCTGTGCCCAGCTGTGGGACGTTAATGGGCTGTAGTGGTAGTGGTAGATACATAAGTAACCGCTGTCCTTAGCATTGCTGGAGCGAGTCAAATGCTCTGTAATAACACATTAAGAATAAGAATAAGAATAATATTTATTTTCATAAATGATTGACATGATTAAATAACGGTCCCTACCCTCTACGCTAGGATAACCTGTATTGCAGAGGGTAGTTCCTTCCAGTGATACATGTGAAAATATAACTAAAAACTAATTACTTATTTACGTGTGGAAAACTGAGCGTATCTGCGTGTGTATGTGTGTGTGTGAATGTGTGTGCATGTGTGCGTGAAGTGCCTGGTGGTAGTGGTAATAGGCCTATAATTTTGCTTTTAATCGACTTCGATACTCAGGTAAGTCGACAGCACACATCCCTATCCCCCGCTCGCTAGGATACTCGCAGTTCGTGCCGCGGCAAACGTCCGGCGTCTTAACACCTCCAGACATCAATAACTTGTACCCCAGCAGTGCAATAGCCCGCTTGTTTACACACTGATACTGTATGAGGCGTATATATTAAACGTAAAAATGTGTAATGGAACTTGTAGGTTGTAACTTGTGGTAAGTTGGAAAATATTTCTTAAAATACTGCTTTAAAACGGTACCATAAAAGAACGAAGAGAAATGTTAACTGTGTAGCTGCTCTAGTAACAGTCAACTGTTCCGTTAAATCCATACGTAAGTAGTTACGAATAACTAAAATCAGTGCTATACGTTTCCTGACACGTAGGTATGATATATTTATTTATTTTATTTTAAATAAATAAACCGTCCGGCGTCTTAACGACACCTCCAGACATCAATAACTTGTACCCGAGCAGTGCAATATCCCGCTTGTTTACACACTGATACTGTATGAGGCGTATATTAAACGTAAAAATGTGTAATGGATCTTGCAGGTTGTAACTTGTGGTAAGTTGGAAAATATTTCTTAAAATACTGCTTTAAAAGGGTACCATAAAAGAACGAAGAGAAATGTAAACTGTGTAGCTGCTCTAGTAACAGTAATTAAATCCGTACCTAAGTAGTTACGAATAACTAAAATCAGTGCTATACGTTTCCTGACACGTATGTATGATATATTTATTTATTTTATTTTAAATAAATAAACCGTCCGGTGTCTTAACACCTCCAGACATCAATAACTTGTACCCCAGCAGTGCAATATCCCACTTGTTTACACACTGATACTGTATGAGGCGTATATTAAACGTAAAAATGTGTAATCGATCTTGCAGGTTGTAACTTGTGGTAAGTTGGAAAATATTTCTTAAAATACTGCTTTAAAAGGGTACCATAAAAGAACGAAGAGAAATGTAAACTGTGTAGCTGCTCTAGTAACAGTAATTAAATCCGTACCTAAGTAGTTACGAATAACTAAAATCAGTGCTATACGTTTCCTGACACGTATGTATGATATATTTATTTATTTTATTTTAAATAAATAAACCGTCCGGTGTCTTAACACCTCCAGACATCAATAACTTGTACCCGAGCAGTGCAATAGCCCGCTTGTTTACACACTGATACTGTATGAGGCGTATATTAAACGTAAAAGTGTGTAATGGAACTTGCAGGTTGTAACTTGTGGTAAGTTGGAAAATATTTCTTAAAATACTGCTTTAAAACGGTACCATAAAAGAACGAAGAGAAATGTAAACTGTGTAGCTGCTCTAGTAGCAGTAACCTGTTCCGTTAAATCCGTAGGTACCTGAGTAGTTACGAATAACTAAAATCAGTGCTATACGTTTCCTGACACGTATGTAATATGATATATTTATTTATTTTATTTTAAATAAATAAACCGTCCGGCGTCTTAACGACACCTCCAGACATCAATAACTTGTACCCGAGCAGTGCAATATCCCGCTTGTTTACACACTGATACTGTATGAGGCGTATATTAAACGTAAAAATGTGTAATGGAACTTGTGGTAAGTTGGAAAATATTTCTTAAAATACTGCTTTAAAACGGTACCATAAAAGAACAAAGAGAAATGTAAACTGTGTAGCTGCTCTGGTAGCAGTAACCTGCTCCGTTAAATCCGTAGGTACCTAAGTAGTTACGAATAACTAAATTCAGTGCTATACGTTTCCTGACACGTAGGTATGATATATTTATTTATTTTATTTTAAATAAATAAACCGTCCGGCATCTTAACGACACCTCCAGACGTCAATAACTTGTACCCCAGCAGTGCAATATCCCGCTCGTTTACACACTAATACTGTATGAAGCGTATATTAAACGTAAAAGTGTGTAATGGAACTTGCAGGTTGTAACTTGTGGTAAGTTGGAAAATATTTCTTAAAATACTGCTTTAAAACGGTACCATAAAAGAACGAAGAGAAATGTAAACTGTGTAGCTGCTCTAGTAGCAGTAACCTGTTCCGTTAAATCCATACCTAAGTAGTTACGAATAACTAAAATCAGTGCTATACGTTTCCTAACATGTAGGTATGATATATGTTTAAGGCAAGGGAGTGAATAAGCATTTTCTAGGCAAGCGCACTCAAACCTAAACCTCATCATTGCTTTTCATAACTAGGTATGATTATCATCAAGCGCAAGTGTATCTTGTAATTAAAAAAATCTCTTCCGTGGCTTTTGTCTGATTTGGTGATTACCCTGTAGGAAAACACTTTGAATTAAGTAATTATGGTGAATGATTGAGAGGAACAATCATAAAATTTAAGCTGTTGAAAGCCTTTCGACTCGTCCGTGTAATCCGCGCGGAGTTCAGACAGGCAAGTAGGCAGGTATGTCTAGCTACACGTCTAAAAGGAGACGGAGTGCTTTCGTACGATACAAACGTCTACCGTCCGTTCTGCCGTACCTACGGTTCGTCCAAACGAACGTCGTACTCCATGCAACACTTTCTTACACACATCCATACTAATATTATAATTGCGATAGTGTTTCTGTCTGTCTGTCCATCTGTCTGTCTGCTACGCTTTCACGGCCAGCTTGTTCAACCGATTTTGATTAAATTTGGTACAGGGATAGCTTGTATCGCGGGGAAGAACATAGGCTATTTTTAACCCGGAAAATTAAGGAGTTCCTGCGGGAATCGAGTCATCTAGTTTTTCAATGTCACTAGTTAGTTCTTAACTGCGATCTCATCTAGTGGTGATTATGCGGTCTAAGATTAACCGTTAGGGATATGGCGGTAATATTATTCAATCCGTACCCTCAATCGGCCGAAGCTTCCCACTAGGCCAGCAAATAGAATTCAGAAATTATAAATTTCCAAATTGACCATGCCGGGGATCCAACCCGGGACTCCTCATACAAGATCGCAGCTGTGCCAATAGTCACCTAAGTGGAAGTCATCACAATATCATCATCATTTTAAGATCTCTAAGCGAAACTTTTGCAAACCTAAACCGTCTACTGTCAGACTTAAATAAGAATCCGACTTATAGTTTATCGAGCTGAATTTTATGAAACTCAAACTTCAACACTTGATGAGATTATTCGATAAGGCTAAATAGAGGGAATTACCTAATCATACAAAAATTATCTATTTGAAAGATTATACAGAATTTTAACAATACCGCTGTTTAACTGCTCGTTTTAAATGACATCTCCGCATTATATTCTTTGACCCAGTGGGCCAGTACTCTGTCAGAGATAGCTTTTTGACAGGTAGCTACTAAGTAGGTAGGTTCGCGACGTATTTTAATTCGCAACTAATTTCCAGTGCTTAGCAGTTTAAGCGGATTCCGAAGTTGATAATGACGACAAAGTTGGGACACGGCCGGTGAACTGCGGGTGGGTTTTTTGGAAAACTTTGCGGAAATTGTGCGATACAATCTGTACTGCCGGGCTTAAAGCCTGCAACAGCGACTAAACTAAATTGACGTCAGGGACTAAAACACAAGTCTAACTTTTCCGCCGAGATGAAAAGACATTGGAAAATGCATAATCAGTATCAGTAAGCATCTATCTAATTTTTTTAGGGTTTCATACCTCAAGAGGTAAAAAGAAACCCTTATAGGATCACTTCATTGTCCGTCTGTCTGTCGACCAATTTTTTCTCGGGAACACGTGGAGGTATCAAGTTGAAAGACAGTCCTATTGTAGCTTATCTATTATTTTAACAATTCTACTTAATTTATTTCAATACATACAAATTCTTATTTACATAATATATCTATTCTATATTTTAAAGTATTATTAAATAAGTTAAATAGTATTTTAGCTGGAACGGATTCCGGTTCAGATAAAATACTATTTAACCACCCAATATCATAATTTTTTAAATTCAATGTCGACAGAGCTTATTCCCTCAGACTGTAATATCAAGTTATTAAGCAGGTACGGTCCCTTGATGCTGTAAAAAAATCAAGCTTCTATGTCAACGCAATCAATAGATACGGACGTTTATGCCGCATATTTTGACACTCGCCAATAAATCAAGACCATTCGATCGCCTCAACAGTCAACGCGACGCTAGCTACGATTTGTATGGAATTGTCAAGCGTTTGATGACAGAAAATGACAGCTGACGCTCAATCAATACCATACAATGGGGATGATGACAACGCAATCAAATCAGCAACTCTTTAACAAACTTAAAAACGCGCTTCTAGTATGGAAGTTGTATGAAATTCGCAAGAGTGACGTCATCAAATTTCAACGCACTTTATTTCTTTTATCTATATTTTAAAATGGTTATCAAACTTAAAACTAATTGAGGATGTGAATTTTAGGTCTTTTGGAAGACCCTCTATTTAATAAACAGTAAGAAATAATTTATTTTTGATATAGGCATCATCCCTATTAATTGGTAGATAACGTTGTCACGATCGAGTAAGTATAGAAACTCCCACTTAGCCCTCAGTTTGACAGTTTTACGTGATCTCTAATTATCTACGCCCTGGATCGTAGTAAAGTCAGTATCCTATGCCACCGGGATATTCTTTTTTTTATTTAGATAACATACCCGAAGAGACCTTACAATTGCCCAATGCGTCTCTCCAGACTACAAAATAAGAGTGACAAGAAATAAAATAAAAAAGTTAATGTACTAGCTTACAATTAACAATATAACACAACCAACATCCCAGCTCCGGATTGCTAATGTTCTTGGGTTGATTATATTATGATTGGGCTTCTTTACAATTTAACTAACTGTACGCCCAATTGGGTATTTGACAACTAGTCAAATCAGCAACTTTTTTTTAAACGTCAAAACGCATGCTCAGAATGGATTTTGTATGAAATTTTAAGTTGTGTCATCAATTGTTCCACGCATTTTTTTACGTTAATCGATAGTTTAAAATGGTTATTCAAAATAAAAGTAAGGACGTGGATATTACGACTTTTGGGAGATCCTTTATTTACCACTACAGCCCATTAACGTCCTACAGCTGGGCACAGGCCAGGAGCCATAGGAGAGAGGGAATTAAAGCTTAGATCCACCACGCTGCTCCAATGCGAGCGGCTTTAATGACTAATATCAAGTTAGTGATAATAACCGGGACCGACCGACGGCATATAGGAAGGATGGATAGGATGAAACACCAACTTCCAACTCTGGGCTGGCACTGAGAATTTCTTAACAGAAAACCTTTTTTTAAAGCTGGGAAATGCGTTCAGGCATCCCCCCTCCCCCGGAATAAATAAATAGTGCAGATAAATCGCATTCTTTCTGGAGGGGTATGTGGGACTCACTGACAGAGCAGAATACCCACTAAAACCTAGCGGACACGTCTTCCGTAGCAGTCTCTTAATATAAAACCTAACCTAACCATTTATATGCCCGACCGGAAACCGAACCCAGGACCTCGTGATCCGCAGTCGACCATGCTAACTAGACCAACGAGGCAGTTGACTGGAGACTGGATCATCACTTTAGAATAGGTAATTGCAGTAAAGGGCTAATTTGTAGTGGGATAAAAGATAAATAACGAACCGTGATTTATAAGTGTATCTCAACAAGTTAACACTATAAAAGTAAAGTTCGCGGTAACATTTACGGGAACTCCTCTCGTGGGGGCCATGGCAGGTGTTAACAATCGCAATCTCTTTTTACCACCGCCTCGTACCACTCTCTAGGGACACGTGTACCGAGTTACAGTGCAAAAGGTTACTAAGTACCTACTACAACAATTTATTTTTATTTTTATACGACTGCCTGAAAAAAGGAGTAGGTATATTGTTTTCAGGGTTCATGTATGTATGTATGTATGTGAGCTTGTATATTCCACCATAACTTCCATACGCCTGAACCGATTTTGAGAAATGAGGTATCGTTAGAATCCCTAGCTAATTCCGGGTGACATAGGCTAGTAAATTTAAAAAAAAATTGATGGCGTGACCATGGTCCCGCATTAAAGACCAAAATTGAAAAAAAAAATCGAAAATAAGATTAACTGTATAATCATCATCTAGAAAATGATGAGTAGATTCCAAAAATTAATAACACTAGTTCAATATTTAGTGATTCACAAAAAAATATCATTTAATAAAATATGTGAATAAGATTCCAAAGGCTATATACGAGTATATATGCAAATCGATTCTTATGGAGGTAAACTCCAAGAACAATATGGCAGGGCAGTCGTATTTTTTAATTCGTTAAATTAATTTCATTATTATCCCACTTCAGAGGCCCAATTGTCTAAGCCAATCGTATTTATTTGACAGTTCATAACGTATAACTCGAACTTTTTAAGGTGTACATACATGCGTTTTGACGTGCAAGCATCTATGACCTCCATAAACAGGTCGAATTATACGTTTGACAGACGTTTACGATTACGCTTTCCTTACATAATCGGGGGGTAGGTTAGCCCTCGCCTGCAACCTCACCTGGTGACTCAAACTCATGTTTTTTTAAATCAAATAGCTAAACTTTAAAAAGTTTATAGACGTTAAAGCCCGCCAACCAGCATCGGAGCAGCGGGGTGGGTCTAAACTCCATAGAGTATAAATATAATATCTACTCTATGCTAAGCTCCCTCTCTCCTATGAGAGGGGAGGTCTGTGCCCATCAGTGGAACGTTCAAGGGCTGTAGTGGACTTTAAAAAGTGATTCTGAATCGTCGAGTAAATCTATCATGATTGATAATATATCGCAGTCATAGATATTTGTGGGCTAGCTTTGCCAGTATAGGGCGGTAACTCGGCCAAAGCTTCCCACCGGATCAGACCAGAGAAAGATCAGAAATTATAAATTCCCAAATTGACCCTGCCGGGATCGAACCCGGGACCTCCCATGATAAACACAGCGCTCACCACTGCGCGAGGGAGGTATACCTTATAAGTATAGGTACTCCTGCCTCGTATTTAATATTGCTGCAGGTCGTGAGCCCTTTCCATTAATTACATAATACTAGGGGCTTTCTCATTTGTATAGCGGCGATATACGAGTAGCCCAGTGATTTAGACGCTTGGTTTCCCATTCATTGGTCCGGAGTTCGATCTAAATATTCGATTCACTTCGACCTTTTCGGAGTTATGTGTTTTAAGAAATTAACTATCAGTTGCTTTAAGCGTACCTAGCAAATAGACTGTCTATCTGCTACGCTAGACAGCTAGACGTCATCGTCGATTTTAGGGGAAAAATTAAAAACAAAACTTTTTGGACTTTATTCCTAATTATTTTTAAAATAATATACCGCAACCCTATGTAACGCTATAAAAATATTTTACTTCGCATTCGCTTCTATGAGAGCCCCCCTGAAATAAAGATTTTTATATCTTTTCCATGCCATATTCGGCTGGAGGCCATCGGTTTACATATTATATTTAAATTTAAAGTAATTACGTTCAGTAATTCAGATGTTATAAAGCTCTGACAGACGGACGGGCAGACAAGTGCAAATTCACTCAAGTAGACTCAGAGACCTTCGCTTCGCTCGGTCAAAAATATTTTACTTCGCATTCGCTTCTATGAGAGCCCCCCTGAAATAAAGATTTTTATAACTTTTCCATACTATATTCGGCTGGAGGCCATCGGTTTACATATTATATTTAAATTTAAAGTAATTACGTTCAGTAATTCAGACGTTACAAGGCTCTGACAGACGGACGGATGGACAAGTGCAAATTCTCTCAAGTAGACTCAGAGACCTTCGCTTCGCTCGGTCAAAAATATTTTACTACGCATTCGCTTCTATGAGAGTCCCCTGAAATAAAGATTTTTATAACTTTTCCATACCATATTCGGCTGGAGGCCATCGGTTCACATATTATATTTAAATTTGAAGTAATTACGTTCAGCAATTCAGAAGTTATAAGGCTCTGACAGACGAACAAGTGCAATACTCAATACTCAATATCATTTATTCATATAGGTACACTGTAGGTACACTTATTGACGTTGAAAATTACTTACTTATAAAACATGACGGTGATAATTGGTTACGGTATCTTAGAACTAAAGCTACGAGGGTTCCAAACGCGCCCTGGTCTGAGAAGAGCCCACAACAAACTCAGTCGGGTTTTTTTTCTTTTTATTATCACCATCTCACAAATCATCTTAACTAAGGAACTATCGGAGCCATAGAGCAAATCATTGCCAAGCTTCCTTGTCGTTTAAGTAATCCTTTACATTCTCAAATTCTCTCAAGTAGATTCAGAGACCTTCGCTTCGCTCGGTCAATGGGCATGATGACTGATTTTGAAAAATGGTCAGATTATGTTCGGAAGTATGTACTATTTCGAAAAAATATATTATTTCAGCAGAAAAATAAGGTTTGGTAGATAAAATTGGCATTTGAAATTTAAATTTTAAAATTCACGCCAAAACGCTCGCCGGTGTCATGGCGTCGTTTGTGACGTCACTATTGTTGTAACCAATGTACTCTGTGTGATTGTCAAAGCTCGAAAACAAACAATTGTGACGTCATTCGCTTCTTGGTGTTTAATCCACTATGGCGGATTGCTGTATTTTATAGTTTAATTTTATCAAAATAAATAGCACTCTCACTCGAAATAGAAAAATAAATACGTTTGTTTATAATCCATGAATCCTATTTCATTGGATAAATTCATAATTTCATTGATTCTTGGTTACTGTCATCATGCCTATTAGTATGGATGCTTACCTACTGCGATAGGTAAACCATTATCACATGTTCAGCACTTCTCAGATTCAGATTCAGATTCAGATACTTTATTTGCATAATATGTGTACAAATAAGATGGTTAATTTCGTCATAGTCCCAACATATTAGCCAGACCGGCGTACAAATATTATTTAGGTTATGATTTATAGTGAATTTATTACATTACATTATTTCTATACGATTTATCTACATTTTAAACTCATACATAATATTTATTATTTTATATAAATTCTTAATTATAAAACAAAAACAAATTTATTATTAAAATACCTACCTACATACAAGTTAATTTACATTTATAATAAAAATAAATACGTATTGCATAATGAGATTTAAATTCTTTAATTAAGTACACTTAATTTATGCCTCTCTCATAGAGAGTTACATATTTGTTCCGTTTGCCGTGGAGACCCTTGGGCCGTGGAGTCTTAGTGCCAAAAATTTTTTGCGAGATATTTCACCGCGGTTAATTGCCTCATCTGGTGACAGAAGGGCTGGCTCATTTTTTGCGCAAAGGATCAGCTTGGCTGTCCAGCGCGGAAATGCAGCCAGCATTCTTGCCACCATTCCACGTGGGCATGATTTATATAGTAATTAGGTTAGGCTAGCTAGCGTTAAGTTCTATTGTATTATTTTCAATAAAAAAAAAATAATAAATAAAAAAAAAAAAAACTTGAGGAAAAAGAAAAAAATTAAGTACACTATCAAAATTATTGGTCATGTTTGATCAATTATACCTAAATAAGAATGTCAAAAGTGTCAGAACCGTTTTTTATCGATTCTCGTGAAGATCGTTCTCCGCTCGAGCACTGAGTGGGGCGGGGTTGTATCGCGTCAGTTTAGACACAATCGCGGGCTAAGCACCTGTGAGCTGCGATACTTAACCCGTTTGCAAAGCGCTGACTGCTATGGGATCTTTTACGTGGGAAAGTGACGCCTAGGGATGTGAGAACAGCAACAATATCGTTATTATTGTTTTTTTTTTGTTTATCCACTACAAGTTAGCCCTTGACTGCGATCTCACGTGGTGGTAACTGAAGATGCAGTCTAAGATGGTAGCGGGCTAACCTGTTAGGGGCATGGCAGTTATATTTAACCCATACCCCTATTCGGTTTCTACACAGCATCGTGCCGGAACGCTAAATCGCTTGGCGGCGCGTCTTTTACCGGTAGGGTGGTAACTAGCCACGGCCGAAGCCTCCCACCAGGCCGGACCAGGGAAAATTCGGAAATTATAAATTTCCAAACCCTGCCAGGGATCGAACCCGGGACCTCCGCACGTTAAGGCAACAGCGCTCAACACTGCGCCACGGAGGTCGTCAATTTTCGTCGTTTTTCTATTTATTTTGTCATCTTGTCCGAAATTCCTCACGGTCTAAGGACCCAATGTCTGTGAACCAGTGGCGTGCAGTTCATAGAGGCATAAAAGCACTGCTTACCCATATGGAAATATGTCAATGCTCATTTTTCATCAAGACAGTCAGCAAATAGGTATTCTCACTAAATAATGCCTACCCTAGCTTTAAACCCTGTGCACGCTACTGCTGTGAACCACCACCACAACCACCACTACAGCCCATTAACGTCCCACTGCTGGGCACAGGCCTCCACTCTCATAGGAGAGAGGGAATTAGAGCTTAGACCCACCACGCTGCTCCAATGCGGGTTGGCGGGCTTTGACGACTATTATCATGTTAGTGATAACAACCGGGACCGATGACTTAACGTGCTCTCCGAGGCACGTAGATGAAACACCACCAACTTCCTAACTCCAGGCTAGTACTGAGAATTTCTAGTCGGAAAAACCCAATACCTAATATTATGGCCCGACCGGGACTCGAACCCGGGACCCCGTCGGCCTCAGTCGAACATGTTAACCACTAAACTAACGAGGCAGTCTGTGAACAGTGATATTAAACTGCCAGTGATAAGATGCCTGTGATATTAAACTGATCCAAGACATGCTCGCTTATTATTAGGCCTCATAAGAAATCTGAGAGTCACTTAATGTGCGATGGTGAGAGCTACGCTCGGAGTGTCTTTACGTGACCAAATCATAATTAATGAGGAGTTGGAGACCCTACCCACATAGCTCAATGATTGCGAAGCTCTATAGCGATGTGGGGGAACATATTACTAAAAACCTTTAGACTTTGAATGATGGAATAGCGACCTCGCACCAGAAAGCACAGTATTTATAGTAGACATGACACCCTGAGTGTCATGTCTACTATAAATCAATGGACATGGACATAATAAAAAGAAAAGAAAACCCGGCTGAGTTTGTTGTGGGCTCTTCTCAGACCAGGGCGCGTTTGGAACCCTCGTAGCTTTAGTTTTAAGATACCGTAACCAATTATCACCATCATGTTTTATAAGTAAGTAATTTTTAACGTCATTATGTGTACCTACAGTGTACCTATATTGAATAAATGATATTGAGTATTGAGTATTGAGACAACTATAATCGAGTCGCGGATAGTTAGCCGCTAGATATGGCTATAGGCAGCACGAGCACACGTCAAATCGAAGTCTCTACAAGAAATCTAATTGTAAGAGTAAAGGTTACTAAGTTCATAATTATGAGTAGCAGGAGCTGACGAAAATGAAAAAAAATACATAATTATTAGTAGCAGGAGCTGACGAAAATGAAAAAAAAAAATACACAATTATTAGAAGCAGGAGCTGACGAAAATAAAAAAAAAATACATTATTAGTAGCAGGAGCTGACGAAAAAAAAAAGCCTGTAGTTAAGTAAACAGTAAGAATATCGATATCGATATGAGCCGTCACGTCACCAGAAGCATCGAGTATCGAGTCCAAGTGGTCGTTGTTCTGGATGCATGGCCATCGAGCACGCGCGCGCTCTCCACCTTCAGTCAGCGATTAGTGGGTCACTGGGACTGGGCTATTCCTGGAGCATAAATACTTTTTGTCCTTGTAATATTTTCTGCTTTCGTTTTATTTAGATCTAGGGTAGAGTGTACCTACATACTTACCAAGTTCAGTTTCTATTATTATACGACTGCCTGAAAACAGGAGTAGGTACCCTACTCAAATCGTCCGCCATTAGCCGACTCGCCCAGAAACAAAATATAATTATTTTATTTGGGGGTAGTATTCTAAAACGCTGTTCAATTAGATGTTATTTCACAAAAAAAAACACCATGCTCTTATGTTTTTTGTGCAGTAAGAAGCACACATTCAATTTTACACAAAAATAATATGAAATTATTGAAAAATCATCAAGTTAACTTACCTTAAAGCGCGAGTGTGTCCTCACTTTAATACTTATCGTTTGGCACTGCGTTCGGGGTCGACTTACGATTGCGTCATTCAAAATATCTCCTGTCCTGTTCTAGCATAGTTAAACCTGTGCGTCCGCCATTACCCACCGTCCGTGATTCCCCCACCCTCCCCTATTTATACGACTGCCTGAAAAATGGAGTATTATACGACTGCCTGAAAAAAGGAGTATTATACGACTGCCTGAAAAAAGGAGTATTATACGACTGCCTGACAAAAGGAGTACTTATATTGTTTTCAGGGTTCATGTATATATGTATGTATGTACGTTTGAATGTGAGTTTGTATATTCCACGATAACTTCTATACGGCTGAAACGATTTTGATAAATGAGGTATTGTTAATATCCCTAGCTTATTCCGAGAGAATTAAAAAAATATGTATGGGGTGACCATCCCGCATTAAAGACTAAAGTTGAAAAAAATATTCGAAAATAAGATAATATACTATATAATCATAATCTAGAAAATGATGAGTAGATTCCAAAAATATACAACACTATAGTTCAATAGCCAGTGATTCACAAAAAATATCATTTAACTAATAAAAATGTGAATAAGATTCTAATTTAACTAGATTAATTTAGATTTTTAACTTTTTAGTTCGTTTTTTGGCAGGGCAGTCGTATTTTATAATTTTAATAATTATGACTTGTTTAGATCTAAGGTTATTACTAGGTAGAGTGTACCTACTTTCTTATTTAAGATTTCGTTTTCTCTAGATTTAACTGATAGAGCGTACCTACTTACTTACCAAGTTCCTAATATTATACAATTGAAGATTCAAGCCCGCCAACCCGCATTGGAGCAGCGTGGTGGGTCTAAGCTCTAGTTCCCTCTCTGCTATGAGAGTGGAGGCCTATACCCAGCAGTGGGACGTTAATGGGCTGTAGTGGTGGAGGTGGTGTTGGAAGATTTAGGTAAAATGTTAAAAGAACGTGGGATTTTTAAGAACGGCGTGAGTTTATTTCTGGTTCTTCTCAATTATGACGAACATTCCGAACCAGTGGTAGATTCACTCGTAAGCGTTTCGCAACAGTAGGTAAGTATTTTTGAGTTTTCTTTCAGGTATAAGTATAGTCCAACCAACTTATCTGACCGGTGGCCAAAATTGTTTTTTGTTTTATTTTATTTTGAATAAATACTAGTGACGCTGTCTTGGGGTCAGATAAGTTTGTGGGGCTTATACCTATACCTACCTACGCAGCCACAAGTATTAATTTGTAAGCAATACACCTTAATTTGCCTACTTCAGCAGTCAGCCTCAAAGCATCGAGTTCCATTGATGGTGAATCTAAAATGATAGGTATCAAACCACGAGTGTGAAGTGTCCCTGTAATCAACCGCCATCAACGCACAGGATTATAGGGTAGTGTTACACCACGGTCCCCCGCACCTAATGTAAGCCTCAATCAAATAGATATGTCCTTTTATACGCACTAGTTTCAATGTTTTCAATTTTACTACAATAATATTCCTAAAGTGTTAAATATTTAATACTTTTCATTTTAATACGGCAATTTCTATTTTTATTTATTATTCTGGTTTATTTTAATGCTTTTAATTAATTTAAATAATTTTATGTGTGATGTTTTGAGTGAGTGAGAGTGTTTTAATGAGAATTAAGTTACATGGATAACTTAAATATTATAACAAGCGACCACCCGTTCCAAACTAGACTATAATAGATTGTCATTGCTTTGCACTAAGCATGATTGTCATCAAGCGCAAGCCTTTTTGCAATTTAAAAAATATATAATGATTCTACCGCGGTATGCAATGTAATATGTTAATTAATGTAAAGTAGTCGTAATACATATGAAATTAAATATATCTTGTTCTCCCTGCCCTTGTCCCATGCTACGTGGGGTCGGCACAACATATTTTCTTCTTCCATTCACTTCTGTTATCCGTCAATCTATCATTCACCCCTTATTAAAATTCTATTGAGTTTATTTAAGTGGAAATTTCTATTCGACTGAGCTTTAACATAGCCTGTAATTATAGTTCGTTTCTCTTCTGTAGCGGGGTGCGTTTGAGGTGTTTGCTGTGAACAAGCTTTAATTATAAGTATCCAACCATTGATGTATAATTCTCCTTAACTGATAATTTAGTAACAACAATTTCCACGTTTTATATCTCATTTGATTTTGTGACGAGCGAGGAGCGTTAAGAAATTCTTCTTAACGCTCCTCGCTCGTCACAAATAAATAAAACGATAAAATATTTTTGAAAAATTTATTTCGTGATCTTTAGTAGTAATAAAATAAAAACTCTACTTCTCAACACGCTACGTGAATGTGCCGTCGCGTTAAGGCACGGAACCTAGCTTTACAGTACGTACAGATAGACGCAACCACTGATCAAATAAAGATTAATCTAAATATTATGTATAAAATAATTTTGGTTAAGAATAATAATAAATAAAACGATAAAATATTTTGGAAAAATTTATTTCGTGATCTTCAGTAGTAATAAAATAAAAACTCTACTTCTCAACACGCTACGTGAATGTGCCGTAGCGTTAAGGCACGGAACCTAGCTTTACAGTACGCACAGATAGGCGCAACCACTGATCAAATAAAGATTAATCTAAATATTATGTATAAAATAATTATGGTTATGAATAATAAAAAATAAAACAATGAATATATTTTTGAAAAATTTATTTCGTGATCTTCAGTAGTAATAAAATAAAAACTCTACTTCTCAACACGCTACGTGAATGTGCCGTCGCGTTAAGGCACGGAACCTAGCTTTACAGTACGTACAGATAGACGCAACCACTGATCAAATAAAGATTAATCTAAATATTATGTATAAAATAATTTTGGTTAAGAATAATAATAAATAAAACGATAAAATATTTTGGAAAAATTTATTTCGTGATCTTCAGTAGTAATAAAATAAAAACTCTACTTCTCAACACGCTACGTGAATGTGCCGTCGCGTTAAGGCACGGAACCTAGCTTTACAGTACGTACAGATAGACGCAACCACCGATCAAATAAAGATTAATCTAAATATTATGTATAAAATAATTGTGGTTAAGAATAATAAAAAATAAAACGATGAAAATATTCTAGAAAAATTTATTTCGTGATTCTTCAGTAGTAATAAAATAAAAACTCTACTTCTCAACACGCTACGTGAATGTGCCGTCGCGTTAAGGCACCACCACCGATCAAATATATCCTTTCATTTTGAACCTTCATACTTATATACGTTAAGCTTGATTTGCATTAAACATCGAATGTTGGGTATATTTTATTCGGATGTGCGAATTGGGTCCTGTGACAGGTATTGTATAACAAAGTTGTGAACTAACTAACTAACCGTTATATTCAGCATTTGCCCATACAAAAATAGTCATTGTATGGAGATCAAACACATCATTTCGAATCGAAGAAAAAATGTCAAAAACAACGCCATTTTGGAATATGGCCCAAATACAGCAAATCACACCATTAAATTTGAGATTTGGGTGTGGTAGGTACTGCATTTTATACATGACACGACTTTCCTTAATAAATATACACCATTTATATTATGTTAGTCAAAAAAGTAAGACCTAAATACCTATTACACTTAATATAAAAAGACATAAAACTTAAAAAAATTGGATGTTGTTGTGCAAATGTATTTAAATTGAATGAATATTGTCACAGTACCCAAAATACCGTAATTTAAAAAAAATGTCGCTACATAACTACATGTCATTACAATGTCACTTTCATAAAATAATAGGCCTATTACACTGCACTTTTCCCAGGGACCCTTACACTTCAATCAGTGTAGTGTAATAAGATTTAGGGAGAAAGGGTCCCTAAGTTGGTCCTTATTGCTATGTAATAAGCGACGCTCTAAATAGCGGCCACGCCCACCCTTTCTTCAGGGCCCTGTAAAAAGTGCAGTGTAAAAGGCCTATAAGAACTAAACCTACAAAGCCTGAAACACACTAAGCGTACGATGGAAACGCGCATTGTTGGTTTCAGGCTTAATTTGAATACAAATTATACAAATACAGATCATTAGAAACTATGAAGTATTGAAAATTATAAAAAAAAATGTTTTAGACATTCACACTTTTGGACGGAAAAATAAAAAGCTCAAAAATCACTTAATAATAAAAGTGAAAAGATGTGCGTATAAATAATGATACAAAATAAAGACATTCGGACACTAAATCAAATAAAAGGCCTTAATCTATAATATTATATTGATTATCTTAAAACTAATTTGTATGATTCCATTAGATTAATTTACTGATTTTTATAAACAAATGCAACTCAACAGCCTATATCTGTAGTATTTTCATAAGCTTTGATTAATTCATAGTTTACAAAGAAAACTAGAATCTATTGACTATATTGTCGTTTACGCAACAACATAAAACAAAAAATCTTATTTTTAAGTTTGTTAGATTCGAAAAATGTACTGTTGCTCATAATAATAATATTTAAGTATAATTGATATTGTTGTTGATATAAAAATGTGTAAAATTCTAAGTACATCACTATAATCTTTGTTAGGCTAGGAACACATGTAGCGAAATTCCGCTTCATTTGTCCTTAGCCTTACACGGTACAAAAACACTGGTACCAATTATGTTGAACAAAAGACTAAGTAAGTAACTTATCATTTTAATCAAAGATTTTTTTTGTCCAACCAAGAATGTAATCTCGCAGAAAAAGGCAAATTAAACATACTACATTTATAAAAAAAGAAATTTAAGGCATAAATTGTGATTTTTATGTTTAATACTTATTCACTTTTAATACAAAAATATGTATTTTTACATATTTCTTTTTAAACAACCAATCTTACGAATGTGCTTTATTCGTGCGTATTTTTTTTTAAATCTTATAGCTATAAATTGTCACTTTGGACGAAAAATGCGGGTCGCACTAAAACGAACTCTATGTTTAAACACTAAAGTTGCAATTAGCATGATGAAATCGAAATTTTTAATATAATAATGTTTCATGAGATTCATAGACTAAGAGATAAGTTATAAACGTAGCCAAATGGCACCTTATGGGAGAGAACAATAGAGCGATTGGAAATATTTTTAAAATATCATCGTTATTGATATTAAAATATAAGTAGGCGTTAATTGCGGAAGTATATAGATACAAAAGGAACTTTAATAATAACCAAGTCTGTCATAAGAAGTAAAATGTCATAGTTCCTCTAATAAAGTTGTCATTTTGAAAGACATAGTACCTATTTGGCTCGAAAGACAATCATATTTTTAAAAAAAGGCATCGGTGGACAGATTTTTCGGAGATAGTAATTTCGTACAGTCCAGTCAGTCAGTCAATCAGTTAGTCAAGGATGTTGCTATCTCTTCCATATCTCGGGGAAGTTAACGATACGGTGACGGTTTTTCTCATCTTATTCACCAAGTGCGAAAACGAAGGAAGGTGTTTATAATAGCTTTCCTTCGAATATTAAGGGATTTCTTCACAATTTAGTGTATAAAGAAAACATTTAGTTTTTTCTCAAATGAATAGTCAAAATAGTCATAATAAGTACTATTTGTTTCAACTTGTATATGACCATTATGAAACAGTCATTTCGAAATTTTTTGTTGTGAACATTATACAAATGAAACAAATAGTACTTGTAGGCGTATTACACTGCACTTTTCACATAAACCCTTACACTTTTTTTTTTTATTTATTTAATTTAACAAAATAACTTTTACATATCATAATTAACTTGAATCAGTGTAGTGTAATAAGATTTAGGGAGTAAGGGTCCCTAAATTGGTCCTTATTGCCCTGAAAAAAGTGCAGTGTAATAGGCCCATTAAACATAAATGCCCATAAGTGCGATAAGGGCACGCGTACATTACTATCGATATTATCTAATACTGAATTTGAAATGTATGGAAAGGATTAGAGGTAGTTCACTATAAATTATTATTATTTACTTACATATCGCCGCCGTTGCGTCTAAAGAAAAAAAAATAAGATTATATTTATTCATATGTGTATGATACTTCCAAAATCCTACATCCTAGGGCACTTCCAAAATTCTAGATACGTTTTTTTATTGTTTCTGTAATCATGATTTTAACATTCCAATTTAAAAAAAAAATGCTGAAAACAAGAAAATATGAAAATTTGTGCGTTTGTTTTCAATGTATTTTCCGCTTAGTATTTCTTATTATTTACGGACTGGTTGCATAGTTCTTTTACCTTACATTTTACTGCCTATGAATATAAAAAAAACAATGCTAAAGTCCAACCCACAGAAAATTCCATCAAAATCGGTCAAGGCGTTTCTGAGTTTTAGCGAGACTAACGACAAGAAATCCATTTTTATATGTAGATATAATATGTCATGTATTTGATAACCGACTAAAATTTTAATTTATTAACAGACTTCAAAAAGGATGTTCTGTATTCGACCCGTACATATATATGTTTGTTTGTTAAAGATTTTCTCTGAATCTTAATGAACCGATTTCAATTATTTTTTCACAAAGTAATTTCAGAAAAAATTTAGTATATAATACACTTAAGTATCTTCCTTTAGTACGATGTTATATACATAAAAGTACAGTCGTCACAAATATTTTTTATTTAAAAAAAAAAGTCTGATGCGTTTTCGTATTTTATAGTATTGAGCTAATAAATGAGCTTAATACATAAAACCAGTCAAGTCACAATTTTTTTTTTTAAAGTCTGATGGGTTTTTGCAATATTTCATAGTATTGAGCTAATAAATGAACCGAATGACGGTAGACGCAACGGCGGTACACGGTGAAGGCAGCCGGGTGCGGTGCGCTGCGGTGCGAAGTACAGTCATGTCACAAATATTCTTTATATTTAAAAAAAAAAGTCTGATGCGTTTTTGTATTTTATAGTATTGAGCTAATAAATGCTTAAAATGAAGCGAATGACGGTAGACGCAACGGCGGGACACGGTGAAGGCAGCCGGGTGCGGTGCGCTGCGGTGCGAAGTACAGTCATGTCACAAATATTCTTTATATTTAAAAAAAAAAGTCTGATGCGTTTTTGTATTTTATAGTATTGAGCTAATAAATGCTTAAAATGAAGCGAATGACGGTAGACGCAACGGCGGGACACGGTGAAGGCAGCCGGGTGCGGTGCGCTGCGGTGCGAAGTACAGTCATGTCACAAATATTCTTTATATTTAAAAAAAAAAGTCTGATGCGTTTTTGTATTTTAAATGCTTAAAATGAAGCGAATGACGGTAGACGCAACGGCGGTACACGGTGAAGGCAGCCGGGTGCGGTGCGCTGCGGTGCGAAGTACAGTCATGTCACAAATATTTTTTATTTAAAGAGTCTAATGCGTTTTTGTATTTTAAATGCTTAAAATGAAGCGAATGACGGTAGACGCAACGGCGGCACACGGTGAAGGCAGCCGGGTGCGGTGCGCTGCGGTGCGAAGTACAGTCATGTCACAAATATTTTTTATTTAAAGAGTCTAATGCGTTTTTGTATTTTAAATGCTTAAAATGAAGCGAATGACGGTAGACGCAACGGCGGCACACGGTGAAGGCAGCCAGGTGCGGTGCGTTGCGGTGCGGTTTGGTGCATTGCGTTGCGGTGCGTTGCGACGCGGTGCGGTTTGGTGCGTTGCGTTGCGTTGCGGTGCGACGCGGTACGGTTTGGTGCGTTGCGTTGCGTTGCGTTGCGACGCGGTGCGGTGCGGTGCGGTGCGGCTAGATGAAGAACTCGCGTCGCTTGGTGACGCGCGGGCCCGTGGCCGCGTTCAGCGCCGCCGCGTCCTGGTCCGCCGCGCCGTCCGCCCCGCGCTCCTCCTGGCCGCACACACACACACGACACTTGAGCGAGTTTAACTCGCGAGTATACTCACATAAACTTATCATCTAAAAACTGTAGTAAATCTAAATCTATCTGGAATAGCACATAGGCTACTTTTTATCCCGGAAACCTAAGGAGCTCCCGCGGGAACCAAAAAACCTCAATCCACGCGCGTATCAGCTAGTGTAAAATTAAATTTTAAAAAAATATAACCGTGTTTACCTGCGTGAGATACTCCCCCTTGTGTCGCGACAAGGCTCGCACAAGCACGATCGCCACGATGATCAGCAGCAGGAAGATCAACGCCAGCACCGCTGCGAAAGTTAACACAGCATCAGCATATATATGTATACTAGCTGCCCCGGCAAACGTTGTTTTGCCATATGAATTCAATTCATTTATTTCATAGACAACATTTGTGGTCCACTTCAGTGTTAGTAACAATATAATCTTAATATCTATGTTAGTACTTACAATCTAAGGTGTTAGTAACATTTTATCTTAAAACTATGTTAGTACCTAATATATATGAATTATTAAACTTGCTATTACGCTGCTCCCGAGCGGAGGAATTTGGCAAGACGGGACCCCATTGATCAGCTATCGGCCAGGGTTGAGAAATATAAAATGCTATCACAACATAGGCGTCGGTGGTAGGAGGGTAAAAATTTACGACTAAATGTATTTTCCAATTCCACACCATAAAAAAACTCCAAAAAAAAAATTTGTCCATAAAATAAAAAAAACACCCTTAACATTTAGGGGTGTTAAAAATTAGTTATAAACCTATTCTCATACCTACTGAATGTACATATGAAATTTCATCAAAATCGGTCAAGCCGTTTCGGAGGAGTATAAACACTAAAACTGTGACACAAGAATTTTATATATTAGATGTCACCGTAAAATTGTAAAATCTAATAATAATAATAATAAAATAGTTAATACTATAATCAGCAGCAGGAAGATCAACGCCAGCCACCACCACTACAGCCCATTAACGTCCCACTGCTGGGCACATGCCTCCACTCTCATCGGAGAGAGGGAATTAGAGCTTAGACCCACCACGCTGCTCCAATGCGGGTTGGCGGGCTTTGACGACTATTATCATGTTGGTGATAATAACCGGGACCGACGTTTAACGTTCTCTCCGAGGCACGGGGGTGAAACACCACCAACTTCCTAACTCCGGGCTACTACTGAGAATTTCTAGTCAGAAAAACCCAATACTCCATTATGGCCCGACCCGGGACTCGAACCCGGGACCTCGTCGGCTGCAGTCGAACGTGCCAACCACTAGGCCAACGAGGCAGTCAACGCCAGCACTGGTGTGAAAATAACCACCGCATTTAGCATCACAGAAACATTATATTACTTGTGATACACAACCCCGCATCTCCGCTCCCATGGGAACTTAAAAACTTCCCCTTACTCACTATCCAGGGATGCTGGAAGAAAGTTGGAATAGACAAGACAAGACAACAAGACTTGCGACATAGCAGCAACACACAAACCCTGTATTAATCAATAGCTGGCATCAATACAAGCAACTATTATGTGAGACCAAATCTTCAAAAGTGTCAGGTTTACGAGACACAAGCTATCAAAGTTAATAGGCCTATTACACTGCACTTTTTGCAGGGCCCTGTGGAAAGGGTGGGCGTGGCCGCAAGTTAGTGTCGCTTATTCGCAACAATAAGGACCAATTTAGGAACCCTTAGACCCTAACTCTTGTTACACTACACTGATTGAAGTGTAATGGGCCTATTACACTGCACTTTTTACAGAGCCCTGATGTAAGGGTGGGCGTGGCCGCAAGTTAGAGCATCGCTTATTCACAGCAATAAGAACCAATTTAGGGACGCTTTCACCCTAACTCCTATTACACTACACTGATTGAAGTGTAATGAGCCTATTACACTGCACTTTTTACAGGGCCCTGATGTAAGGGTGGGTGTGGCCGCGAGTTAGAGCGTCGCTTATTCACAGCAATAAGGACCAATTTAGCGACCCTTTCACCCTTACTCCTATTACACTACACTGATTGAAGTGTAATGGGCCTATTACACTGCACTTTTTGCAGGGCCCTGTGGTAAGGGTGGGCGTGGCCGCAATTTAGAGCGTCGCTTATTCACAGCAATAAGGACCTACTTAGGGACCCTTGCATCCTAATTCTTATTACACTACACTGATTCAAGTGTAAGGGTCCCTGTGAAAAGTGCAGTGTAATAGGCCCATTATTTTATGAAAGTGACATTGTAATGACATGTAGTTAAGTAGGGACTTTTTTTCAAAACTACGGTATTTTGGGTACTGTGACAATATTCATTCAATTTAAATCATTCAAAATCCAATTTTTTGAAGTTTTTGTCTTTTACATTAAGTGTAATAGGTATTTAGGTCTTACTTTTTTGACTAACTAATATAAATGGTGTATATTTAATTTAAAAGTGCAGCGTAATAAGTCTAGTAACGCTACTCACTGCCGAGGATAGCCTCGTCGGTGCGGTGGAAGTCCAGGTCGTCCCCCAGGTCGGAGGGGGGAGGGGGGCGCGTCTCCACCGGCTCCGGGGGGTGGGTGACCGGCTCCACGCCGCAGAAGTCTTCGTGCAGCTGACCTGGAGACAAGGGTGGCTTATAGCTTCTAAACTCACTAATCTAATATATAAAATTCTTGTGTCACAGTTTTAGTGTGTATACTCCTCCGAAACGGCTTGACCGATTTTGATGAAATTTCATATGTATATTCAGTAGGTATGAGAATAGGTTTATAACTAATTTTTACACCCCTAAGTGTTAAGGGTGGTTTTTTTTTTTGGACAAATTTTAGTTTATTGTTATTTTTTTATGGTGTGGAATTGAAAAATACATTTAGTCCTAAATTTTTATCCTCCTACCACCGACCCCTATGTTTTGATAGCATTTTATATTTTTCAACCCCGGTCGATAGCCGATCAATGGGGTCCCGTTTTGCCAAATTCCTCCAAGCAAGTTTTATAATTCATATGGCAAAACAACGTTTGCCGGGTCAGCTAGTAATATAAATAAAAATAAACATGAATATGGTCAACTTATAAGTCTAGCAGAAAAAGGTTGGGTGAGAACCGATAACTATGTTCAAGACCTGCTATAACAGCAACTTCAGAGGGTAGATATCATCGAACTCCACTCTGCTGACACAGCCCACGAAGCCTTCGTACATGGTCTCGTTGCGTCCTATTTACTGTGGGTCTGCTGACTACTTACCTCCAATAGACCTGACGTTGGGCGGCGGATCCTGCTCGAACAGCAACTTCAGCGGGTAGATATCATCGAACTCCTCTCTGCTGACACAGCCCACGAAGCCTTCGTACATGGTCTTGTTGCGTCCTATTTACTGTGGGTCTGCTGACTACTTACCTCCAATAGACCTGACGTTGGGCGGCGGATCCTGCTCGAACAGCAACTTCAGCGGGTAGATATCATCGAACTCCTCTCTGCTGACACAGCCCACGAAGCCTTCGTACATGGTCTTGTTGCGTCCTATTTACTGTGGGTCTGCTGACTACTTACCTCCAATAGACCTGACGTTGGGCGGCGGATCCTGCTGGAACAGCAACTTCAGCGGGTAGATATCATCGAACTCCACTCTGTTGACACAGCCCACGAAGCCTTCGTACATGGTCTCGTTGCGTCCTATTTACTGTGGGTCTGCTGACTACTTACCTCCAATAGACCTGACGTTGGGCGGAGGATCCTGCTGGAACAGCAACTTCAGAGGGTAGATATCATCGAACTCCATTCCACTGACACAGCCCACGAAGCCTTCGTACATGGTCTCGTTGCGTCCTATGAACTGTGGGTCTGCTGACTACTTACCTCCAATAGACCTGACGTTGGGCGGAGGATCCTGCTGGAACAGCAACTTCAGCGGGTAGATATCATCGAACTCTACTCTGCTGACACAGCCCACGAAGCCTTCGTACATGGTCTCGTTGCGTCCTATGAACTGTGGGTCTGCTGACTACTTACCTCCAATAGACCTGACGTTGGGCGGCGGATCCTACTGGAACAGCAACTTCAGAGGGTAGATATTATCGAACTCTACTCTGCTGACACAGCCCACGAAGCCTTCGTACATGGTCTCGTTGCGTCCTATGAACTGTGGGTCTGCTGACTACTTACCTCCAATAGACCTGACGTTGGGCGGCGGATCCTACTGGAACAGCAACTTCAGAGGGTAGATATTATCGAACTCAACTCTGCTGACATAGCCCACGAAGCCTTCGTACATGGTCTCGTTGCGTCCTATGAACTGTGGGTCTGCTGACTGCTTACCTCCAATAGACCTAACGTTGGGCGGAGGATCCTGCTGGAACAGCAACTTCAGCGGGTAGATATCATCGAACTCTACTCTGCTGACACAGCCCACGAAGCCTTCGTACATGGTCTCGTTGCGTCCTATGAACTGTGGGTCTGCTGACTACTTACCTCCAATAGACCTGACGTTGGGCGGCGGATCCTACTGGAACAGCAACTTCAGAGGGTAGATATTATCGAACTCAACTCTGCTGACATAGCCCACGAAGCCTTCGTACATGGTCTCGTTGCGTCCTATGAACTGTGGGTCTGCTGACTGCTTACCTCCAATAGACCTAACGTTGGGCGGAGGATCCTGCTGGAACAGCAACTTCAGCGGGTAGATATCATCGAACTCTACTCTGCTGACACAGCCCACGAAGCCTTCGTACATGGTCTCGTTGCGTCCTATGAACTGTGGGTCTGCTGATTACTTACCTCCAATAGACCTGACGTTGGGCGGAGGATCCTGCTGGAACAGCAACTTCAGAGGGTAGATATCATCGAACTCCACTCTGCTGACACAGCCCACGAAGCCTTCGTACATGGTCTCGTTGCGCCCTATGTACATATACTGGATATTGTTGAACTGCGCGTCCGCTGACTCTCGGACATTGAAGTGGTACTCTTGGGTCTCGTAATTGTCCACCTGTGGAAGGTATTAATTTTTTTTAGCGATGAAATGCGGTTTAAAGTTTTGCAGAGGAGATGTTGCATCCCGGGAAAGGTGCAGTAAGGTATTCTTACAGTTGTCTCGCAATATTTATAGTTATTTAATTTTCGTAAAACAGCACATTCACCGTACAAAAAAATATGCGATCTGCGTGATAGGCAAACTAGAGGCCGCCATAATCTCGTGACTCCATCACTCCGCCTCAAGAAGGTCCGAAGGTCGTTCGTGGGAATGAGCATTTTATTTTATAACAAAATTCCACAACCCAATTTTAAAGTTGCCTTTACACAAGTTTAAGAAGTCCATTAAAGTATGCTCCTGAAAAAAGCTTATTATGCTGTTGAAGATTACGTAAATGACAAAGGAGCATGGATTTGACTCGCTCCGGCAATGGCAATAAGGACAGCTGTTACTTATATATTCTACAAATTAATGAAATTGTAAATTTTTTTTCAAAGAGCAACCGCCGAATTTCTTGTTGGTTCTTCTCGGTAGGATTGGATTGGATTCCGAACCAGTGGTAGATTCACTTGACGATTCAAAAGTACTTGTAAAAGTTTATTTGAGTAAAAAGCATTTTGAATTTTGAAGGACATATGCTACTTTTTATCCTTAATTATAGGCCTATTAAACTGCACTTTCCACAGGGCCCTGTGGTAAGGGTGGGCGTGGCCGCTAGTTGGAGCGTCGCTTATTGCATGGCAATAAGGATCAAATTAGCGACCCTTCCTCCCTAAATCTTATTACACTACACTGATTCAAGTGTAAGGGTCCCTGTGTGCAGTGCAGCAGTGCAAAGTGCAGTGTAATAGGCCTATTAGGCCTAGCCGTGAATTTTCAACCAACCTGCAACACCATAGTAGCGCCGCTGTCCTTCCTTGACAGACGCACATCATGGTACTGCCCGAGGCCGAAGTGTTTCCCCTGGAAGATGATCTCTTGCCGCTCGAAACCGAAGTCGAATACCACTCGGAGATGACCTGTGCCAAAGATTCTTATTCGTATTTTAATTTGCCACAGATTACTACCTGATGAAGCCCGCGGGTCTTAGATTCATACAATTTTTGATTTCACATCTTTTGACTTCAAATGAAGAACTCCCAAAGTTTGCCCTTATTTTACTCAAAGAATTTCACTCTAAGTTTTAACTCCCCCTTTTGTGCGTTATCTGTCAATTTTTTTAGAGAGAGAGAGAGAGAGGGAGAGAGAGAGATAGAGAGTGGGAGAGAGAGAGAGAGAGGGAGAGAGAGAGATTAGTTTTTCTGGGAAACAAAAATTATGCCCATTTTTAAATAAGGTTTTTTTAAATATCCACTACAAGTTAGCCCTTGACTGCGATATAACCTGATGGTATGTGATGGTGTAGTCTATGATGGTAGCGGGCTAATCAGTTAGGGGTATGGCAGTTGTATTAAACCCCTAGTTAGTTTCTACATGGCATCGTACCGGAACGTGGTACAAAGTTAGGTAAAGGGTGGTACTGGTAAGTAACCACGGCAGAAGCCTCCCACCAGGCCAGACCAGAGAAAATTATAAATTCCCAAATTGACTCTGCGGGGGATCGAACCTGGGATCTCCCAAGATAAGACAACAACGCTCAACACTGCGCCAGGGAGGGCGTTGAGGTCGTTTGGTGGTTGTAAAACCCACTCGGATCTTCTCGTTGATGGTGGAGCGCCAGGAGTCAGGAAGTATTCTTCACTCACCGGAGTTAGACACCATGAGGGTCAGGTACTCTGAAGAGATGTTGGAGTAGAAGCCGAACAGGAAGCCCTTGGGGTTGGTGGTGGTGAAGCCGACGCGGATCTTCTCGTTGATGGTGGAGCGCCAGGAGTCAGGAAGTATTCACTCACCGGAGTTAGACACCATGAGGGTCAGGTACTCTGAAGAGATGTTGGAGTAGAAGCCTAGCAGGAAGCCCTTGGGGTTGGTGGTGGTGAAGCCGACGCGGATCTTCTCGTTGATGGTGGAGCGCCAGGAGTCAGGAAGTATTCACTCACCGGAGTTAGACACCATGAGGGTGAGGTACTCTGAAGAGATGTTGGAGTAGGAGCCCAGCAGGAAGCCCTTGGGGTTGGTGGTGGTAAAGCCAACGCGGATCTTCTCGTTGATGGTGGAGCGCCAGGAGTCAGGAAGTATTCACTCACCGAAGTTAGACACCATGAGGGTCAGGTACTCTGAAGAGATGTTGGAGTAGAAGCCCAGCAGGAAGCCCTTGGGGTTGGTGGTGGTGAAGCCGACGCGGATCTTCTCGTTGATGGTGGAGCGCCACGAGCCGAGGAAGTCGTATTTCACCATTGAATTCGGTCTCAAGTTCACTCCGATCTCTGAGGAAATAAATGACACATGTTCCATAAGCACTCAAGTCTTCATTCCATATATTCATAATTTGGAGCAGTTAACCCTACTGGAAAAGAGTTCAATCAATCAATCAAATATCAAATCAAATCAAATATCAAATACTATGGTGGCAACGGCGCGACGGATCGACGTGATTTTTGTAAGGGTATATTTGAGGACATGGAGAGTGACATAGGCCAATTTTTATCCCGGAAAAACAAACAGTTCCTGTGGGATAGTATGCTCTTTTTCTCGCATTCATTCTTTAATTAGGCGGCAACAGCGCAACGTAATTTTTTGCATGGGTATGGTTGAGGACCTGGAGATAGGAGGATATAGTGAGGATAGGAGTGATATAGGCAATTTTTATCCCAGAAAATTTAAGGAGAACCCTTGGAAATTCAAAAAAAATTAGTACTAAACTTGTAATTTAAGTTAATATTGCATGTTCATCTATACTGTATATTATATGCAATACATAATTTATCTATCTATATTGTTGCTAAACCTACTATGCGATTGTAATATTTGTTTATGGACAATAAATGATGTATTTTTTTTTATCCACTACAATTTAGCCCTTGACTGCGATCTCACCTGATGGTAAGTGATCATCACTTACCATCAGACTAAGATGGTAGCGGGCTAACCTCTTAGGGACATGGCAGTTATATTAAACCCATACCCCTATTCGGTTTCTACACGGCATCGTACCGGAACGCTAAATCGCTTGGCGGCACGGCTTTGCCGGTAGGGTGGTAACTAGCCACGGCCGAAGCCTCCCACCAGGCAAATTTGTAAAATAATTTGTAAAATGTATAATTTATGATTAAAGTAAATAAATAATAAATTGTTATCGTATCACGTACCGTCAGCACAAATAGGCCCCTTGAAGGCGGTCCAGCGACAGTCGCACCCGTACGAGTCGTACCCCTCCAGACACGTGCCGTTGTTGAGGCACGGGGACGACTCACACTTGCCCACGCAGCCCTCGGACACGCCGTATACACCTGTGCAATAAATAAATAAAATAATAATAAATATTTTTTTTTTTTTTATCCACTACAAGTTAGCCCTTGACTGCGATCTCACCTGATGGTAAGTGAAGATGCAGTCTAAGATGGTAGCGGGCTAACCTGTTAGGGGTATGGCAGTTATATTAAACCTATACCCCTATTCGGTTTCTACACGGCATCGTACCGGAACGCTAAATCGCTTGGCGGCACGTCTTTGCCGGTAGGGTGGTAACTAGCCACGGCCGAAGCCTCCCACCAGGCCAGACCAGGGAAATTCAGAAATTATAAATTTCCAAACCCTGCCGGGGATCGAACCCGGGACCTCCGCACGTTAAGGCAACAGCACTCAACACTGCGCCACGGAGGTCGTCAAAAAATAATGATAAATAAATAAATGTATGGTAAATAAAATAATAATAATAATATATTAGTTATGAAGGGCGGCCGGTCCCGGGTCGGGCCATACTAAGTGTTGGGTTTTTCTGACTAGAAATTCTCAGTACTAGCCCGGAGTTAGGAAGTGCCTTGCTTACGTGCTTAACGTGCCTCGGAGAGCACGTTAAGCCGTCGGTCCGGGTTATTATCACTAACATGATAATAGTGGTTAAAGCCCGCCAATCCGCATTGGAGCAGCGTGGTAACTAACTGGCTAAGCTCTAATTCCCTCTCTCCTATGAGAGTGGAGGCCTGTTGGGCACAGGCCTCCACTCTCATAGGGGACGTTAATGGTCTCGCAGTGGGACGTTAATGGGCTGTAGTGGATCTAAAACTAAATTAAACTGAATAAATTTTAATTAGTACAATCATTAAAGTAATGTTTTTTTAGAGTGATAAAAAATTGATAATAAAATTCACGCCAAAACGCTCGCGAGTGTCATGGCGTCGTTTGTGACGTCACTATTGTTTTTACCAATGTACTCTGTGCAGTGTGCAGTAAGCAATAGTGTGATTGTCAAAGCTCGAAAAGAAACAATTGTGACGTCATTCGCTTCTTGGTGTTTAATCCAATATCCGCCATATTGGATTAAACACCAAGAAGCGATTGCTGTATTTTATAGTTTTATTTTATCAAAATAAATAGCAATCTTATTCGAAATAGAAAAATAAATACGTTTTTTATAATCCATGAATCCTATTTCATTAGATAAATTCATAATTTCATTGATTCTTGGTTACTGTCATCATGCCTATTTAAAAAAAAAAAATCAGTGTGTCACCTCTGCGGGCGTGGCGCTGGCTTATACAATTTAAAAAAAGTAAAAAAAGTTCAGTGTGAGTCACCTCTGCGGGCGTGGCGCTGGCTTATACAATTTTAAAAAAAGAAAAAAAAGTTCAGTGTGAGTCACCTCTGCGGGCGTGGCGCTGGCTTATACAAATAAAAAAAAAAAATCAGTATGTGTCACCTCTGCGGGCATGGCGTGGCTTATACAAATTAAAAAAATATATATCAGTGTGTCTCACCTCTGCGGGCGTTGCGCTGGCTTATACAATTTAAAAAAAAAAGAAAAAAAAAAGTTCAGTGTGAGTCACCTCTGCGGGCGTGGCGCTGGCTTATACAATTTTAAAAAAAGAAAAAAAAGTTCAGTGTGAGTCACCTCTGCGGGCGTGGCGCTGGCTTATACAAATAAAAATAAAAAATCAGTATGTGTCACCTCTGCGGGCATGGCGCTGGCTTATACAAATTAAAAAAAAATATATCAGTGTGTCTCACCTCTGCGGGCGTTGCGCTGGCTTATACAATTTAAAAAAAAAAGAAAAAAAAAAGTTCAGTGTGAGTCACCTCTGCGGGCGTGGCGCTGGCTTACACAATTTAAAAAAAAAAAGAAAAAAAAAGTGCAGTGTGAGTCACCTCTGCGGGCGTGGCACTGGCTTACACAAATAAAAAAAAAATTCAGTATGTGTCACCTCTGCGGGCGTGGCGCTGGCTTATACAATAAAAAAAAAAGAAGACTTTCAGTATGTGTCAGTTCTACGGGCGTGGCGCTGGCTTATACAAATTAAAAAAAAATATCAGTATGTGTCACCTCAGCGGCTGTGGCGCTGGCTTATACAATAGGGATGATGACAACTCAATCAAATCAGCAACTCTTTATCAAACTTAAAAACGCTCTTTTTGTGTGGAATTTGTACGAAATTTGCAATTGTGACGTCATCAAATTGCAACGCACTTTTTTTCTTTAATCTATATTTTAAAATGGCTATCCAACTTAAAACTAACCGAGGATGTGAATTTTAGGTCTTTCTGTTAGAAATAATTTATTTTTAATATGGGCATCACCCTTATTATAAAAGAAAAAAAAAAAAAAAAAAAAAAAAAAAAAAATTCAGCGTGTCCCACCTCTGCGCGCGTGGTAGCGCAGGTCCACGGGCACGCCGTTGAGCAGCATGGCCCGCACGCAGCCCACGAACCCGTCCTTGCGGTCCAGCGTGGCGCCCAGCGACAGCGCGGTGGTGAGGTGCAGCGCGCGCACCGGGTCCTTGGCCGTGCGGATCTCGTTCTTGAGCGCGCCGTCCACGACTACGCGCGCTTCCTTCCTGTTGCACAGTTACAATAATTCCAAATTCAAGTGTGCGGGAAACTCTTTGATTTTCCGGTATGAAATATACGCGCGTGATAGCCACTGCCTACCTCAGACACTCGATTAGGCATAGTTAACCTTAAGACCTTAGGAATAAGAACGTAATTAAGCTAAGTAAATATGTAAGCTGGACTTAAGTCCTTTGTTTGTCGACCAATAGTTATAATGTGCCGCTAGGTTAAGAGAGTAGTCCCGAATAGAGAGTGTGTGAGGAAAGACGTGATCGTTTTATTTTCATCCTGATTATTAATTAACACCTTCTATGATATTTTTTATAATACGCGCTTCCTTCCTGTTGCACAGTTTCAAAAATTCCAAATTCAAGTGTGCGGGAAACTCTTTGATTTTCCGGTATGAAATACCTATGTACCTCCCCGAGATATATCCTATCTCTGTACCAAATCTCGTCAAAATCGGTTGTCTGGATGGGCGTTAAGTTAAAGCGTACCAGACAGACAGACACTTTCGCATTTGATGAATTACTTAGTATGGACAGTCCAGTGAATAAGACTTTGACTTGAAAGAGGAAACACTTTGATTTTCCGGTATGAAATACCTATGTACCTCCCCGAGATATATCCTATCTCTGTACCAAATCTCGTCAAAATCGGTTGTCTGGATGGGCGTTAAGTTAAAGCGTACCAGACAGACAGACACTTTCGCATTTGATGAATTACTTAGTATGGACAGTCCAGTGAATAAGACTGGCTTTCAGAGTAGCGCTTTTTCCTAATCTACATTATACAAATATACTTTTTATACGACTGCCTGAAAAAAGGAGTGTATTGTTTTCAGGATTCATGTATTCATGTATGTATGTATGTATGTATGCATGTGTTTAATTAAAACAGAACATTATTGGAAGCGACAAATCCCTTTTATTTTAACCTTTGCGAACAGTTTTAATGTATTTAGTTATTTTCCACGTGGAATAATTTGACAAGAGAGAAGAGTAATAATAAAAGTTTTTTTTTTCACAATTCTTCACGGACAATTTTAAAACGTCAATGTTAGTCTAGTGTCTATGGCTGGTGTTGCGAGTGCGCGTACAGCATGTATGTATGTATGTATGCATGCATGTAAGTATGTATGTATGTGAGTTTGTATATTCCACCATAACTTCTATACGCCTGAACCGATTTTGATGAATGAGGTATCGTTAGAACCCCTAGCTTATTCCGGATGACATAGGCTACTAAATTTTTTAAAAAAATTGATGTGGTGACCATGGTCCCGCATTAAAGACCAAAATTGAAAAAAAAATCGAAAATAAGATTAACTATATAATCATCATCTAGAAAATGATGAGTATATAGTTAATCTTATAGATAATCTTCTTATAGATAATCTTCTAATAGATAATCTTATAGATGCTATAAGCCTTTGGAATCTTATTCACATTTTTTATTAAATGATATTATTTTTTTGTGAATCAGTGGATATTGAACTATAGTGTTATATATTTTTGGAATCTACTCATCATTTTCTAGATGATGATTATATAGTTAATCTTATTTTCGATTTCTTTTTTAAATTTCGGTCTTTAATGCGGAACCATGGTCACCCCATCAATATTTTTGAAAATTTTACTAGCCTATGTCACCCGGAATAAGCTAGGGATTCTAACGATACCTCATTTATCAAAATCGGTTCAGGCGTATAGAAGTTATGGTGGAATATACAAACTCACATACATACATACATACATGAACCCTGAAAACAATATACTCCTTTTTTCAGGCAGTCGTATAAAAACAAGTACTTTCGAATCGTCAAGTGAATCTACCACTGGTTCGGAATGCCATTCCTCCCGACAATTTTAATTTTCATAGGTGCCTGTTTAGCCTTTAAGTGATTGTATATAGATTTCTTCACACTATATTATGTATACAATGTTGAATGTATTATACATATTTATTTTAATAAAGAATTTATAAAATAAAAATTATTCCTTCCGAGAAAAACCAGCAAGAAACAATACAGTAAAGGATAAAGGATAAATATATATTTTTTTTAATGTAACGCTGATCTGTACACTATTCTGGGTGGTGTCATAGACGAAATTGTTACATTTATAATGTGTTTTGTCTGTGATGTCATTGTCGAATAAACTGTTTTTTTTTCTTTCATCTTGTAGTTTTTATCATAATGTTTCTCACACTAGGGAAATTTCTAAACTCTTCTTAATAACATATCAAACATTGCAGAACCAGCAGGATTTGAACCTGCGTCTCTCTGGGAATCACACCCGGAACTCCTTTGGCCGCTAGGCCACTCAGCTTATCTCCACTGATGAGGGAACCCCGGGGTACGAGGCACTTACCTGTTCCTCTCAATGGAGACGGAATGCCACCTGTTGTCAGCGAGCCTGTTGCTGGTTTCCACGGATACTCCGAGGGGGGTGTCTCCCACCTGGAACTGGAACTGGAGCTGGTCTCCGCCGATGATGGACAGCTTTATGTAGTCTTGTGGACCCTGGGAATGAGGAATAGCGAAATTTTATGGAAAACCCCTAGACTTCAGCACAAAACCATAAACCTGTGAAAATCACAGCAATAAGGCCGCCTTTGCACCTGTTTAAGTTAGTGCTAGATGTAATAAAATTTTATTTTTTTCTTCTCTGTAACTATTTGGGTGTGCATAAAGTGTAATCATTCATTAATTTTTTTTCGGTTTGTACAAACACGAGACTATCAGTAAAAAAAAACATCAATTTCGGATCGCACCAATACAAAAGTTCTCTAAATATTGTGCAGTTTTCGATGATCAAGACGCAGGAAGACCTTGGACTCAAGCGGAACAAACTCGTTTTATATGGAAAACTGGAAACCCTACCAATGACTTATGTCCAGCTATGAAAGTCTATTGATATAGTCTCACAAACTTAACTGACTCAGTGACAGCGTCGCTATTATATATTAAAAATAAAACAAAAACAAAAACTTATCAGGCATAAAATTTAGTTCCAATTTTGACCATCGGGCCCATGGACTTACTTAATACCTTGGACGCACCATCGAAACGCATAAAACGGTACGGTCAATCAGTGCGTAAATAGATATTCTGAACAATTTTCACCTCAGTTGCTCATGACTACACAACACGACAACAAGCCGTTTTGCTCCGTAAAATATTGCAAAAGTAATCCGACAAAGGCAAAAAAAAAAGATGGAGTAACATATTTTAGGTAAGAAAATAATTTATATACGCTCACTTTACGGTATAGTAGCGAAATAATCACCTAAATTAATTATTTTGTCATCATAATTACAATGCCGTAGAGGCGATTATTACATAATAAATTAATATAAATGTGACAATTTGTAATTTAATTTTTATTAAATTTAATTTTATTGTACCAGTTTATTTATTATTTTTACCAATTGACATAATAAAAATCTTAATGTGTAACTATAATTATTGTAATGAACGAATGTGACATTAACGTAATAGCAAATATAGGTTTTTTATTTTATTTATTTATTTAATTACAATATTTCAAACGCGCAGCTATCACGTTCACACGCTTACCCAGGTTAACGCGTCAATAGAGAACGCGATAGAGGCGCGTCGGATCGAAATGGATACAAAAAATATGTAGTACTTAATTATTATTTTTCTTATATTTCAATATAAACTAAGCTATAAACTAATATAATATAATAAATTATGACCCGGCGGGTGATATTATGTACTGATTTTTATACCTTGGGTTACATTATTGCAAATTTCCTCTTTTTATTTTTTCATTTTTTTTTCTCTTTTAGGGATACGGATCTCTTATTTTTTGAAAACAATCCATATTACTTAGTGATAAAGGAGCTTTCTATATATTTTTTTAATTTTTAAAATTGGATAAGTAGTTTTTGAATTCATCCATTAAAAACAAACAATCAAACAAAGTTTATGTTTTAATAATATTAGTTTAGACGAAGGATATAGGTAAAAGTTATAATGGGAATATTTTTTATACGACTGCCTGAAAAAAGGAGTATATTGTTTCAGGGTTCATGTATGTCTGTATGTATGTATGTGATGTGAGATTGTATATTCCACCATGACTTCTATACGCCTGAACCGATTTTGATAAATGAGGTATCGTTAGAATCCCTAGCTTATTCCGGGTGACATAGGCAAGTAAAATTTAAAAAAAAATTATGGGGTGACCATGGTCCCGCATTAAAGACTAAATTTGAAAAAAAAAAACGAAAATAAGATTACCTATATAATCATCATCTAGAAAATGATGAGTAGATTCCAAAAATATACAACACTATAGTTCAATTTCCAGTGATTCACAAAAAAATATCATTCAATAAAATTGTGATTCCAATTTAACTAGATTAATTTAGACTTTTAACTTTTTAGTTCGTTTTTTGGCAGGGCAGTCGTGTTTTTTAATTTTTTTAATTATGATTTATTACCTTCGAGTGCAGCAACACTGCATTCTCCTTGGTGGTTTTGAACTCAAAGTAGATGTCTCCACTGTGGCTCAGGTCGAAGGTCGGCAGGGTTATCACGGCATCCGATATACGGAAGGTCACTGCGTTGCTGAACAGATCTGACAAGAAAACGTTATATTACAACTTCATTGAAGTTTGCCATTACATAGATTTAAAGACTGTGTTAAACAACATTTGTTAAGTCGAGGTTATTACATTATCGATGATTTTATTAATGACAAAGTAGCATGGAAGCAACCGGCCTCGCATCCAGTGACCCACAAGTCAGTGTAATACTTGTAACGTATGTGTTGTGTTGTCTATGTCACCGTAAGATTGTAAAAACCGTGAGATTATAATCTAACTCGCGAAATTGTAAACTGTCGAAAGATTGTGAACCGTTTAATGTTCTGAGTGTTAATTTTTGAAATATTCATTGTATTTACGTTTTCTTGTCTGTTTCTTGTAGGTTAGGTTAGGGCTCCACATAAATAATCAGGTAGTGGCACTTAGGTTCTCTCGGGTTATTATATCTAACAGATTACAATCTACCGGAAAATAATGCGTTAAATTGTAATGTTTCAACAGTTTACAATTTAGCGAGTTAGATTATAATCTAACGGTGTTTACAATCTTACGGTGACATCTACATATCGTAACCTTTTCTTTTCTATGAAAAGAGGAACCACTGAGTTGATAGAGATGAGTAGATTCATCTTTCCGAACCGGTGGTAGTCTTAACGTTTCATAAGTGACACAAGTTGTTCTACATGAAATAAATAAATCATTTATCATTTATCGAAGCATTTGTAGACAGCTGAAGGGTGAATTTTTTACCAGCTAATATAATATTGAACTCTCAGATTAAGTACAGAATAGCTGGAGAATCGTCTATGTATTTTGTCACTAGTCTGGATCTTCCTATCTCACTTCCTATTGATAGGTGGGAGCAAGAAAGGAAATTTTCGTCAACCTCAAATTTGAAGGCAACAAATATTGAGTTTACGGAACGTCACATGCAGTTTGACCAGCAATAGGGTATTTTCAAATTTGACAGTTTTTAAAGATAGAAAATTTTATTTGACAATTTGAACTTGGTGACAAGTTGAAATAAGTTACAAAAACAGCGACGTTGTGTTTCACTCACACTCAGTGTTGCTAATAGACAAAAATTGAATAAGATATAGTATGTACTCAAGTTTTTATTTTAGTACGGTATCCATGAGTATATCCAACATCCATAATTGAACTGAAGAATAATCACTTATTGACAGCTTCTGGACAGGAAATTAAATTGATATTCCTCAAGTTTTCTAACAATTGGATATTTGACTACTAGTGAAATATTTTTTTTTTGTGATTATTAACTAAAGGATCTCCCAAAAGTCGTAATATCCACGGCCCCTGCTAGTTTTATTTTGAATAACCATTTTAAACTATCGATTAAAGTAAAAAAAGTGCGTCAAACTTTGATGACATCACAACTTAAAATTTCATACAAAATCCATACTAAGCACGCGTTTTGACGTTTGAAAATGACTAATGCTAATTTGACTAGTTGTCAAATACCCAATTGAAAAATCAACCTGAGATGTTAATGATTGAAGGAACCACTAAAGTATTACCGTCTCCCTCGCACAGCAGGGGCCCCAGAGAATACCGTCCCTGTTTCTCATCCAGATGGCTTCCCGTATCTCCAAAACGCAGTTGTTTGACTGGCAAGAACTCTTTTTCAGTGATGTCGCCACCGTCGATTTGGAACTCTGTTCAAATAAAAAAAACTGGTTAATTAATAAAAAAAACGTTAGAATACGCCAATCTGAGCCAATTGGGTATTTGACAACGATTCAAATAAATTATTTTTTAGTACTTATTAAATAGAGAATCTCCCAAAAGTCGTAATATCCACGTCCCCTGTTAGTTTTATGTTGAATAACTATTTTAAACTAGCGATTGAAGTAAAAAAGTGCGTCGATCTTTGATGATGTCACTATTCAATATTTCATACAAAATCCCAAACTAAACACGCGTTTTGACGTTTGAAAAAAAGTTTCTGATTTGACTAGTTGTCAAATACCCAATTAGGTCTAGTGTGCACAATAACAAATACACAAATAGTGTGCACGAAATAAGGGCCTAACTGACTTAGATCCAAAAAATCAGCACCCTTTTTATCATCATTGTGTGCGTGTTTGTTGAATCTAGACTTTTGAAAATGGATGTCAGATTCGTAATGAGAAAAATATCAATCAAAATGTATAGGATGATGGACGCTCTCAATCCACTAGAATCCACTGATTGGATCCAATATTGGAGCAAATAGTACTGTGGCGATCACCATGATCTACCATCGGTGTACCGTATCCGGTATCCGTGTCTATATTGTGCAACGGAACGCAAACGTCACCACAGACTATCCGTGTCTATATAGTGCAACGGAACGCAAACGTCACCACAGACTATCCGTGTCTATATAGTGCAACGGAACGCAAACGTCACCACAGACTATCCGTGTCTATATAGTGCAACGGAACGCAAACGTCACCACAGACTATCCGTGTCTATATAGTGCAACGGAACGCAAACGTCACCACAGACTATCCGTGTCTATATAGTGCAACGGAACGCAAACGTCACCACAGACTATCCGTGTCTATATAGTGCAACGGAACGCAAACGTCACCACAGACTATCCGTGTCTATATAGTGCAACGGAACGCAAACGTCACCACAGACTATCCGTGTCTATATAGTGCAACGGAACGCAAACGTCACCACAGACTATCCGTGTCTATATTGTGCAACGGAACGCAAACGTCACCACAGACTATCCGTGTCTATATAGTGCAACGGAACGCAAACGTCACCACAGACTATCCGTGTCTATATAGTGCAACGGAACGCAAACGTCACCACAGACTATCCGTGTCTATATAGTGCAACGGAACGCAAACGTCACCACAGACTATCCGTGTCTATATAGTGCAACGGAACGCAAACGTCACCACAGACTATCCGTGTCTATATAGTGCAACGGAACGCAAACGTGACCACAGACTATCCGTGTCTATATAGTGCAACGGAACGCAAACGTCACCACAGACTATCCGTGTCTATATAGTGCAACGGAACGCAAACGTCACCACAGACTATCCGTGTCTATATAGTGCAACGGAACGCAAACGTCACCACAGACTATCCGTGTCTATATTGTGCAACGGAACGCAAACGTCACCACAGACTATCCGTGTCTATATAGTGCAACGGAACGCAAACGTCACCACAGACTATCCGTGTCTATATAGTGCAACGGAACGCAAACGTCACCACAGACTATCCGTGTCTATATAGTGCAACGGAACGCAAACGTCACCACAGACTATCCGTGTCTATATTGTGCAACGGAACGCAAACGTCACCACAGACTATCCGTGTCTATATTGTGCAACGGAACGCAAACGTCACCACAGACTATCCGTGTCTATATTGTGCAACGGAACTCAAACGTCACCACAGACTATCCGTGTCTATATTGTACCACGGAACGCAAACGTCACCACAGACTATCCGTGTCTATATAGTGCAACGGAACGCAAACGTCACCACAGACTATCCGTGTCTATATAGTGCAACGGAACGCAAACGTCACCACAGACTATCCGTGTCTATATAGTGCAACGGAACGCAAACGTCACCACAGACTATCCGTGTCTATATAGTGCAACGGAACGCAAACGTCACCACAGACTATCCGTGTCTATATAGTGCAACGGAACGCAAACGTCACCACAGACTATCCGTGTCTATATAGTGCAACGGAACGCAAACGTCACCACAGACTATCCGTGTCTATATTGTGCAACGGAACGCAAACGTCACCACAGACTATCCGTGTCTATATTGTGCAACGGAACTCAAACGTCACCACAGACTATCCGTGTCTATATTGTACCACGGAACGCAAACGTCACCACAGACTATCCGTGTCTATATAGTGCAACGGAACGCAAACGTCGCCACAGACTATCCGTGTCTATATTGTGCAACGGAACGCAAACGTCACCACAGACTATCCGTGTCTATATTGTGCAACGGAACTCAAACGTCACCACAGACTATCCGTGTCTATATTGTACCACGGAACGCAAACGTCACCACAGACTATCCGTGTCTATATTGTGCAACGGAACGCAAACGTCACCACAGACTATCCGTGTCTATATTGTGCAACGGAACGCAAACGTCACCACAGACTATCCGTGTCTATATAGTGCAACGGAACGCAAACGTCACCACAGACTATCCGTGTCTATATTGTGCAACGGAACGCAAACGTCACCACAGACTATCCGTGTCTATATTGTACCACGGAACGCAAACGTCACCACAGACTATCCGTGTCTATATTGTGCAACGGAACGCAAACGTCACCACAGACTATCCGTGTCTATATTGTACCACGGAACGCAAACGTCACCACAGACTATCCGTGTCTATATTGTGCAATGGAACGCAAACGTCACCACAGACTATCCGTGTCTATATTGTACCACGGAACGCAAACGTCACCACAGACTATCCGTGTCTATATAGTGCAACGGAACGCAAACGTCACCACAGACTATCCGTGTCTATATAGTGCAACGAAACGCAAACGTCACCACAGACTATCCGTGTCTATATTGTTATTCTACGTTTTATTATATCGTCATACCATACTAGCCCAATAGTCCATGCGCTGTCCGCAGGCGAGTTGGTGGAAGTGGAGCAATAGTTACCATCGGCGGACAGTGGGCTGTGCTCGGCGTCGCAGTTGCACCACTTGGTGGGGTCCACACAGGAGCTCAGCACCCCGCACTGGCACATGCGGCTACCCGGCGTGGCGCCCGCCCAATAGTCCATGCGCTGTCCGCAGGCGAGTTGGTGGAAGTGGAGCAATAGTTACCATCGGCGGACAGTGGGCTGTGCTCGGCGTCTCAGTTGCACCACTTGGTGGGGTCCACGCAGGAGCCCAGCACCCCGCACTGGCACATGCGGCTACCCGGCGTGGCGCCCGCCCAATAGTCCATGCGCTGTCACCAGGCGAGCGGGTGGAAGTGGAGGAATAGTTACCATCGGCGGACAGTGGGCTGTGCTCGGCGTCGCAGTTGCACCACTTCGTGGGGTCCACGCAGGAGCCCAGCACCCCGCACTGGCACATGCGGCTACCCGGCGTGGCGCCCGCCCAATAGTCCATGCGCTGTCCGCTGCGCGACACCCACCAGGCGAACGGGTGGAAGTTTGTTTCGTCACCTGGGGGACAATACAAGGTCAAGGGGTCAGGAGTTTAATCCCCAAGCATGGTCAATTTTCTCAGATCTGGAAGGATCGGTTGTTTATGTGTGACACAATTTGGAAATAAATGGTTTCTGTGGTATCCCTGACAGAAGCCCACTACAATATTAGACTGCATATCACTTACCAAGAGGCAAGGTCACAGTCAAGGGCGACGGTAACCTACAGAAGAAAATGGAAACATCTTCCTTCAGGAATCTCACCAGGACCACGTCCTAACATGGCGAATTCTGGTGCTGGTGAGATTCTAGCCTCAAAACACCACTATCTTGAGAAATGAAGCGAGATAGACACGGCAATTTAGAATCAGCGTCGTAAATGACTTACTGGGCGAGTTGAGCAGTCGCGAATGCCTGCACAGGTACTCCAGACGCTGACTGCAGGTGTGACTCCTGTTGAGTAGAGCCTCCAACTGCGCACGCGACGCGTCGTATGTGATGTCCTGTCTGAAACTGCCCGGCTCCTGGTAGCCGTCCACTTGCGAGCTCTGCACTGCCGAGTGCTGGACTGAGGTTATTATACGGCCGTCCGCTGCGCCAAAATATATTTATTTCATTTGCAATAAGGTTGGATAAGCATTATTAATTTGGCTGTACCATAAATTTGTCTCACAGAATGGATTCCAAGAAACAGAAAAAGAAAAAGGGCCGACAAAGGAAAAGGTGGAGAGATATACCCATTGCAATTTTTTTTTAAATGGTAAAACCTGTCAGTCATCATAAAAACCCATTACAATTTTTTTTATATTGTAAAACCTGTCAGCAATAAAAGCTTTAGTATACAACACATTTCCGGGCCATTACTGAGTACGAGTCTCCTGTCGGAATGAGAAGGATTTGGGTTTGAAGTACAACGAGCTGGCCAAGTGCGGACTGACATACTGTACACACTGAATCTTATGAAGGACTCTCGAACATGCAGGTATCCTCACGATGTTTTCCTTCACCTTCTTCCTTGTGGCATGTGAGCTCATTACTGAACATGAGTCAAGTCTCGGAATTAGAAGGGTTTGTGTTTGAAGTTCACCGTTTATTCTTTACTAGCAGACTTGCCCGCGACTTCGTTCGCGTGAAATAAGTTTTTTAAATTCCCACGGGAACTCCCTTATTTTTCGGGATAATATATAGCCTATGACACTCACAAATAATGAGGCTTTCTATTGGTACCAGAATTTTCAAAATCGGTTCAGTAAATTCAGAGATTACGCCCTACAACGTTACAAGCTCACAAGCTTCATCTCTTTATAATATTAGTATACATTTAGGTAAGTAATTAGTTCCGTTGATATTGTATTAGCTACACACATTATACAGCTAGAAGCCGATAATAGGGATGATGACAACTCCATCAAATCAGCAACTCTTTATAAAACTTAAAAACGCTCTTCTAGTATGGAAGTTGTATGAAATTTTCAATTGTGACGTCATCAAATTTCAACGCACTTTCTTCTTTAATCTATATTATAAAATGGTTATCTAACTTAAAACTAATGGAGGATGTGAATGGACATTGTTCCGTCCCCATACATAGTTCGCCTAAGAACCAACCATCGTAAAACATTAATTACTGGGTTCAAATTAATACCTTTTTATACTTGAGAACAGATTAAAACTGCGGACACTTGCTAAAAAATTACTTATTACCAAAAATATTTTAAATTTTGAGGTTATTTCAGCTTCAATCAATCTGCTTGAACAAATAAATATCATCTTTATCCATTTGTAATAGAGCTGTAAATAGTATGTAGATAAGACAAGATTCGCCGTAGTTCATCAAAACATTACAGATGGCGTTATTAGTAAGTATGCAGGTATCGTCATAGTTCATCGAGAACTTCGCAGATGGCGTTAAAATTATTAAATTATTGTACTTTCAAAAGATGGCGTTGCGAGATTCAGAATACTAGCGCACTTAGCACTTTAAGCAGCTTTTATCTTGTTTCATACGATACGGATTTAGTGCTCAAGCGGTGGTATTGTATATTATTTTAAGCTGTAAATTATTGATCTGTGGTTAATAATCCAGAGACGGAAACGTACAGTAATCAATTTAATACCCATTTATTTATTTTTTAATTAATTTGAAGTGTCCGTTAAATTCTAATATTTGGAATAAAGACTATAAAATAAGCTAAGAATTACTGTATATTTCAAACGTATGTTGGTTCTTAGACGAATTTAGTCAATGTCCTTTAGGTCTTTTTGAAGACCCTCTATTTTATAATCAGTTCGAATTAATTTATTTATCTCAAACATGCTTGGGAATTTGAGCATTATTTTGACAAACTTCTTCGAGATAAATCGAAATTGCCGTACTGGCCAAATATGCGAGCAGCCGGCAAAAGTTGTATAAAAATCCATATCTATCGTGGTTTAGCGGCCAAATAAATTACATAGTAAATTCATATCTGTCGTGTAATTTAAAAATGGAACGATCTTTTAGTCCGAAACATGGCAACCAAGGAGGTAACTTATCAAAGGTTTTATTTTAAATTTTGAACTAGCTTGCAAATGGAAAGCTGTTTATTGAAAAAAAAAACAAATGAACCCTTTAACGCGGGAAAAATTATTGTTGTTCGTTCCTCGTCTTTGAGTTCAAGTGAAAACAATGAGTGTGATGAACTTACTTTAACGCCATCTGAAATTCAAGAGGCGGCAAGAGCCGTAATAGAAAACTTGTGACCGCCAAAATCGAAAGAATAAGGTACTACTTAGTTTTAATTTCCGCGCATTATTTGAGAAAAGTACTATACAAGCCTTGGCCACAACTAGGCATTGATGGACTCACGTATGTGGGCCGAGGCGAAGCCGAGACACGTCCGTCCTTCAATGCCTGTTTTGCTGGCCGCTACAGTAATGTACTATTTCTAAAAAATTATATGAAATGTGCACATTTCATACCCTGTAAATGAGTTCGAAAGTTAAACTTCCCGGCCTAGGCCAGTAAAGAATGTATGTATTTTCAATAAATTTCATAAGTTTGAATTTGGAATCTTTCTTCCTGAATATCTTGTAACTTGTTTTAATGTTCTTTGGCCTAAATAGTTTAAATTTGGAACTCTACCGTATTACGCGTTCAGCACTCACAGCGCAAAAAAATATATTTAAAAAAAAACTCACTTGTCTAATTTTTTAGAAAAGCACTATACACACCTCGACCGGGAGAGCATTTCTGGTCTCGTATATAGCCTCTAACTAACACTCGACCAGAAAACGCGTACTTTCCGGCCTCGCGATGTAATGTACTTTATCTACTTCTATGCTATAAATCCTCTATAACAGGTTCTGAAACAGTTAGCTTATTGCCAACATTAAAACACCAAATGTTGTTGTACTGAATTTCATAACAACACTCCTTTGTTTTTTTTTCGATCCCCTCTGCGCAAAGGGTTTACTCAACAGACAGCCACATCTGCTCGATGCGTGGTATCTGTATGAATTACAAAAAAAAAACATCTATACGAATTTCAAAAAAAGAACATTGTCATACACGCGTGTTTCACTACCAGAACGCCGCGCGCTGTAAAAAAAAGTAGGTTATTAGAATTTTCCCCGCCATTTTTCTTGTGTTTTTTTATTGTTGTTACTTGTTAATATATATATTCCGCTGAGTACATCGGGATCAGGACCTTCCAACATGAAAGAACATGAAGTGAATTTTAATAATTGCACTATACAAAATGTTATTTACTACTACAAAAAATAATTCTTTCATTAATACTTAGTTTATTTGTATATACTCAGTAACGTAATATTAGGTTACTAGGACTGGATGTTTTAATGTTAGCAGTAAGCTAACTATTTCAGAATCTGTTATAGAGGAATCATAGCATGGGAGTAGATAAAGTCTTGTATGCAACTGTTGATAATTAGGTATTAAACACTCACATGATACTATTATCATATTCGTGTTTTAATACCCCTTATTACACAAATGTGGCATAAATAACTAATTTGATATAGGCATCATCCCTAGTGGGTAGTGGGTAGTAAGCGCGGTAGGCCGAGCGGTGCGGTACTCACAGTAGAACTGGCAGGTGGCGGGGAAGGGGGCCAGCGGGCCGGAGCCGTCCACGTCCAGCATGAGGTGCGTGGAGGACTGCTGCGCCGCGCCCCCCGCGCCCCCCGCGCCGCCCGCCTGCTGGTACGCCGCGCACGACACGGGGTGCAGCGCTGTGCACACACACACACACACTGTATTTTTTTTTTTTTTTAATTTATTTCGTACAAAATTTTTTTAAATAAGAAGAAAAACATACATAGTGGACAAGGAAGCACTTATCTCTATGAGAGATCTCTATTTCCAATATTACACTGCAACACTAGGCCTATTACACTGCCCTTCCTGGTAGTTCTAATAGGCTTATTACACTGCACTTTTACAGGGCCCTGTAATAAGGGTGGGCGTGGCCGCAAATTAGTGCGACGCTTATTACACAGCAATAAGGATCAAATTAGGGACCCTTTCTCCCTAGATCTTATTACACTACACTGATTCAAGTGTATGGATCCCGAGGCAAATTCACACTCTATTTCTTTTTTTTTTTTTTTTAATTTATTTAGTACAAATAAGTTATAAAATAAGAAGAAAAACATACATAGTGGACAAGGAAGCACTTATCTCTATGAGAGATCTCCATTTCTAATATTACACTAGGCCTATTACACTGCACTTCTTACAGGGCCCTGGGGTAACAGAGGGCGTGGCCGCTCGTAAGAGCGTGGCTTATTACACAGCAATAAGAACCAATTTAGGGACCCTAAATTTGATTACACTACACTGATTCAAATGTAAGGGTCCCTGTGTAAAGTGCAGTGTAATAGGCCTAACTGCACTTTTCACAGGGACTCTTACACTGAAAAACACGACTGCCCTGCCAAAAAACGAACTAAAACGTTAAAAATTTAAATGAATCCAGTTAAATAGAGTTTTATTCACATTTTTATTAAAAATGATATTTTTTGTGAATCACTGGATATTGAACTATAGTGTTATATATATCTGGAATCTACTCATCATTTTGTAGATGATGATTATAATTATCTTTTTTTTTCAACTTAAGTCTCTAATGCGGGATCATGGTCACCCGATCAATTTTTTTTTAATTTTACTAGCCTATGTCACCCGGAATAAGCGAGGGATTCTAACGATACCTCATTCATCAGAATCGGTTTAGGCGTATAGAATTCTTAAATTTCAAATAATAAATAATACAAACAAAATATGTATGTAATTTTGCATGCCTTATTATAAGGTGAAACATTTATACTGAAAACTAACAAATAACATCTCATTGTGAAGAATGTTTCTGCAAATAAAGAATTTTGAATTTTTTTTTTTGAAGTTATGGTGGAATATACATACACACATACATACATACATACATACATGAACCCTGAAAACAATATACTCCTTTTTGCAGGCAGTCGTATAAAAAATTACATGATAGTTAATGTTAGTAACGCAGTATACTCACACGTGTGGCACACGGCCCCGGCGTAGCCCGTCGCGGCGCAATCGCACGTGAACTCCTCCGCCGTCTGCGTGCAAACGCCGTTGTGTTCGCACGGGTTGGGGTTGCATCTGCGGCAACACCGAGTCGGAATCGAATACTCAATATCATTTATTCAATATAGGTACACTGTAGGTACACTTATTGACGTTAAATATTAGATAGATAGATAGATAGATAGATAGATACTTTATTGCCACACAAAACATTAAAAAAGAAACAAAGACAGTGAACAAGCAAACATAAATAAGTGCGCAAAGGCGGTCTTATCACCAGACAACCTTTAAATAAAGAAACAAATGCAACGAAGCGGGATAGTGCAACAACAATACATACAATATACTACTTAAACTATACATTCTAATAATACATAAACAATTACACGAATAAAAAATACTAAAATATATACCAATACAATTAAATATAATATATGTATATATAAATATTTTAAATTACTTACTTATAAACACATGATGGTGATAATTGGTTACGGTAAAGCTACGAGGGTTCCAAACGCGCCCTGGTCTGAGAAGAGCCCACAACAAACTCAGCCGGTTTTTTTTCTTATTATCGCCATCTCACAAATCATCTTAACTAAGGAACCTCAGCATTGGCCTCCTTGCGACACTACAACCCATTAACGTCCCACTGCTGGGCACAGGCCTCATTCTCATAGGAGAGAGGTAATCGTTATGTGGTTGACGTAAAATCTACTCGAACGATATGAAGACGTCATCATTGCGTTTCATAAGCATGATTGTCGTCAATCGCATGCGTATTATGCATTTAAAAAAATCAAATAGACTAACTATCCATACTAGTAGGCATGTCTGTATTTTTGTCTGTCCATCTGTCTGTCCGTCTACTACGCTTTCACGTCCACTCTCATAGGAGAGAGGTAATCGTTATGTGATTGAGGTAAAATCTACTCGAACGATATGAAGACGTCATCATTGCGTTTCATAAGCATGATTGTCGTCAATCGCATGCCTTTTATGCATTTAAATAAAATCAAATAGACTAACTATCCATAGTAGTAGGCATGTATGTCTGTTTGTCTGTAACCTAATCTAACCTAGGTTAGTTTGTCCACATAGGTATTTTTATAGTCGTAGTACTTAGGTAGGTAACTAAAAATGGAACTGCACATATTCAGTTATTAAATATTGAAATATAAGACTGAATAGATAAGTATTATAGAAACCAAGGGTGCCGTTTTGAAAGCGGCAGTTACTGTACAGTTTTATGTTTATAAAAAAAAAAAAAACTAATCTAACCCAAGAATAAGGATTTACTAAAAGGCGTTTTCAAAATAAATTTAATGATTTTTTTCTTCTTTATCAGTCTCTATCTATGTTAATTAAATATTAACATAAAAACAAAACATTTCATAATAATTCTCAATAAAAAAATGATATTTAAGAATATACTTGTTATGTCTTCCTCATTTTTACTGACTAAAAAAAATATATGAAAATGAAGATTTAAAAAAAACGAAGATTAAAAAGTAACGAAACATAACTGTCAAGAAACAAACAAGAATTTAGAACTAATAACATTGTAAACAAGAATTTAATAATCAGCACTGGCGTGCAGTTCATAGATGCATAAAAGCACTGCTTACCCAAATGGAAATACGTCAATGTTCATTTTCATTAAAACAGTCAGTAAATAGGTATTCCGACTCACTAATGCCTACCCTAGCTTCAAGCCCTGTGCACGCCACTGATAATCAGTTAGAGGAATAAATTATTTTTGATATTCTCCGACAAAGTTGCATGGAAGCAACCGGCCTCGCATCCAGTGACCCACAAGTCAGTGTAATACTTGTAACGTATTTGTTGTGTTGTCTACATATTGTAACCTTTTCTTTTTTATGAAAAGAGCAACTGCTGAGTTTCTTGCCGGCTCTTCTCAGTAGAATACTTTCCGAACCGGTGGTAGAGTCTTAACGTTTCATAAGTGACACAAGTTGTCCTACATGAAATAAATAAATCATTTCATTTCATTTCATTTCATTATAGGCATCATCCCTGTTGTAACTCACCTGTCAATCATGTGGCAGGCATCGAAGACGACCTCATTGGGGCAGCAATACTCCTCCTTCTTCCAGTCGGTGGGCAGACGGTAGTTGCCATCCACCGCGATCTTGCGCATGCAGCCGATGAAGCCACGCGGGGGCGCTTTGCCACCTGCACACAGACAGACAGACAAACAATCTTAACACTACTACTAACAAGTCATAATTTAAAAAAAAAAAGACGACTGCCCTGCCAAAAAACGAACTAAACAGTCTCTTTTTGAATCTACTCATCTAGAAAATGATGAGAAATGATGAGTAGATTCCAAAAATATATAACACTTATAGTTCTCCAATATCCAGTGATTCACAAAAAATATCATTTAATAAAAAATATGTGAATAAGATTCTAATTTAACTTGTTTTTTGGCAGGGCAGTCGTGTTTTTAATTTTTTAAATTATTTTACTTTTCTAAAAAATGATATGTTATGTGCACATTTCATACCCTGTAAATGAGTTCGAAAGTTAAACTTCCCGGCCTAGGCCAGTAAAGAATGTATGTATTTTCATTACATATCATAAGTTTGAATTTGGAATCTTTCTTCCTGAATATCTTGTAACTTGTTATAATGTTCTTTGGCCTGAATAGTTTAAATTTGGAACTCTACAGTATTACGCGTTCAGCATTCACAGCGCAAAAAAAAATTAAAAGTATAAAACCAATTACAATTTCAATTAGTAATTCAAATATAACTAATTTAACTTTTAATATTTCTTAAGTAGGTTGCTTTTTTATTTACTTTCTTTTAATTACATAATATAATATATTTAAAAAAAAAGTCACTTGTTGAATTTTTTAGAAAAGCACTATACACACCTCAGCCGGGAGAGCATTTCTGGTCTCGTATATAGCCGTATCGTCTAACACTCGACCAGAAAACGCGTACTTCCCGGTCTCGCGATGTAATGTACTATTACCTGCCTTTGTTGGCAGCATTGTAAAGTATTGCTGGTAAAAACAGATAAAAAAATGTGGGAGAGGTTCAAAATTGATGGTTTTCTGTTATTAAGTTTAACTTACCAGCAATATAAAAAGTGCTTCCAGTAAAAAACCTCAATTTCTTCGTAGTTTTCACAGGTCGGTAGTCCACTGACAGGATAAGGCTATCGGGTGCCATAGTGAGCAGTAGGGAATGCCATCGCCCGTCGTTGAACTCTTCCGCATAGTTATCTAGCTTCGCTTTCGATGAGCCTTCGTTGTATAGCTCCACCTTTACTTTGCCTTCTTCTAGGAATACCTGATATATAAAATGAAATGAATAAAAAAAAAAAATTGCTCCATGTAGTCGACATGGAGCAATTTTTTTTTTTATATAGTAATTTCAATACTCAATACTCAATACCATTTATGCAATATAGGTACACTGTAGGTACACTTATTGACGTTAAAAATTACTTACTTATAAACACATTTTTTTTTTTTATCCACTACTAGTTAGCCCTTGACTGCGATCTCACCTGATGGTAAGTGATGATGCAGTCTAAGATGGTAGCGGGCTAACCTGTTAGGGGCATGGCAGTTATATTAAACCCATACCCCTATTCGGTTTTCTACTCGGCATCGTACCGGAACGCTAAATCGCTTGGCGGCACGTCTTTGCCGGTAGGGTGGTAACTAGCCACGGCCGAAGCCTCCCACCAGGCCAGACCAGGGAAAATTCAGAAATTATAAATTCCCAAATTGACCCTGCCGGGGATCGAACCCGGGACCTCCGCACGTTAAGACAACAGCGCTACACACTGCGCCACGGAGGTCGTCAAAACACACATGATGGTGATAATTGGTTACGGTATCTTAAAACTAAAGCTACGAGGGTTCCAAACCCGCCCTGGTCTGAGAAGAGCCCACAACAAACTCAGCCGGGTTTTTTTTTCTTTTTATTATCACCATCTCACAAATCATCTTAATTAAGGAACTATCAGAGCCATAGAGCAAATCATTGCCAAGCTGCTTGTCGTTTAAGTAATCCTTAATTTTAAGATACCGTAACTGATTATCACCATCATGTTTTATAAGTAAGTAATTTTTAACGTCAATAAGTGTACCTACAGTGTACCTATCATACTTCATACTAATATTATAAATGCGAAAGTTTGTTTGTTGGTTTATTGGTTTGGTATAGGCTACTTTTTATCCCGGAAAATTAAGGAGTTCCCGCGGGAATCGAAAAAAGTTAGTCCACGAGGACGAAGTCGCGGGCATCATCTAGTATTGAATAAATGATATTGAGTATTGATGATTGATAACACAACATTGTGTGATTTCCAAAATATAACACAAAAAGTTCCTTATCACAGCACTGACCTTGACATATCCTTCGCTCTTGAACTTGTGGTAGATCAGCAAGCCATGGAGTTCATAGGTGCGGAACTCGAGGGAGATGTTGAGGGAGGTGCCTCCGGAATAGCCTCGCAGCTTGGCATAAGAGCCCTCCTTGAGGAACGTCACCGGAACCACGGGGGGCTCCTGAAAGTAACAAACATCCATACATCCATAGTAAATGACGAATCTGGTAAAACTAAATCTCGTGATAGCAACTACGAGATGGTTATTGATAATAATAAAATAACGTCTGATGAAGAGGTTGCCAAAACTTTCGAAAAGTTTTTCCAGGATGTTCCTATTTTGTTGACCGACTCACTAAACTCCTCACCCACCGCAGCTCAGAGTATATTAAAGGACAACTGCTGAGTTTCTTGCCGGTTCTTCTCAGTAGAATCACCTTTCCGAACCGGTGGTAGAGTCTTAACGTTTCATAAGTGACACAAGTTGTCCTACATGAAATAAATAAATCATTTCATTTCATTTCATTTCATTTCATTTCATTTCATTTCATCCATACCTCCACATCATCCAAACTTTCGCATTCATCATATTAGTATAGATACATAGTTGTGACACCACCAAATTTCAAGGCACTTTTTCTTTAACCTATAGTTTAAAATGGTTATCAAGCTTAAAACTATTTTAATTGTCTTACTATTTTATATTATTTTTACTTTTTATATTTTTGTTCTTTTGTATAAACTTTAATATTGCAGTCACATATTCTTTTGTGTAACTTCCCTCGTTTTGGCCCTAACAGAATAACAGCGTTGTGGTTACATTTTGTACCCACAACATCAAGCTGAGTTAGGACCCTTTTGTTGGCACGACACATTCTAGACGTTGAGTGATTAAGTTAAGTTAAATTTTAAGTACTTTTTGTATTTTATGTTTACTATGTGTTGTATCAGCAAATAAAACATATTCTATTCTTTTCTATTATATTCTATTCTAACTAACCGAGGGTGTGAATTTGTGGTTTTTTGGAAGACCCTCTATTTAATAATCAGTAAGAAATAATTTATTTTGAAACAGAAACAGGATATCCACTGAAATTAGTCGAAAACACAGTTATTACCACCAATTACAATGAAGTCACGAAACATAACTGACAAGAAACAAACAAGAATTTATAACTAATAATATTGTAAACAAGAATTTTAAAATAAATATAATTTCAATACTCACAGGACAAGCATACAGGGTGTTAACTTTCTGAAACTTGAACGCCTCGCCCGTCTCGTAGCCCTGTTTGAGCTCCTCGATAACCTTCGTATTGTTGAGGTACATGTTCTCCACACACCCTGTGAAGTTCTGCGTCACCACAAGACCCTCTTGCGAATTGGGGACACCGCCTATGTATAGCTTTATAGAAATAAAGAGGAAATTGTGTAAGATTATCACTTTTGGGTTTTAGCAAGGCGTTTGACTCAGTCTACCATACTTTTCTGCTTGAAAAGTGCACTGAATAAGGCAACAGTATTGTATGGTCACTTGTTTATTAAAATTACGAGCATGAAAATTCGAATAATGAACAACTAACTTGTGGGGTCCAACAAGGGTGTACTCTCGGCCCTTATCTTTTCCTGTTTTATATAAATGAACTTTTGATTTTACGACATTTAATTTAATCTCTAGTTTTTAACAAGATCACATTTCTAAAATAAAAACTTGTGACGCCGACAAAAAAATTAGAGAAGTGAAAAATGATCTAACTTGGCACAAATTTTTTAGAGACCAAGTGGCTTCGCTTGGTGAATAAGAACTTTTACACTATAGCTACTGTTAGACTGAAATTGGCGGATCTATCTATGGTCCATCTATGGTCTGATTTCCTCTACAGCGCCCTCGACCGTGACGGGCGGTTGGAGCGGTAGAGAGGGAGAGCGGGATGTAATGGTGGTACATATTAATCTATGTTGTAATGTGAAGCGAGGGATGTACAGTGTTTGTGTGTAAATTGCTAATAAAGTATGATTAAAATAGATATCGAGTGTTTCAACCTAATACTACATAGATAGAATACATACCGCTCTGTTGAGATTAAGCCTGGAGAATTCCCCCTTGATTCGCCCGCGTACCACCACTCGGTCCACAGTCAGCATGATATCGCGTCTGTTTCGTGACAACATCACATCGTGCCAGATGTTGTCGTCCAGCAAACTGCCGACGGACAGCGATGTCGATGTACCCGAACCTAAAGGAAAATTTAAAATAAATGGTGGTTCAGACAAATTTTCGTGCGTTTTTATACGATGCCTGAAAAAAGGAGTAAGTATATTGTTTTCAGGGTTCATGTATGTATATGTATGTATGTGAGTTTGTATATTCCACCATAACTTCTATACGACTGAACCGATTTTGATAAATGAGGTATCGTTAGAATCCCTAGCTTATTCCGGGTGACATAGGCTAGTAAAATTTAAAAAAAATTTATGGGGTACCGCATGGTACATGGTACCGCATTACAGACTAAATTTGAAAAAAAATCGAAAATAAGATCAACTCATCATCTAGAAAATGATGAGTAGATTCCAAAAATATATAACACTAAAGTTCAATATCCAGTGATTCACAAAAAATATCATTTAATAAAAATGTGAATAAGATACTAATTTAACTAGATTAAGTTAGGTTTTTAACTTTTTAGTTCGTTTTTTGGCAGGGCAGTCGTGTTTTTTTTAGTATTCGTACCTCTACATTATCTGTAGAGGCCATATTTTCAAGTATTACATAAGCATCAAAGGGGGGTGGGGTCTTTACTTTGCTTATTTTTGAATACATAGGAATGGGTTACGTCGGCAATTTTTTTTTACTGTTTAAGATTTTTCTGCTTAATTAATGACCATAAAGAAACATTCGTGTATACTTTTTAAACCTGAACATGTTTTAGCATAGCATCTTCAGTTTATGTCCTACTGAAAAGTGACTTACCCATATCAATATTGAGCTATAGTTGACTGTATGTGTGTATATATGTGAAAGGACTAACCTTTATCAATATTGAGCACCACCACTACAGCCTATTAATGTCCCACTGCTGGGCACAGGCCTCCACTCTCATAGGAGAGGGGGAATTAGAGCTTAGACCCAGCACGCTGCTCCAATGCGGGTTGGCGGGCTTTAACGACTATTATCATGTCAGAGATAATAACCGGGACCGACGGCTTAACGTGCTCTCCGAGGCACGGGGGTGAAACACCGCCAACTTCCAACTCCAGGCTGGCACTGGGAATTTCTTAAATGAAAAACCCTAAAAAATTTTATGCAGGACCTCGTGATCCGCAGTCAGTCATATTGAGCACAAATGGACTTTACATTTCATGATGAAAGAAGTATGTCAATGAATATTGAGCACAAGTTGATCATACGTTTCCTTCTGAAAGGGCTCACCCAGATCAATGTTGAGCACAAGTCGATTGTCCCGCAACTGCAGAGCGATATAATCGCCCTGGGTGCCGCGCGAGTACATGAGCGCTCCGGAAGCCACGCTGGTCTTGAAGCGGAACTTGACCGTCTCGCGCGTCGCCGATATGGGGTCGCGCAGGAGGTCCACTTTCACCAGCGATGTTCCATTGAAGTAAAGTGTGTCCGCGACTGTAATACACGACGACGGGTGTAAAATATGTAGTGCGATAAAATACGCTTGTTAGAAGCGCTTGACGTATCTCCGTCAACCACTGACTCCTACAGTAGGAGTCAGTGGGATTGGGAGGTTTTGACGACCTGCGTGGCGCAGTGTGTAGCGCTGTTGTCTTAACTTGCGGAGGTCCCGGGTTCGATCACCGGCAGGGTCAATTTGGGAAGTTATAATTTCTGAATTTTTCCTGGTCTGGCCTGGTGGGAGGCTTCGGCCGTGGCTAGTTACCACCCTACCGGCAAAGACGTGCCGCCAAGCGATTTAGCGTTCCGGTACGATGCCGTGTAGAAACCGAATAGGGGTATGGGTTTAATATAACTGCCATGCCCCTAACAGGTTAGCCCGCTACCATCTTAGACTGCATCATCACTTACCATCAGGTGAGATCGCAGTCAAGGGCTAACTTGTAGAGGATAAAAAAAAAGATAAAATATTGGATAGAAGCAGGCATTACTTTGCGTTAATCCATGATAACCAAGAAGCTTGATTGGCTATCCACCAAAATTTTTAGCAAACTGAACTTCTTGTTTCCAGGAGGTAAGATAAGTGGATGATTCTGGTATCCGGCAGTCAGTTCGTGTAAGCGACGCGAATAATAAAATATATTGAAACTTTTTTTAATTTATGTCAATGTGAAAAAAACTAGTCAGTTGCGTTGTCATGGTAATTATTTTAACAAGCTGAGACAAAAATAAAAAATTTCTTGAGAACTACAGAGTTTTTCCTCGCCGTACGAGCATCCTTTACAGTTTGGGAATTTAAGATTTCAGAATTTTCTATGGTCTAGTCTGGTAGGAGACCTAATTGGTAATAGACGTGCCGCCAAGCCGTTTGGGGCTTCTACACGATGCAGTGTAGATACAATTAGGGATATGTTAGTCCGTTACGAAAGTCCAAAAATTAACGAAAGTCGGTTGAGAATTCTCATCTCATAACTTTTTTTTCTTTTAAGATTACATCGTATTCTGATTAAATTATTCTGGACTATAACAAAAATGATCTATATCAAGAAGTCATAGAAGTTTCATTTTCGCGTGTTTTTTTTTTCACAACACGCGTGTTTTTAACACAAATTTTTCTAACGCACCAGTGGGATTAATATTAATAAAATAGGTATAGGTCCATACCATAATCGCACCCATAGACTTCGACCCTCATGGATATCTTGTCCCTCCAGCGCATGGGGTTGATTCGTATGTACTGCGCTATGATCGGCACCTCGAACTCATTTTTGACCACCGTGTTGCCATCATGGTTACCTTCGAACATCTAAAAATGACTAGAATATTAGAAACTACATGAAACTGATAGTGTTTTAAAAAGATTCAATGACTACCAAATTGCCGTTTACGCTGTTCCATAGAGTTAAAAACGACTTACTGACGTAGGCAGTTATTACCTACATATGAAATCTTTAAGGTTCAAAATAATTATTTAGCTTACAACCCTTTAGCTAAGGACAGCGGTTACATTTGTATCTATCTACACATTGATGTAATTGTTATTTTTTTTAATTATTTAGCTTATAACCCTTTAGCTAAGGACAGCGGTTACATTTGTATCTATCTACACATTGATGTAATTGTTATTTTTTTTAATTATTTAGCTTATAACCCTTTAGCTAAGGACAGCGGTTACATTTGTATCTATCTACACATTGATGTAATTGTTATTTTTTTTAATTATTTAGCTTATAACCCTTTAGCTAAGGACAGCGGTTACACATGTATCTATCTACACATTGATGTCATTGTTTCAAAAGAGCAACTACCGATTTTCTTGCTGGTTCTTCTCAGTAGGAATATCATTCCGAACCAGTTTCACTCGACGTTTCAAAAGCACTTTTCAAAGTCAACTTGAATTAAAAAGATTAAGAAGTCCATCTCAAGAAGCGCCGATGATGATTTCTAGGTGTTATTTTAGGATTCTGTGGTTATAGTTATACATCACCTCTGTATACCCATCAGCTTTGGTCATGGCCCTCCAACTCTCGCCATCGTCAGAGTACTGTATCATATACTCTGTAACGTACTCTTCGGTGGCAAAACGCCCCCTCGTGGCCACTCCGTGAAGTTCCTTGCGCGACTGAAGGTTGATGGTCAGATGCTGGTAATACGAGCTCTCTTTCGCCGTCCACGCGGATGTGCCTTCACCAATGTTAGTGCTACTTAGTTAGATTAGTTTAAGTAATTATTACCACGTGCGATTAAAGAACTTTGCGAGATCAACTTTATAGTTTATATGTCACCGTAAGATTGTAAAAACCGTTAGATTATAATCTAACTCGCGAATTTGTAAAATGTCGAAAGATTGTGAACTGTTCAATGTTCTGAGTGTCAATTTTTGAAATATTCATTGTATTTACGTTTTCTTGTCTCTTTCTTGCAGGTTAGGTTAGGGTTCGACATAAATAATGAGGTAGTGGCCGGCCGCAGGTTTTATCGGGTTAATATACCTAACAGATTACAATTTACCGAAAAATAATACGTTAAATTAACAATCGGTTCAATAAACGGTTTTTACAATCTTACGGTGATATATATACTATATATTTTTCGGTAAATTGTAATCTGTTAGGTATATTAACCTGAAAGAACCTAAACTACCTGATTATTTATGTCGAACCCTAACCTAACCTACATGAAACAGACAAGAAAACGTAAATACAATGAATATTTCAAAAATAGACACTCAGAACATTGAACGGTTCACAATCTTTCGACAATTTAGAATTTCGCGAGTTAGATTATAATCTAACGGTTTTTACAATCTTACAGTAACATATATATGACCTATATAGGTAGTTTCGGAATCTAAGCAGGAAATTCAATTATATGAATGGTAGCGCTGATTACTTCTTATTAAAAATTATAAATATCATCAAAAAATTCAAATTAATTTCCTACTAGAAGGCCGAAGAATTTGAAGAATCATACAGTTAAAGAACATTGTTAAAACAGAATGTAAATAAGAATTTAATAACTGACAAAATGTTAAAATAAAAAACTGAATATTAACCATGCAAAGTAATATCAAGCATTTCTAACTACAGCATGCTCTAATCAACTCTACTTGATAGTTTAAATTTAATCCCACTCTGTTAACTGTTTTATTAAATGTTAACTTACCAAGACCCTATTTGTTAAATGTTAATCTTACCAAGACCCATTTTGTTAAATGTTAATCTTACTAAGACTCATTTTATCAAATGTTAATAAAGGCCCATTTTTGTTAAATGTTAATCTTACCAAAACTCCAGTTTGGGAAATCAATACCCTTTTCATAATTACCTTAACTTCGCCCCCCGCAGCTTTGTAGCGTACATAGTCAAGTCCATTGGAACCGTAACTGATGTGGTATTCTTGTACGAACTCCTGGGAGTGAGCTCGGCCCTGAGTTGCTACCCGAGTTATGTTCTTGACAGTTCCCAAGTCAATCACTAGTTGCTGATCGAAATCATTCTCAGAGGCTGTCCACGCGTTCAAACCTTTTCCAAAATTTGTCTTTTTACATCACTGGCTAGTCATTTTTGTTAGTAGATTTTTGGTGTTAGTTTTAATAAAAGAAAGTACTTAAGTTTTTTCTTTATTACCACCCCTATTAATAACACTTTCGATCTTATATGCTAGATTGTCTTGATTGAACAACAATAATAAAGAAATACCATAATACCCCCTTAATTTGAGTAAAAATATAATTAAATTGCATACTTATTTAATTATTAATTTTGTTAATCTAAATTAGGATTCCTATTAGTCTTACTATTTATTTTAATATCTATGATTTTCTTGACATTTTATAAAAGTTCCTTATTTCCACTCCCTATATAGTTTTGATACCTTAATGCAATTATACTACTTAATTATACAACAGTAATAAAATCTCAGGTGATATTAAGACAACACCAAGTATAAAAAATTGAGGTTTAGTGTCCCTGTCTACACCAAATCATATCAACACTTAAGTATCAAATTTTCTATTGTGGTTTCATTACTTTTTTGATAAAATTATCAGCAAACACTGCATCAGGCTCGGCTAGAGGTTCAGCCTCCTTCACTAAATCATCATAACTCAAAAACTCATAATGTACAGGACTCTTCTGCTTTTTATCATCTTGATATGAAACTGCCACAGCATGTTTATCATCTAATAATGTCTCTTCAAAGCACCAATCGTCTTTCAAACAATTTTTTACATACAATTTAGTATCCATTGTAATATCACCAACTTTTAATTCAGACTTAACATCAAAACTTATTTCGTTCAATGCTACAGTGATTCCTAACCCAATATTTTTAACATAGCTCTCTTTTAGACACCACATCCTGTAGAAACATGCAGTCTGTTCTGATTCATTGGGGTATCCATAAATTGTTTTCCATTCATGATCTGAAAACTGTCTTTTCATGATACGAAAAAATTCTGGTACATTCTTATTCGCTGGGGGCTCTATCTTCATCAGATCAATACCAATATTTTTTCCATTACTGCCCCCCAATACAACATAATCTCCTTGATGTGAGATATTAAAGTTGACTGGTACATCACCCATACCTAATAGATATGGTTTTCCACGATCATCCCTACCAAAGCGAATATTTTGATATTCCAATAACATAGTTGTATGAACAAACTTTCTTAACATAAGACGACCAATTAAGGATGACTTGGCATCGTCTTGGAAGACAAATCTTGAGATTCTCTGCTTCTCTTCAGGCTGAATATAGCTTGAAGCAGCCAATATTTGATCAACTATTGGTGTCCATGTGCCAGTATTGAACGCCCACCTTACATTTGCTTTATCCATGATCTTTGAGTAAATTGACTGTTTTACATAAGATATTTGTTTTCTCCGCGTTAATATTTTCATCAAGGTATGTCTTTTAATTTGTATTTTTACCTGCAGAGGAATTAATCCTGTTTCAGGTTTCCTTAATTATAGCAGTTTCTACAAAACTTCCATAAGCCCTATCATAAACACCACAACAAAATATTTAAAAACAAAATTCCATGCACATTTGAAATGAAATTCAAAACAACTTTTGGTAGAATAGGTATTCTTATGAAGCTAAAAAATATCACACTTACAAGGAAATAAAATAATAGCAAAAAAACTTTAAAGAAACATACAAACTGCACGTAAAACATGTTTTTGTAACAATGATATTATATAATGGATATGTTCACATTTATAAAATTGGCTCTTGCAGATAAGACTGAAGATGGAATATAGTTACATAGAAGCAGAAGGGAAAGAAACTCGACAAATTACCTTAATATGGTAGTTGTGTACTTATTTTTTATATAATATAATATCATTGTTTTGTAATAAATTTAATGGTCCTGTATACTTGCAAACTTTATTCTTCAAATTATTATTTTTATTGGAAAATTATTACTTAAGAATATGCAGCACAGTGCAAAGAAACTTGGGAATGCATTTGACTGTAATGCTTGTTATTTCACCTAGCTTTGTATGGCAAAGGATAAACTCAGTGCCGAGCAAAGCACCTACCTAGCCCTCCTTTATACCTATAGATCAGGGAAGGGTCGAACAGGTTTGGGAAGTGTTTTTACAAAAAACTACTAAGTAAATACATGTATGCATAATAAAGTTATTTCAACTGATGAATGAATAAACTATGCCCCTGGGCAAATTATATTGGAGTTCTCAAACTCTTAAACTTATTTATTTGTATCCAAAGTTGAGATTTTAGTATTAGAGCAAAGCTCATAACTTCCAAATCAATTACTAGTTTATATCGCCGTAAGCCTAGATAATGTTCTTTGCTGTTATACATTAAATTTGTTTGAAGAAAGCTCTGGCATCACCACCTTAAGTTACCTATTGTAAATAAATATTATGGAATTAAGAAAAACTTTCTGTTGACCAAGCCAATACAATTCAAACTGTTTATCGAATAATAATCTGCAAGTATATTGGTAGAAGGTATCATTTTATTAGGTACAGTATTTCTTGACCTACCATACAACTTAGCATTATCCGGCCCTCTTTCCCTTAAACTGGAGGTTGCAGTGAGTTTAGCACCTTCTACTAGCGGCTCGTTGCATTCATAGCTATCGTAATATCTCGATAAATCTATGTGAAAAAAACACAAAAGTTATAAATTACAAGTATAACCTAATTTTATTTTATTCTTTAAGTAGATGACTGGTCAGGCATATTACAGAAGTTACAGCTTTAGTGAACCACTAAACCACACTAAAACAAGCGTTCCTGGCCCTATTTAATAGTTAAAAAGGATTGTTTACGAAATATTTTAATAATGTATTCAAAACTATGACTTACCTGCTTTACAATTTGTTATGCTGAAGCAAATTAATGGAAAGTAATAAAATACCGAAAAGATCATCATAATTTCATAATTGTTTTTATCGAATTGTGTGAACTAAAATACAATCTCGGTTTTAAAATCAAATAATTTGTTTGATCATTACGTCCGTTGTTACACGCGTCATTCGTCAAGTCAAGCCGGACAACACCCAAGTCTGTTTTCGTTGACAAAAATTGACAACTAAACGTAAAATAAGTAAAAATTTCACGGCAAAGTATTGGCTCAAATGCTTTTCACATGACTTACAAGCCAATCACAATTGAATTTTTAAAATATTTGAATTGAAAACACATGTGCGTTCTAAAAGATAGTTACAAATATTTTTGTTCGTAATAGGCCTTGTACACTGCACTTTTTACAGGATGCTATTGAAGGGTGGGCGTGCCTGCTAGTCAGAGCGTCGCTTCTACTTCTTCTTCATGTTGATGCGGCTTTGCAGGGCTCGGTAGCGAGGCCCAGTATCACTTTGACCGTTGCCGATCTATTGTGATCATCGCTTCTTCTTACTTTAGAAAGTCGCTTCTACTTACTTTCTACCTTAATACTTTGGACCCTTACTTTCTTATTTTATTACACTATACTGAGTCAAGTGTCCCTGTTGTAGGTGCAGTGTAATAGCCTACTAGGTCTAACGTCTCCATTACACGATGGCAAGTAAGATAAGATCGACTTCGAGTGGAGAGTGGAGCACTAAGGGAGCACCTAGCCGCAAAATCTTGATACTTGTTTATTGTCTTATTTTTCATGTCTCGCAACACTTAGCTTTGCTGTCAAACTGCTCTCTGCTCTCAAACATGTCCATCAGAGACCAGAGACAAGTAATATATAACAGAGACACAGAGACCACAGAGTACTTTTTATTTTCAGAGACAAGTGATGTCCATAAAATGGTCAATAGTCAATACTCAATGGTGAATTTTTGGGATTTTGTAAAAATATTTACCGTGCTAAATGTAATTTATAAAACTAAGTAAAGAATTATCGTTACATGAAGAGTGTTAAAGTTATCGAAAATGTATGTTATAACCATTGTACAAGATTTTTTCTGTATATGTACCGCTGCAACTTTCCCGTTACTTGCATTCAATCAATATTTTACTTCTGCCACGTTATTTAGACTGTTACTTGAATTCCTACAATTTTTTTATGTAAAAAAATGTTTTAATTATCCCCAAAGCCAAGTACAATTAGAGATAATGTTTTTAGAATTCGTTTAATGAGTCATAACAGGCCATACATGCAAATGATCTCAGACATGGCTTCTGAACATTAAGGTCTGAAAGTTCTGTAGACGTCTGATTGTTGCTCAAACTCAATATCTAATACCGGTGCAATCACAAGTATAGTGCAACAAGTAGATAGTTATTATCTTACTAATTGAGTTATTCTAGGTCCACAAATATTTGGTTGTTTCTAGTAAGAATATTTTAATTTAAACCTAAATATACAGTTTTGTTTAGGTATATATTTCGAGTTGCTCCCAACACTGGCTAATTTATGGCCTCATTGTTCTGAGATAGTGAAGGAATTATTTTTATTGATTACATGTCAAATGGCCAAGCAAATATTGGATCCTATTATGCAAATTTTATCCAGAAATTGTGTGAAGCAATTAAAGAAAAACGTCGAAAAGTGTAGTTGGGTGTGTTGTTTCTTCACAATAATGCTCCTGCTCATTGATCGGAAGTTACACTTAATCCAATCTGCTGTGCTGGCTTCAATTTCCTTAATCATCCACCAGACTTAACCCCAAGTGATTTTCACTTATTCCCAAAATGAAAAGAGCAAAATTTAATGATAATGATGCAGCAGAGGAGTTTTTTGAGAGTTAAGAAAAAGGAAGGAATAACAAGTGAAATTAATTTAACAAATTAAAAAATACGACTGCCCAGCCATATTATTTTTGGAGTTTATCTCCATAAGAAGTGATTTGCATAAATAGCCTTTGGAACCTTATTCACATTTTTTATTAAATGGTATTATTTTGTGAATCACTAAATATTGAATTATCGTGTTATATATTTTTGGAATCTACTCATCATTTTCTAGATGATGATTATTTAGTTAATCTTATTTTCGTTTTTTTTTTAATTTTGGTCTTTAATGCGGGACCATGGCCACCCCATAATTTTTTTTAAAAATTTTACTAGCCTATGTCACTCGGAATAAGCTAGGGATTCTAACGATACTTCATTTATCAAAATCGGTTCAGGCGTATAGAAGTTATGGTGGAATATACAAACTCACATACATACATACATGAACCCTGAAAACAATATACTCCTTTTTTCAGGCAGTCGTATAAAAAAGTTAAAAACATGAAATTCAAATGCATTGCATTGCATGCATTGACATTATGCAGAAAAATAAAACATTATTGTTGGATTTTTTTATATAGATTCCAAGAACTTTTTGATTCACCCTCATAGAATGCATAACTAATGAATTCAGAGTCTCTGCTCTTTTGTGTCTGAACTGAGCTTAATTATTGTTTTATATTAAATGTTCTTGCTTTTTTTGACACACCTTAGTAAGTAATTTAGTTAAGAATGATGGTAAAAGTTTTAAAACGTGCTACCTCCTCTGGAGGGTAAGGGGGGAACAGGGGGAGGGTATTATTATTTATTAACCCCTCCCAATAAACCCCACTGGCTTATGTTGTATAGGATGCAACCTATCCAACCTAACCTGTACCAAATTTCAATTATTGACATACATTGAAATTTTGATTGTGTGTTTTGTAGAAGTGAAAATGTCAAGCATGTCAGACCGCAAGGCGGAGTTGGAGCGCAAGAAAGCCAAACTACAAGCTCTGCGGGAAGAGAAGGACCGGCGCAGGAGGGAGAAGGAACAAAAAGATGCTGAGGAAGCCTTGGTAAGTAAACTCTTTTACATTTTAGGTTTGGATTGTTTTTTTTTAATTACTTACTAATTTACTCAATCTATAACAGCTTTTGTCTGCAATTTTTAAGTATTTCTGAACTTCTTAACTTTCCAGGATAAAAAGTAGCCTTCCCTGGGATACAACCTATATCTGTACCAAATTTCATCAAAATCAGTTAAACAGGTCGGCCGTGAAAGCGTAGCAGACAGACACTTTCGCATTTATAATATAAATTAAGTATGGATATGAAGTTTGAAGTATACATATGGTGAATGACAAAGTTGCATAGAAGTAACCGGCCTCGGATCCAGTGACCCACAAGTCAGTATAATACTTGTAACGTAATGTACACGTATGGACTGTTTACATAATGTTTGTTTACATGAAATAAACAAATCATTTATCAGCTGTCAAATACCCAATTACAATGATTGACTCTAGGTACGGTTTATTGTACCTACGTTCAAATAGCAACGAACAAGGTTAAGTAAATGAAAAGCAATGTCAATTTTTATGATACAAATTGAAATATAAAAAATTGACAGGGTGACCATGGTCCCGCATTAAAGACTAAATTTAAGAAAAAAAAATCGAAAATAAGATTCGAAACATCATCTAGAAAATGATGATTAGATTCCAAAAATATATAAGACAGTTCACAAAAAATATCATTTAATAAAAATGTGTATAAGATTCTTATTTAAGAAGATTAATTTCGATTTTTAACTTTTTAGTTAAGTTTCCACTCGACGCACTCAAAAGCGTCTGCTTATAGTTAAATCTAAACTAATTGCAGATAGAGTACAAATTAAAAAAAACTTGAGAGGTGTCAAGGGACACCCGGATCGAACGAAGTTCCTTTCGATTAATTAGAGAATGAATTGTAGTAAATTTTTTTTGTTTTAAGTTATGATAATATTTTTTTTAATTATTAACAGATATATACAATATTTGATAAAAAAATAATCATCGCGACACCACACTGTTCAATGCGAAATAGAAAGACGAAACGAAAATAACTGGCTTGCTTTCTATAAGAGAAAGAGAGAGAGCCAGACAGAGAAACACGCGCACGCCGCACGGCTTACAACTATAGCAAAAAGTGTCGTTACAACTTTTGGTCTTAATTTTTTCCGTCTAGCCCCCTTTCGCAACGCGCGTTAAGGAACTTCGTTCCAAAAAAACCTTTTTACTTCGTTTTTTGGCAGGGCAGTCGTGTTTTTAATTTTTTTTTAATGTGTGTGTCGAATGATAAACGAATCATTCGTCATTTACGGTGTAGCAACGCGCGTCCACCGCGTCGAGCCTGGACAGCCGCCGCGACCTGGACGAGATGTTGTCGTCCCTCGGAGTGGCGCCCGTCAAGGACGTGCTGTCGTCCCTCTCGTCCATGACGTCACTCACGCCGCCGCAGACCGCGTCGCCCGACGCCAGTCTGCCGCACACCGACAAGTCCAGTTTACCTCCCCATGGGTTAGTTGATTGCCTTTAAAATCTTAGAACTAATAGAAGGAAACTCTGGTTATCCGCCTAATTATTGACCGAGCGAAGAGAAGGTCTCTGAGCCTTCTTGAGTGAATTTAAACTTGTCCGTCCGTCCGTCTGTCTGTCAGAGCCTTATAACTTCTGAATTACTGAACGTAATTATTTCAAATTTAAATACATATAATATGTAAACCGATGGCCTCCAGCCGAATATGGCTTAATAAGTTATAAAAATCTTTATTTCAGGGGGGCTCTCATAGAAGCGAATGCGAAGTAAAATATTTTTTATAGCGTTACATAGGGTTGCGGTATATAATTTTAAAGATAATTAGGAATAGAGTCCAAGAATTTTTTTTGGTGGTGGCTTTCAAAGTGGAGATTTTCTAACATCCAAAGTTGACCTCAGAACTCTCAATTTTCTCTGAGCCTCATGAAATAATTGATCAATTATTTGAATTATATCCTTTACTGGAACAACAAATAGTAAAATTTGATAAATATTAGAAGGAAACGAAATTATTTAATTTTTAATGAGCTCCAGTATTTTTAACAGAACTTCACAATGATGTCAATAGATGGCGCTCTGAAAAAGTTTATTCGTTTAAAAAGTTTATTCGTTTATCCAATAACTCTTTAGCTCTTTTGCGTTGTTAGAAGTTAACTGTTACAATATATAGTTAAAACTATATTATGGATACCGCGAGGTCTCAGTTCGGGGCGAACCACTAGTTATTTACTAGATGATTCCTGCGACTTCGTACGCGTGGATTGTTTTCTATTATTCCCGCGGGAACTCTTTAATATTCCGGCATAAAAAGTATAAAGTATGCTTCCCCAGGATACAACCTACCCCTGTACCAAATTTAATCAAAATCGGTTGAACGGTGAGCCGTGAAAGCGTAGCAGACAGACAGACACAAACTTTCGCATTTATAATATTAGTATTGATTCCTTGTCCTTGGATACCAACTTGACATTACACCTCGATCCCCCGCCAAGCGTTCCCAACCACGCTGTTACTCTAGTGAGCCATAGAGGCAGTAAGACTATGGATCTGATACATCAATGTTCAGCCTAACTTATGTACTTAGTTTAAAATATGATACTCCATTGAAGTATTTTCGTGAATCCCAATTTCCCGCTTGAAAAATGCCACTTTTCTCTGTTTTTTTTTCTAAATAGACTAGTATAGGCTAGGGCTTGGCTGCAATCAGATAGCTACTGGCCCTAGATGATGGCTATTCACTCTCGATGTGAGGGTTTATTAAAAGACGCGGGGAAAACGGAAGCCGGGTTTATAAATGCTTCTTATAAAAAATATACTTCGTATATCACCTACGTGCACGTAATATTCCAGGGGGCTGAAGAAACCGCTTCAATTGCAAGTGGTCTCTGTCCAATCTACGGACATTCCTCCCAAGGAGAATGTCACATACGCGAAACAAACTCAAACCACCGCCACCGGTGTCACTGAATTGCGAGATGGTAAGTTGTCACTGTGTTTTATCTTTCGTTTTACAATATGTAAAAACTTTTTTTTCATATTCTTTTGCTTTTAATTCCCGTTTATTGAATTTTTTTTTTTAATTTTGAAACACATTAGTGCCATCTAAGTGTAATTTTTTTTTTTAAATATTTCATTAATAAATTTTCGATGTGCATTTCATGAATCCTTGAATAAATAAGATTGAGATTTTATTAAAACATAAATTCGATTTGATTTTTTGTGTTCAATGAAGGAAATATATTATTTTTCCACTGAGTAAATTTGGACGCAAATAATTACAATAGTATTAATTTATATTGTCTTTAGTTTTGTAATTTGTTGTAAATAATGTTTCAATGTGGTGTTTTCTGCATTGCATTAATATTTAACGTTAGATTTTTTAACAATTTCATTAACAACATGCAATACAGAATGGATTTTTTGTGTTGTTTTCTCTATGTGGAATGTTATGCCCTTGAAAGTCAAATCGTATTTTGACTACAAGTTGGCATGCAAATTCTCAAATCTCTATATTTTGCCTTTTTTGGTTTTTAACCTGTTCTTTTTTTGGTTTGTTAACTCTTAACCTTTAGTACATATTTATTTTGTCATTTTAGCGTATTATTTCATGCAATTTGAGAATTTGTTCTCTATTAATATATTAATATAATGAATTTAACTGTGATGTCTGGGTGATGGTTTTAACATGGTCATTTGCAAATACATAATATGAAGGTATAAAAAATAATTAGTAAAATAATTAGTAATAGTGCTGTTTGTTTTTAATTTAGCAGGTAGGTATATAAAGGTATAAATATGATTACGACTTGTTCCCAATCATCATTCTTCATTATTTTTACAAGTTTTAGCAACATTTTGGTAACAAGACTTTATGATTATGTTTCTATGTAATCTTTAAAGAGTGGTTTCTTAAGGACTCAACTCATTTAATTTTTTATTTCCCTCAGTTTTTTGATATACTTTCTTCGTAAACTTTTCATTGCTAAAACAAAGTATTTGCAAATGGTCCCACCTATGTGATAACCAACGACATCTGTAGTTACAGAAAGCAGTATTTACTTTTCTCACGTCGTTTTTTTTTTGTTCGTGGCCTTGTCAGTAGTCTGAATTTATGTTTATTTAAATTTTAAAGTACTCATAAATGTAACATAATCATTTTGGGCTTTTTAGTAAATACATAAAAATAGAAAATGGTATAGAGTTTTTTTGACAGGTATAATCGTTTTATCCTTTTCACATTTTCCGAGTATATAGTTACGATATATAGCTTAGTTTAGATATTTTGTACCCAATCAACATAATTTTCAGTTTAGATAGAGCTAGATTATAAGATTCTAAAACTTCTGTTGTAACTGTATAATAGCAGCTGTATACTAGATATATCCGTGATCTATAACCGGTTACAAGTTTGCTTTTTATAAGCAAACTTTTAATGTTGCTCAATTTAAAAATGTTCTGCTAACTTTACTCACTTGCGAGTTAACATACGACCGTTCGTGACTTCAATATGGTTATTATAAGTAATAACTATTATTAATATTCGCAATTTTCGAGATTGTCTACATGAAATAGAACTTATAAATGTGTAATAACAGAAATCACATTGTTAGTACAATCTCAACGATATTAGATAGTATTAAAAAACTGTTCAAGTAATTATATTCATCAAATATAATGGGAGTGAGGACACTCGATTTCGAGATTGCAGTCCCTTCCTACTCCGCCAGATATTATTGGAATGGGTATAAGACAATTGAGAGAATAATTTAATAATTATGTATAGTTGTATATAAATATGGACTACAGATTTTCACGCAAAGTTTTGTTTTTGTTCGCTTAACATGCTGGCCAAAAGTATGTGTGTTTTACTATTTTCTATATTTTAAGATATTGCTGTCACGATTTGTGGTTATCATATATTTGTAACATACTTCATCACAGGTTGGAATCAGCTGTGTTCCTTTTGGTAAATCATAACTTATTTTACTTTGGTGTATGTCTGCTATTCCAGATTTTTCTAGATCTTAAATACAAACAAAATGCTCATACACCATGTGGTAGAAGATCTAATGGTCTGAATCAATTTTTTGTCTGTCTGACTGACTGACATATAGACGTACAACTCTATAACGTAATCTTATCAATAAAAATGTAGTAATGTATTAAGGAAGCTATATAGGTGTTTATTCACCTTTCTTTTGTAGGTATCCATACCAAGTTGGCTGGGGAAATAAAAGATTTTGATTTTTAAATAGATTTACTAATAGATGAAGTTTTCTTTTATTTCCGCATGAACTCCCTAGTTTTCCGCGGTAAAAAGTAGCCTAGGTATGTCCTTTTCTAGGATACAACCTATCACTATGCCAAATTTCAACAAAATCTGTTGAATAGATGGGCCATGAATGCATAACAGACGACAGACAGACACACTTTCGCATTAATAATATTTTTTTTTTATTATTGAGAGATAGGCTTACGCTAGACGAATATCATGCTTAATACAAAGCAATGATGAGGTCTAGGTTGGAGCGAGCTAGAAGATTCACTGTTAGTATGGATTATTAATGCGGATTGTTTCTAACTTTTACTTTCTAGTTGTTACTACTTTCCTAAACACATCCCATTTTGTGACAGCAATTAAATAACAAACAATATGTATTCAAAACTTTAAAAAAAAAACTTTGTCTTAAAAAAAAAAGAGACAGACGTCAAAAGTAAATACTGTAATGAGTTAGGCTGCAATGTTTGTGTTTGTGCTACCATAAACAAGGCTGCTCTTCCAATGCATCACCGCTTGCAGGATACATGGAGGACTGGTGGCGGCCGCGCAAAGGTAACCGACACTTATTAACACTCCTCTACACTCCGCTCGTTAGTGCCTGTCCGTTGAAGCGGAGCGGAACGTTCGAAAATATAGTTTGACTAACGTGATAATCAATCCTAAGGTTGCATTTTCCGCAGAGATAGGTGTTCGACTAACGTGATAATCAATCCTAAGGTTGCATTTTCCGCAGAGATAGGTGTTCGACTAACGTGATAATCAATCCTAAGGTTGCATTTTCCGCAGAGATAGGTGTTCGACTAACGTGATAATCAATCCTAAGGTTGCATTTTCCGCAGAGATAGGTGTTCGACTAACGTGATAATCAATCCTAAGGTTGCATTTTCCGCAGAGATAGGTGTTTGACTAACGTGATAATCAATCCTAAGGTTGCATTTTCCGCAGAGATAGGTGTTTGACTAACGTGATAATCAATCCTAAGGTTGCATTTTCCGCAGAGATAGGTGTTTGACTAACGTGATAATCAATCCTAAGGTTGCATTTTCCGCAGAGATAGGTGTTTGACTAACGTGATAATCAATCCTAAGGTTGCATTTTCCGCAGAGATAGGTGTTTGACTAACGTGATAATCAATCCTAAGGTTGCATTTTCCGCAGAGATAGGTGTTTGACTAACGTGATAATCAATCCTAAGGTTGCATTTTCCGCAGAGATAGGTGTTTGACTAACGTGATAATCAATCCTAAGGCTGCATTTTCCGCAGAGATAGGTGTTTGACTAACGTGATAATCAATCCTGAGGTTGCATTTTTCGCAAAGATAGGTGTTCGACTAACGTGATAATCAATCCTAAGGTTGCATTTTCCGCAGAGATAGGTGTTTGACTAACGTGATAATCAATCCTAAGGTTGCATTTTCCGCAGAGATAGGTGTTTGACTAACGTGATAATCAATCCTAAGGTTGCATTTTCCGCAGAGATAGGTGTTTGACTAACGTGATAATCAATCCTAAGGTTGCATTTTCCGCAGAGATAGGTGTTTGACTAACGTGATAATCAATCCTAAGGTTGCATTTTCCGCAGAGATAGGTGTTTGACTAACTTTGATTCAAAAGTACTTGTAAAAGTTTATTTGAATAAAAAAACATTTGAATTTGAATTTGAATAGTTGCGCTTTGGTGTTTTCTCCAAGAAACGTGTCATTGGCGACGTAAATTGTAAATAATAAATAAATAAATGATAATTTATTCATGAGAATAAACAAACGTGCAGTCTTGACACAAATAAAAGCCTAATAAGAAGATGAAGATTGTCATCGCTCTAATCGCTAAATGCTAGGTTAAGCGCTCCTATTGGTGGGTTTGTCTCACATCCGTAGCTTAACAACGTAGCACACCTCTGGTGAAAACGCACCCTAATACTCTGATAAGTTACTAAACAATGTTGTTTCGTATCAGAAAATTGTTTAATGTTTTGACAAATATAACAACGTTGCTAGGTAACTCAGACAAAGTACGTCTGTTATTTGTCAATAAGTTGTTGTAAAGGTGTCTATCTGCATAGATAGATACCAGCCGGTACTATCACACTCCGCCCCGCTTCAATGGACAGGAATCCTTATATTTACTATAATCTCGTCATGGAACTTGAAAAAATGGGCAGTTAGTATCCGAGTTTCTCGTGAGGTGAGGATAAGGCTCGGCGCAAACGGCCCACAGACCACAGCCACCGATCGCTAGCGACAAGCAGTTAACGTAACATTATTTTTCATACTTTTTGTACACTCACCGCTAACAAGTATCGGTGGCGGCCACGCATTACAAAAGTATAAATTGCGTGACAGTGGCTCCGGTGGCTGTGGTCGGTGGTTCGTTTACGCCGAGCCTAAGTTCCAATAAATTTTACAAAAATATTTTCTTCTCAATTTTCAACTTACGTGACATGAACTGTGTTTTCTGTTTGACATATTATAGTGCACTGTACCAATTACCTATTCAAAAAAGCTAATGCTATTCGAAATAGCTTTAAATATACGAATAAATGAAATACGGAACCTAATGGGTGTTTTCTGCTTAAATGTCAAATAGAAAATAGTATAATGGATCGTATAAACATATTTACAACTGAAGCCGTCAAATTAAACTTTAAACTGGTTCATAGTTGTTTTTTTAGCAAGGCATGAAGTTTATTCATCTAAGACCGTGCCATACCCGAGGCCCACCCGAGTGCCAATGTATTGTCAGTTCCGCAAACTTATCTGTGGGTATGGCGGTGACGCCACTGTCTATTAAAAAAACAACATTTTAAGATCGGCATAGAGTAGATAGAATCTGTTAGTTCCGAATTTGATACAGGATTAATAAGTTAATCGGCACTAAAAAAATGACATATAGTACGTACCTACTTTACATACTGTAAAACAACATTTAGGAAGAAAAAAAATAGTTTAATTTGACGGTAGTTGACAACGAGACATTTTGTGTATGTTTGTCACCGATCAGTGAAAGTTAATTTATTTAATAAATTTATTTTCATGTTTTTATTTTTATTAATATATAAGTGTGCATGCGAATTGTCTGTTATCCATTAATTAAATGGGGGAAATTGTATCCATTACCTCAACGAACACAGCGGTTTAAAGTCCAAGAAACTCATTTGAGTGGTATCGCATGTATACCTGATACAAACGCATGATTAGGAGTCTGTCCAGAAGAGTAGATAACTATTATTTAATAACACGATTAACATCATATTTTTTTTTCGGATGGCTTTATTTTTTTATCACTGGAAAAATGCATTTCTGCATCCACTGAGCGGGTATGTTGCCCTAAAAATACGTAAGATGCTGATTTAGAAAATAGTCTGCTTTTTATTGAAGTTTTTTTGAAGGTTATGCCGTTTATTTGACATTTAAATATTACAAATTATAACTCTCAGGAATGACGAAGGAGCGAAGTAGGTTTGAGAGAAAAAACCCCCCACTACTAATACATTATCTGTGAAGATCCGTCTATTTAGCTTCCTCATGTACAAAAACAAATACACCAATAAAAGGACATTGACCAAATTCGCCTAAAAATCAACATGTGTTTGAAATATACAGTAATACTTAGCTTATTTTTTAACTTTTATTTCAAATATTAGAATTCAACGGACACTACAAATTAATTACAAAGTAAATAAATGGGTATTAAATTGACTATTAAACGTTTCCGTCTCGATCATTAACGACAGATCAATAGCTTAAATTTTAAAATAATGTGCAATAAATACCACCGCTTGAGCGCTAGATCCGTATCGTAAGAAACAAGATAAAAGCAGTTTAAAGTGCTGTGCGCTAGTATTCTGAATTTCGCAACGCCATCTATTGAAAGTACAAAAATTAAATATATCTAACGCCATCTGTAATGTTTTTGACGAACTATGGCGAATCTTTTCTTATCTACATACTGTTTACAGCTCTATTACAATTGGATAAAGATGGTATTTATTTGTTTAAGCAGATTGATTATTAAAGTTGAAATAACCTCAAAATTGAAAATATTTTTGGTAATAAGTCATTTCTTAGCAAGTGTCCGTTGTTTTAATCTGCTCTCGAGTATGAAAAGGGATTTATTTGTACCCAGTAATCAATGTTTTATGACTGTTGGTTCTTAGGCGAACTTTGTATGGGGATGACAATGTCCTTTAAACAATAAAAGTAAAAACAAAATCTCATATAAGATACTATTGATTTAAAGTAACAAAAAAAACGCTTCAGCTAAAAAGACCCTCAGCATGATTGTGCCATTTTTAAATACTGTAACGCTGATTTTCAAGGTTCATCGCAAATATCCCTTTCTTACCAATCCAATCATGCTGGAATATATCGAACTAGGAACATTCATTCGAACTTTTATCACCTTTTTAATCCGCTTTTCTGGACAAGCTCCTCTGACAGTATTAACTATCACTTACACTGTGAATACCATGTTCATTGTTTTTGAATACGAAGCGTCCATCAATAGTTAAGTTGTATTTTTCTATTGCTATTACAATGGAAACTTTATTCACTTACGATGTTTTTGCGAAACAGTATTTGGCTACTTGAGTTACCTACTTTTTACTGTAGGTTGGACCAATATTGAGCCATAGTTCAAATTAGGAAACAGCTTAGGAAAAGTTTTCATATACTCGACTGAGGGCTAGGCCCAATTGTTTTAAGAAAATTGTAATCATTTTCAGCTTAAAACGTATTACTCGAACTGTTTATGGAGATCATACATGCTTTTTGACGTGCCGGCATCTACGAAATCCTTAAACAAGTCGGATTATACGTTTGACAAATGATTACGATTTCCTTACACAATCGGGGGGCTGATGTATAATTATTATAAAAATAGTCGTTTTGGAATAGATTTACTTTTATCCGGACGAAACGAAACAGGCTACGTTTGGAAACTACTTTTACTCTCAATTTTCCAAAAACAATATACCAGTAAAAAGTAAAATACTCTGAAACTAGTCAAATATTGTTATAAGACAACAAAACATTCTGTTTTACTCCTGTTATTTATATACAGAGCCAAAAGCCCTTTTTTAAAGCTAATAACAAGCGAATAAAGTTCCTTGCTAGAAGTTAATAAGCACATAAAAATCTTGAAAATAATAGTTAGCTAAACAGAAGTCCAATTGTCTAAGCAAATCGTAATCATTTGACAGCTTAAAACGAACCCGAACTGTTTGAGGAGTTCATACATGCTTTTTAACGTGCAGCCATCTATGAACTCCTTAAACAAGTTGAATTATCTTTTTGACAAACAATACGATTACGATTTCCTTACACAATCGTTGGGCAGTATTTTATTATGAGATTGTTTATATTTGAACTGACGTATTATTTCATTTTTGTCCCGATATAGCACACGCCACTGACTACTACGGTGAGTCGTTATTCCTCCTGGTTGCTTCATGTATATCTCTCTCTAACATTACATCTCTGTTACTTCGGTCAATAACTTGGTGTCGGGTGTATTTACTAGGTCCTCTTACTTAATTATGTAAATATAGACGTATCCTTTCTGTCACGCTTCTAGAAGTTTCCTACTAACATTTTTATAGGTGCGGTTTAAACCAGATTACTGGATAACGATAATCTGTTATTATAAATATATGTAGTATATTATTTGATCCTTACATTATCAAATTTATCTAGAAATCTGGTAAATACTCTACGTATATAGGGTCGTAACGCATCGCCGTATGATGCTGTTGTATATTCCAGTACCAAATTTCATAAAGTAAAAAAAACTGGCCTTCCAGAGTTCTCCACGTGGCTTCAACAGCCTCTCTATAAGGCCTCGTATATTATAATCGCAAAATATAAAGATGTTATTCATGATATTATGTATAATCTGTTATGGTGGTGGTAGGGGGAATCGCCATATCAGCTCACGCCCACTTACCCTTTCGAGTCAACTAACAAACACTGCACAGGTCTTGATACAAATTGACCCATTTAATTTGAACTCTAGGACTGGTTCATGCACTTTCTCCAAACTGGATTTCGTTCTGCAAAATGCAGGGCTATCAAAATTACTACATTTAAATTAATTACAGGTTAGCCCGCTACCATCTTAGACTGCATCATCACTTATCTACAAGTGTGTCGCAGTCAAGGGCTAACTTATAGTGGATAAAAAAAAGATGTATTTTTCATCACAATTTTTTTCCAAAGCTTCAATTCGTTTCATCTACCATTCTAAAAATATTATTTGAAGGACAAAATCCAGGTAAATATGCCTAAAAATTGTCAATTATTTAAATGTAGTTTTTTACAATTTACAGTCTTACAGTTAAATCAAATGGTGTCGCGTTCATGGGTCATGCTGTAAATTATAAAATATTTACGCTAATAATTATATGTGTAAAGATTTTGTTTTTTTTATTATTATTTATAATAATAATGGTCGAAAGATACTGACATTGTTTTGTTTTCCTCCCTTTTTCAAGACGAGTACAATCTAAACCCGGGTTTAGAGTGGGAGGACGAGTTTACAGGTAGGTTTCAATTCCGAACCATAAGAACAATCATTGAACTAATACTTGCCCTTGGTAGAGCCTGTGCCACTATCTTAGCATGTTTGTTCCTTACTTTATCTATTTCTTCATATATGTAACGCTATTTATCGATTATAGTAGCTAAAAACAACATTTAACATAGCACATCGTACAGATCAGAATATACATGTAAACTCATGCAGCTATCTCTATTACTATACGGTGAATGGTCACAGAAGTTATTCCATACCATAATACTTCCCACTACGAGCTTATGGAATAACAAATAAACTTATCGCCGATCTGGGTCGTAAGTTACGGTGGTATCGTATTAGGCGGCATCGATTCAACATTTGGTCTATTGAAAATGCCTATTTGGTATGAAGATGCGTACGCATTGGGAAGGAGATTTAATGCGTACGTATCTTTATACAAAATAAGGTAGGTATGATATCGTGGAAAAAAACATAAAAAGAAGTTCAACTTTTAAAAATCAATTAATTAAATTGGAATACTAAGAATAATTTATAATTCATTTGTACTAATTAAAACTTCATTTGTACTTGTATGAATTATATTATCGTGATTCGGGTGTACAAAATGGATTAACTATACTGCGACTATTCATTGGATTATTCTTAACTTCATATTCTTTCTGTACGCATTTACACTGTGATTATATATTTTTGATGTTATTATGTGTAGTGTTTTAAATATTGTAAAAAAATGCTAAATATGTCCGCCTCATAGATTTTTTCAACGTATATAAAATACTTTGCATGTGACAGAAAATTGTGTGGTATGCATGACGGAAAGTCATCATATTTTATTTTATTAAGTATTTAAACAATTTTACTCTTGCGTATAACTATATTTTATACTAAGTATATCTCTCTAGTGGAGAGCTCGGGAAGTTTGAGTTTTTTTTTTTTGCATAACTTAATTTAGAGCTTTCTGTCACTCAAAATGCTTTTTATGATTTTACTCATTGTGTGTGTCTTATTATAGTTGCACATGATTCAGTTTTTGGTTAAACAAACTGTATTATGGTCAACACAGTTTTTGAAATATGAACACTTAACATTAAGAACGAAGACAGCATTTAATTTTGTAGAAAAGTTTTCAGTTATGACGTTATAGATACAGACTGTTGGTATTTACTTGGATACTTACTAGCAAAAATTGTTGCAAAACCCGAAAGTCCGAGTTTCTTGCTGGTTCTTCGGTAGGAATAGCATTCCGAACTAGTGGTAGATTCACTCGACGACTCAAAAGCACTTGTAAAAGTTTATTTGAATAAAAAAACATTTGAATTTGTAATATTTCATACAAATATTCAACAAAAAATTTAATTGCAAAAGATGTCACTAAGTAATTCTAGACACTGCATAAATACTCTTATAATGCATTGCAAATATTCTTAAGTCTAACTATTTTCTGATTTGTATCATCACTTGACATCTGAGATAGCAGTTAACGGCATCATAATCGGTCCACGAGTTTAGCCTCTAGATTTCCGGAAACGAAAATAGAGGATTAATTTAAATATACTAATAACAGCATACTGTATCTATAAGCGTCAAAATCATTATATTTGGTACAATTTAGGAAATAGGAGTTTCGTTTGTCAAGCTTCATAGAGCATTAATAACTTAACGATCACAAACAAGACTCTATATCACGCTTACGTTGTGCTAACATAATCAAAACTGATACAATATCTAATAAATCATAAAATCTAGCCATAGTTAGGTACTAATTAAAATAATTTAAGCGCTGTTTCCAAAATTTTGCATATTTGATTCCACCTTTTCTTTAGCTATTAGTATTCTTCATAATTTAAAATTAATTTCCAAACTTTAATAGTTATTTAAATACTAAAAATGTAATATAACTTTTCATTCATATTAATAAAAAAAAACCTAACTTTAAAATCCTCTTTCTACTTTTAAATGTAACTTTGTCCTGAAAGATCTTTATAGACGCTTTCATCTATGGCTAGATTTATTAATTGAACTTTTCGGAAATCTAATTAACTGACGTAAAACATGAACAGCGTGAGTTTTGTTTATGGATAGGAAGCAAAATGAAAACATACAAGATGATTTTCGTTAACAATTGTTTGATTAAGTACTTTTTTTTTCTCTTTTTGTTTTATCAAAAATTCAAAATCAATTTATTTGTTGAAATAAGTACCTACATAAGTAAGATGGTACATTTTCTTTATCGAAATACTAGGCGTGCAAATATTGGTTGTATATCTAAAAGTATTCTTAAAATAAAGTTGCGTTTCTTGTATCATTTTGTTAAAGTCGATCATCTTGCATGTTTTTGATATCATACTCTGAAATGTTTACTGTAACTTTTTTCGCTGGTAGTAGAAACAATTGCTTAGTGCAATTGTACACACGTTTCCTTTCACACACGTAAATCACGTAACACATTAACGATTTCATGGAGTTGAAAGTTTAAGAAAATTTAACATTAATTAATTAGAATCATCATAAAATGTTCACCTTATTTATTATTTAATATTTATTCAATTTTAGTAGCGTATCGTACAAGTAGATGTTTTAGAACTTTGTATGTCTTTTAACTTCATGGAATCAATAAAAAGGGTACGACCGACTTTACAAATCAAAGTCTATTTACGAAGAGTTTCCCAAAATACAATTTTATTCGCTGCTCCAAAGCTCCAAATAAACTTCTCAGATAACACCAACCAACTGACTGACTATTTATATTAATACAAAGTAATGATTTTTATCGATAACAATCGAGTGGAAACATTAATTGCCCTCGAGAATCTAATTCTGAGATATTCGAGACAAGTCAAAGTACGCTCTATAGATAAGCACAGCATAAGTCTCAAGAGTCGTGTGAGATATTCGAGACAAGGCAAAGTACGCTCTATAGATAAGCACAGCATAAGTCTCAAGAGTCGTGTGGGATATTCGAGACAAGACAAAGTACTCTCTATAGATCTCAGCATAAGTCTCAAGAGTCGCGTCACAAATTGAAGTGAACTCTGCACCTATATTCGAGACAAGTCAAAGTACGCTCTACTAAATCTCAGCATAAGTCTCAAGAGTCGCGTCACAAATTGAAGTGAACTCTGACCTACGTCATGTCGGGTAGTAAAGTCTGTCGTGGTCCCACGCATCGCACCCTGGCCTGCGCGCAAGGGCCATCCTTATTCACCGTCCAGTGCTTACATTCGACGGGGATGGCGCTCGGCAAGGTGAGGACGAGGAGGCGGCTTTCCACGGCAAACTGCCACCGGGTATCCTGCCACACGGCCTGCCCACCGTTAAGGAGGTGCAGCCGGCTGTCACTGCGGCACCGCAAGAGAAGAAGGAGGAGGAGAAGGAGAAGAAGAGTGAGTATTCTTCTCTACCTTATTGTCCAACTGACCTCCCTTATGTCCTTACGTCATTCTAAGTTGTGGTCCGAGTCTCACAGGAGGCGGAAGACGTGGTCTTAGAGCCCTAAAGCTCATTTATCAGTGATGCCTAGCGCTCTCCCAACCCACCGGTGAAGCTATAGCGGTCAGTAGGTAGGACCTACGCAGCATATTTAATCCGAAAAAAAAAACTCTTCTAAATCTTGTATGTATTTTGGATTGAAAAATAGATATCAATTTCTGGTTTACTGCCTGATTTATGTTTATAAAAACCATTTTGACTATGAAAATGGCTGGTATTCCCAATCAGCACCCATAATAGGTAATTTGTTTATAATGAATGATGACATCGACTATCTTGAACTTGAAAGTGAACGTCGTTTTCATAATCAACATCCCGAAAACAAACTCTGTAACGATTTCTGTAAAATAACACGTCGGCCAGCTTTGGTTTAAAAATGGAGGGTTTACTTGTAATCAACACCCCTAAGAATGTTAGAACCGACGTCGGCCATCTTGAATTTGCAAATTGACGTTGTTTTCCCTATATATATATAGTCCCACAAACTTATCTGACCCGGTGACAGCGTCGCTAGTTTATATGAAAAAACTAAACTAAAAATTCGTTAATATTTTGGCCACCTGGCCAGATAAGTTTGTGGGACTATAATGAAGTGTCCGCCGCTTGGACAGAGCCGAATTCTTGACAAATTGTCTGAGACACCTCTAGTGTCAAGAATTACAACAGGCATGATGACAGTAACCAAGAATCAATGAAATTATGAATTTATCTAATGAAATTAGGATTCATGGATTATAAAAATAAAAAAATAAAAAAATTCGAGTGAGATTGCTATTTATTTTGATAAAATAAAACTATAAAATTCAGCAATCCGCCATAATGGATTAAACACCTAGAAGCGAATGACGTCACAATTGTTTGTTTTCGTGTTTTGACAATCACAGTATTGTTTACTGCACACTGCACAGAGTACATTGGTAAAAACAATAGTGACGTCACAAACGACGCCATGACACCGGCTAGGCGTTTTGGCGTGATTTTTAAAATTTAAATTTCAAATGCCAATTTTATCTACCAACCTAATTTTTCTGCTGAAATAATATATTTTTTCGAAATAGTAGATACTTCCGAACATAATCTGACCATTTTTCAAAACCAGTCATCATGCCTATTGGTCTTGACGAATCATCTTCCACTATACAGTCCGGGAGCTGAGCAACGACGAGAAGCAGACGATAATGCTATCGACGGAGTTCCAGAAGTTCATGAGTCGCGCCGGCCGCGTAATCGAACGCGCGCTCGCTGAATCTGTCGACATCTACACGGACTACACCGGTGGCGGCGATAACGAGAACGCGCAGTGAGTCCCCTCACACGCTGCTTTTTATACGACTGCCTGAAAAAAGGAGTATATTGTTTTCAGGGTTCATGTATGTATGTATGAGTTTGTATATTCCACCATATATAACTTCTATACGCCTGAACCGATTTCGATAAATGAGGTATCGTTAGAATCCCTAGCTTATTCCGAATGACATAGGCTAGTCAATTTAAAATAATTAGTTATGGGGTGACCATGGTCCCGCATTAAAGACTAAACTTGTTTTTTTTTTTCGAAAATAAGATTAACTATATAATCATTACCTAGAAAATGATGAGTAGATTCCAAAAATATATATCACACTATAGTTCAATATCCAGTGATTCACAAAAAATATCATTTAATAAAAATGTTATCTAGATATATATAATGTAGCGTAATCAGCGTAAATTATAATCCTTGCGATTCACGAGCGCCCGTGAACTTTACTTTACGCGCATTCACGTACACGCACACATTTACACGTATACAAATTTATATTTCACCGTAAGATTGTAAAAACCGTTAGATTATAATCTGACTCGCGAAATTCTAAACTGTCGAAAGATTAGATTTAACGCATTATTTTCCGGTAGATTGTAATCTGATAGGTATTTAAACCCGATAAAACCTAACTACTTGATAATTAATGTCGAACCATAACCTAACCTACAAGAAAGAGACAAGAAAACGTAAATAAAATGAATATGTATTTCAAAAATTTACACTCAGAACATTGAACAGTTTACAATCTTTCGACAGTTTAGAATTTCGCGAGTTAGATTATAATCTAACGGTTTTTACAATCTTACGGTGACATATACAGATAGGACACAACCATGAGATACGCGCACACCTGAATTGCAACAACTGTACCATATTTTCTATATCGCAGGGACGACAAATCGGACGCGCGTCTGTCTCTAGTGCGCACGTTCTATGACGAGCGCTGGTCGCGCGGCCGCTGCGTCACGTGCCTCGACTGGTCAGCTGCTCACCCCGAGCTGCTTCTAGCGGCCTACCACAACAGTGACGATGCTCCTCACGACCCCGACGGCGTTTGCCTCGTGTGGAACACCAAGTTCAAGAAGTCCACGCCCGAGGACATCTTCCACTGCCAGTCGCCAGTCATGAGCGCCACTTTCGCCAGGTAAGTGACAATTCTCCATTCCCCCTCCTTTGAAGCATTGAGCAGAAGTCGATGGCTCACCCCGAGCTGCTTCTAGCGGCCTACCACAACAGTGACGATGCTCCTCACGACCCCGACGGCGTTTGCCTCGTGTGGAATACCAAGTTCAAGAAGTCCACGCCCGAGGACATCTTCCACTGCCAGTCGCCAGTCATGAGCGCCACTTTCGCCAGGTAAGTGACAATTCTCCATTCCCCCTCCTTTGAAGCATTGAGCAGAAGTCGATGGCTCACCCCGAGCTGCTTCTAGCGGCCTACCACAACAGTGACGATGCTCCTCACGACCCCGACGGCGTTTGCCTCGTGTGGAACACCAAGTTCAAGAAGTCCACGCCCGAGGACATCTTCCACTGCCAGTCGCCAGTCATGAGCGCCACTTTCGCCAGGTAAGTGACAATTCTCCATTCCCCCTCCTTTGAAGCATTGAGCAGGAGTCGATGGCTCACCCCGAGCTGCTTCTAGCGGCCTACCACAACAGTGACGATGCTCCTCACGACCCGACGGCGTTTGCCTCGTGTGGAACACCAAGTTCAAGAAGTCCACGCCCGAGGACATCTTCCACTGCCAGTCGCCAGTCATGAGCGCCACTTTCGCCAGGTAAGTGACAATTCTCCATTCCCCCTCCTTTAAAGCATTGAGCAGGAGTCGATGGCTCACCCCGAGCTGCTTCTAGCGGCCTACCACAACAGTGACGATGCGCCTCACGACCCCGACGGCGTTTGCCTCGTGTGGAACACCAAGTTCAAGAAGTCCACGCCCGAGGACATCTTCCACTGCCAGTCGCCAGTCATGAGCGCCACTTTCGCCAGGTAAGTGACAATTCTTCATTCCCCCTCCTTTGAAGCATTGAGCAGGAGTCGATGGCTCACCCCGAGCTGCTTCTAGCGGCCTACCACAACAGTGACGACGCTCCTCACGACCCCGACGGCGTTTGCCTCGTGTGGAACACCAAGTTCAAGAAGTCCACGCCCGAGGACATCTTCCACTGCCAGTCGCCAGTCATGAGCGCCACTTTCGCCAGGTGAGTGACGTAATCCTCCATTCCCCCACCTTTGAAGCATTGAGCAGGAGTCGATGGCTCACCCCGAGCTGCTTCTAGCGGCCTACCACAACAGTGACGATGCTCCTCACGACCCCGACGGCGTTTGCCTCGTGTGGAACACCAAGTTCAAGAAGTCCACGCCCGAGGACATCTTCCACTGCCAGTCGCCGGTCATGAGCGCCACTTTCGCCAGGTAAGTGCCGTAATCCTCCATTCCCCCTCCTTTGAAGCATTGAGCAGGAGTCGATGGCTCACCCCGAGCTGCTTCTAGCGGCCTACCCCGACGGCGTTTGCCTCGTGTGGAACACCAAGTTCAAGAAGTCCACGCCCGAGGACATCTTCCACTGCCAGTCGCCAGTCATGAGCGCCACTTTCGCCAGGTAAGTGACAATTCTCCATTCCCCCTCCTTTGAAGCATTGAGCAGGAGTCGATGGCTCACCCCGAGCTGCTTCTAGCAGCCTACCACAATAGCGACGACGCCAATAATTAAAACGAGTAGTACAACGGTAGCAGTAAAGGAGACGGTTCAGATTTGTACGGGGGCGTGGGTCCGGTCCTATTACAAGTATGAATGGAATGGAATGGAAGAAAAAAAAATACTAGACCAGTTTTGATCGTTCAAATCTACGAATTCGTCGTAATTTCAGTGGTGAAATTATTTAATCTTTCCACGATAAGCAACACTAAACATGAGTGGGTAACAATGGCGGATTCATATTTTTTGTCATTGTCAAAAGAAAAACACGTTATTTTGACAGTGACTGTCAGAAATGACATTTGATACACTATGGCTGAAGGTTGCCATCTTGGAAACGTATCGAAAACTTGAAATAAATTTTTATTCTTCATGTTATTTACTTTACTAATCTAAATTATTATATTTTAATACAATCTATGTATTTTCCTCTGTTCATGGTAGAGTGTACAAAGAGTCCACCAAAAATGGACCTTCTCTTTTAATTATTAATCTAGATTTATTATTATTAATTTAAAAATTCCGCATTAGCAACTTGTATCTATTTAACCCGCTCTTCACTCTTCTGCGTATCGTACTAACAACGGGTTGGGTGGTTGTGGGTTGTGACGCGGGCTTACAAGCTGTCATACACATGAGAACGGGCATCTTGAGTCTCTCTGTAAAAGTCTTTAAGTTTGGATTGTTTGCCTTATCAAATTTCACCCGAATCTCATCCTGTGTGGTTGTTAGTTGTGACATGGGCTTACAAGCTGTGATACGCATGAGAACGGGCATCTTTAGTCTCTCTGTAAAAGTCTTTAAGTTTGATTTGTTTGCCTTATCAAATTTCACCCGAATCTCCTCCTGGGTGGTTGTTAGTTGTGACATGGGCTTACAAGCTGTCATACGCATGAGAGTGGGCATCTGTTGTCCCTCTGTAAAAGTCTTCAAGTTTGGATTGTTTGCCTTATCAAATTTCACCCGAATCTCATCCTGGGTGGTTGTTAGTTGTGACATGGGCTTACAAGCTGTGATACGCATGAGAACGGGCATCTTTAGTCTCTCTGTAAAAGTCTTTAAGTTTGGATTGTTTGCCTTATCAGATTTCACCCGAATCTCATCCTGGGTGGTTGTTAGTTGTGACATGGACTGACAAGCTGTCATACGCATGAGAACGGGCATCTTTAGTCTCTCAACTCAATATCATTTATTCAATATAGTTACACTGTAGGTACACTTATTGACGTTAAAAATTACTTACTTATAAAACATGATGGTGATAATTAGTTACGGTATCTCAAAACGAAAGCTACGAGGGTTCCAAACGCGCCCTGGTCTGAGAAGAGCCCACAACAAACTCAGCCGGGGTTTTTTAAAACTCTGGGTTCTCTGTAAAAGTCTTTAAATTTGGATTGTTTGCCTTATCAGATTTCACCCGAATCTCATCCTGGGCGGGACATACTCGGGCCAGATTGTTCTGTGGGACAACCGCGTCCAAAAGCGGACGCCCATACAACGCACGCCGCTGTCTTCGCTCGCGCATACTGTAAGTACTTCCTAATCACATACCAGGGAAGGTCTATAAGCCCGCTGGAGACTCGAAGCGATATGACTAAATTTTACGGAACCTTGACTGAGTACCTAATCACTTACCAGGGGCGGTCTAAGCCCGCTCTCGAAGCGATATGACTAAATTTTACAGAGCCCTAACTGGGTACGGAGGGGCCCTGACAGGCTTTTACTAATTTCTCAACCCCTTTCAGTCGAAGAACACCACCTCTTGTAGGCTGCATTTTCGGTGAACAGCGATGACCGGTAACGTCATAGGAAATACGACCTAAGTTTTTTTTATTCCCACGTGAACTCTTTAATTTTCCGGTATCAAAGCTTATATCCTTCCCAGGGACACATTCTATGTCTATTCATCAAAATCTATTGAAAAGATGGGCCGTGATATTACAATCAAATGAACTCGCATTCGCATTTTTTTTTTCTTTTTTGTTTTTATCCACTACAATACTACTACTACTATTTATGATATTTGAATGTTGTTGCTTTTCGTAAGTCAAGGAAACAAAAACGTCAAAAAAATCTTTTTTTTTCTATCCCACCAGCACCCAGTATACTGCCTCTCAGTAGTGGGCAGTCAGAATGCCCACAACCTCATCTCCGTATCAACGGACGGTCGCATGTGTTCCTGGTCTCTGGACATGCTCTCCCAGCCTCAAGAGACGCTGGACCTCCATCATAGGCAGAACAAGGCCGTGGCCGTCACTTGTATGGCGTTCCCGCACGCTGATGTCAACAACTTCGTGCTGGGCGGCGAAGACGGCAACATATACACTGGTGAGTGGTCACCGCCCACAACATATCCTAAGGTGTCGACGCCAATTTTCGTAGGCGGCCAAGACGTATGTGTAATGTGTGTAAATCACGGCCAACTATGTTTTGTAGAGTAAACAAAAAAATTTAAAAACAACGACTGCCCTGCCAAAAAACGAACTAAAAAATTACACATCTAAATTAATCTAGTTAAATTAGAACCTTATTCACATTTTTATTAAATGATATTATTTTGTGAATCACTGGATATTGAACTATAGTGTTATATATTTTTGGAATCTACTCATCATTTTCTAGATGATGATTATATAGTTAATCTTATTTTCGAATTTTTTTTTCAACTTTAGACTTTAATGCGGGACCATGGTCACCCCATCAATTTATTTTAATTTTACTACCCTATGTCACCCGGAATAAGCTAGATTCTAACGATACCTCATTTATAAAAATCGGTCCAGGTGTATAGAAGTTATGATGGAATATACAAACTCACATACATACATGAACCCTGAAAACAATATACTCCTTTTTTCAGGCAGTCGTATAAAAAGAGCTATGGCTATTATTTAAATAGCCACACGAGGGCCCGATAGGCGGGTCCTCTAATTGTGCATGTAAGGTAAGTGGAAAGGTGACAATTAGACAAATTCTTCCAGTGGAGTGACAAATTTTATTTTTTGAATTCGGTTTTTATATACCTTTGGTCATAAAGTAAGTAGACGATGGCTCATAAAAAAAAAAGGAAAAAAGTCCTTACGCGTTTTTTACACTACAAAACATAGTTGGCCGTGATTTACACACATTACACATACGAATTGGCCGCCTACGCAAATTGGTTGGTCACATAATAGTATCACAAACAAAATATAGTCCAACTTGAAACCCTAGTTACGCCATCTGTGTCAAACGAAGCACAGCAAGGTTTTTATAGTATAACTTAAACCTTTAGTAGCGCCATCTAGCGAAGCATAACTTCAAGGTGTCTTATAAATAAATCTTTATTTGGGACTAGTGGGCCCGGCAGACGTTGTCCTGCCTTATGTGCCTCGCAATTTTGCCATATTTTCTCGCCGTTTAAATTTTCCCAGGACTTCGACAAACATTTCAAAATCAAAATCAGCTGAATCGGCCAAGCCGATCTGTGTAGTGTGATAACATTTAGGGAGTAAGGGTCCCTAACTTAGCCTTATTGCTGTGTAATAAGCAACGCTCTAACTAGCGGCCACGCCCACCCCTACCAAAGGGCCCTGTGAAAAGTGCAGTTCAATAGGACTATCAGCCCTTGAATGCGATCTCACCCGATGGTAAGCGATAATGCACTCTAAGATCAAACTTGGGTAGAAACGCTGCAATAAACCGTCTCATTCATGTTTACAACGAGCTTGCCGGTGTACATGATGACGTCGATAGTTTTTGTCAGGCTCCAATTACTTTTAAAAAAGTTTGAGGGACAAAGGGTTGAGGCCAGTCTTAGTTCGTTATTTTAGTCAGTTAGTTTTGAGTTTATTTATTTTATAGATTACTTTATTTGTCGTAGTAGTAATAGTAGGTACATTGTTCCTTTGCTTTTATATTATTTTTATCATGTAATTAGTTAAGTACGTGAGATCGGTTGTTTCTTTTTTATAAAATGTATGTTAATTTTCAATAGCTATAAGTGGCGTGCCACACGGTTATAGACCTTATGTACTATTTTTAATTTAAGCTTTGTGTACTCGTCGTTGGTATACCGAAATACAATAAATAAATAAGACGGTAGCGGGCTAACCTGGTAGGGGCATGGCAGTTGTATTAAGCCCATACGCCTATTCGGTTTCTACACGGTCGCTAAATCGCTTGGCGGCGTATCTATAAAACCTCGACGTCCCGGTCCAGCCCGGCGACGCTTAGCGCTCGCCCATCCCCCCGGTGACGCTGTAGCGGCCAGTAGGGCCTATGCATACTCAATCCGAAAAAAAAAAACCGTCCCGTCTGCTAGTATTATTGGTCTCGGCCAGGCTGCCGGCACGGGCAGAGAGCGGGCGTGGCGGAGAGTGTGGAGGCGCACGCGGGCCCCGTGACGGCGGTGGCGTGCCACGCCGCTCCCGCCGCTCTAGACCTGTCGCACCTGTACCTCTCCGCCTCCGTCGACTGGAGCGTCAAGCTGTGGAGCCTCAAGGTGAGGAACACATGTCGTCACCTCCATGGCACACTTACGATCGTCACCTCCATGGCACAGTTACAATCGTCACATCCATGGCACACTTGCGATCGTCACCTCCATGGCACACTTGCGATCATCACCTCCATGGCACACTTACGATCGTCACCTCCATGGCACAGTTACGATCGTCACCTCCATGGCACACATACGATCGGCACCTCCATGGCACACATACGATCGTCACCTCCATGGCGCACATACGATCGTCACCTCCATGGCACAGTTACGATCGTCACCTCCATGGCACACTAACCATCGTCACCTCCATGGCGCACATACGATTGTCACCATGGCATACTTACGAATCTGCGGCTTTAGTGAAATCAAAAAAAGGCTTTATTATTCCTTAATTAAAAACTAAATACAATTACAAATTGCTTAATATAATTAATAAAAAAAACAAAACATATACTGCACGAACTAAATGCTAATTACTTACGAATAAGATACTGTGATAGATATAATACATTTATATAATAGTACATTACATCGCGAGACCGGGAAGTACGCTTTTTCTGGCCGAGTGTTAGTTAAACGGCCGAGCTACGCGAGACCGGCTATATACAAGACCAGAAATGCTCTCCCGGTCGAGGTATGTATAGTGCTTTTCTAAAAAATGAAACAAGTGACTTTTTTTAAATATATTTTTTTTTTGCGTTGTGAGTGCTGAATGCGTCATACGGTAGAGTTCTAAATTTAAACTATTTAGGCCAAAGAACATTATAACAAGTTACAAGATATTCAGGAAGAAAGATTCCAAATTCAAACTTATGATATGTAATGAACATACATACATTCTTTACTGGCCTAGGCCGGGAAGTTTAACTTTCGAACTCACTTACAGGGTATGAAATGTGCACATTTCATATCATTTTTTAGAAATATTACTTTACTTAATTAAGGACCCCTTGCAGGTAAAGGCTTCCTCCATATTGTGTCAACATGTTTTCTGTTTTGAGCGCTGTTAACCCAATTTTTACCGGCAATGCCCACAATATCATCTGCCCACCGTTCTTTTGGCCGCCCGCGCTTTCTAATGCCTTTTGGAACTATCCACAGTGAAATCAATATTTCCATGAAAAACCGTGCCAAATGTAGCACTGTGGTAAAGTTACGTTTTTCTGTCACTGAATTTGAACTCTTTTAATGAATCTGCAGTTTTAGTGAAATCAATAGTTGCATGAAAAACCGTACCAAATGTAGCACTGTGGTAAAGTTACGTTTTTCTGTCACTGAATTAGAATTCTTTAAGTATCAGTGCCAGAAAAACGTAACTTTACTACTATGTGCAGTACTACATTTGGTTATGGTTACGGTTTTTCATAAAAATATTGAATTCACTAAAATTGCAGATTCGTTAGTTTGCCATGGAGGTGACGATGTATATGTCACCGTAAAATTGTAAAAACCGTTAGATTATAAACTAACTAGCCAAAATATTAACTGTCGAAAGATTACAATTTAACACATTATTTTTCAATTGATTAGGTATAATCTGTTAGGTATATTAACCCGAAAAAACCTACCTACCTAATTATTTATGTCGAACCCTAACCTAACCTACAAGGAAGAGACAAGAAAACGTAAATACAATGAAAATTTCAAAAATTGACACTCAGAACATTGAACGGTTCAGAATCTGTCGACAGTTTACAATTTCGCTAGTTAGATTACAATCTACCGGTTTTTGCAATCTTACGGTGACATATATACTCCGACAAACTTATCTGTTTAGAATACCGAGTTTTTAGTATGTGACTGAGTCTTCAAAAAAATACCTCTTTAAAAAAGAGTGTGTGTGCAATTCCCATACGGCAGAAGTGAAACTTCAGAAAAGTAGACTATGAGAGAATGAGATAAATATAACTTGTATTCTATTCTTCTAACACACAATTGTATGGTTTATATTTAATTTATCATGCTATTTTTAGCCTTCACAATAGGCATGATGACTGATTTTGAGAAATGGTCAGATTATGTTCGGAAGTATCTACTATTTCGAAAAAATATATAATTTCTGCAGAAAAATAAGGTTTGGTAGATAAAATTGGCGTTTGAAATTAAAATTTTAAAATTCACGCCAAAACGCTCGCAGGTGTCATGGCATCGTTTGTGACGTCACTATTGTTTTTACCAATGTACTCTGTGCAGTGTGCAGTAAACAAAAGTGTGATTGTCAAAGCTCGAAAACAAACAATTGTGACGTCATTCGCATCTTGGTATTTAATCCAATATGGCGGATTGGAAAATAACTATCAATAATTATATAACATTCATTACAACTACTGTTTAAAAAAAACTGGATAAAAAGTAAAAAAAAATAGACGTATAAAATTTATAATACAGGGTTGAGAAAAAAACAAAGAGGATCATCTGACAATATGATATTAATAGTCAAGTGATTTGAGTAGTTTGACTTTGAATTTCTGAGGTTAAAAAAAATGAATGTAACAGTGTAACGGACAGTACATAACGTGCACGGTTGTGTACAGGAGAACAAGGCGCTGTACTCGTTCGAGGACAGCGGCGACTATGTGGCGGACGTGCGTTGGTCCCCCGCGCACCCCGCGCTGTTCGCCGCCGCGGACGCGGCCGGGAGACTCGACCTGTGGAACCTTAACAGGGACACCGAGGTAATGATTCGTTGCTTTACTGGTTTTTGCCCGCAGTTTCGCTCACGTTAAGTTCGATTCTCATCAAATTTCACACCCCTATTTTACCACCCTAGGGCTTTAATTAGATTTTAATTTACATAATAGAGGTATTGATTCATTGCTTTACTAGCTTTTGCCCGCAGTTTCGCTCACGTTAAGTTCGATTCTCACACAAATTTCACACCCCTATTTTACGTCCCTATGGGTTTAATTAGATTTTAATTTATATAATAGTTTTAAATTATAATATATGTAAAGTAAACCTTGAAAAAATTAAAAAACACGACTGCCCTGCCAAAAAACGAACTAAAAAGTTAAAATTCTGAATTAATCTAGATAAATTTAGAATCTTATTCACATTTTTATTAAATGATATTTTTTGTGAATCACTGGATATTGAACTGTGATATATTTTTGGGATCTACTCATCATTTTCTAGATGATGATTATATATTTAACCTTATTCTCAAATTTTTTTAAATCTTTAGTCTTTAATGCGGGACCATGGTCACCCCATCAAATTTTTTTTAAATTTTACTAGCCTATGTCACCCGGGATAAGCTAGGGATTCTAACCATACCTCATTTATCAAAATCGGTTCAGGCGTATAGAAGTTATGGTGGAATATACAAACTCATACCGTAACTTCCATTTGGTCATGTTTTCGTGGGAAAAATAAAGTAAACATTACATCACTTTGGTGTTGTGGCATGCTTAACGATCCGTCTCCACTCTTCTTGATAGCAGCCTTGCAAGTCCATTCGTGTTAGGGGTCTGTCCACCTCATGGGTGATCTGCCACGTGCCCTGGTGCCCTCTACTCGGACACTAGATGTGTATTATTGTTGACTGTTCAGGTGCCTATCGCATCGGTGATGTCTGAGGGGGGCGTGGCCTTCAACCGCGTGTCGTGGAGCCCGAGCGGCGGCCACGTGACGGCGGGCGACGACGCGGGCAAGATCTGGGTCTACGAGCTGGCCGAGGTGAGTTCCCCGCACAGGCACACACAGACCCCACACATGTATACTTCCTTCCTACAAGCCTTTGCAGGTCTTGACCTCTGCAATTTTCTTTCCTCCTGCCCCCCGGTTCAGAGGTGCAATTATGTAAGAATTGTCCATCCAATCGTCAAAGTTCGGCGTCAAGACAGGTGTTTTTTGGGTATGTTAATAGTTTGAGATTGTGATATTTGTTGGTCATGGACAAAATCTAACGGGATGAAGCTTTCCTCAGCAGAAGTCGATGGTTGCGGATCATCTCTTGAGAGAGATGTTTCATTTTTTGAAAGCTGAATAGTTTTCGTTATTTGGTTGGTAATTTTACTTTTATTTTGTATTGAATCTTCAATGTAACCTTCAGCCACCTTGCTGGATTTCCACCCACCGTGCCTTTTTATAGTGGTTAATTACTTACCGCCCTAGGGCTTTTCTAGCTACATTATTACCCTAGAGCGCTAATTGGTCACCTAACCCCCATTTGGGGGTAATAAGACCTACTTACCGAATATGAGAGATGTAAAGTTTATTTGTAGATCAATTTGTATCAACGTTTAGACTGTGATGGTATATGAAACAATTTATTCTTTATTCATGAAACACTCCTGAGGAAATAGTTGCCCAATATCAATCATATCTAAATTTTTTTTGTAAAATAAAATAAAACAAACTAAACAGAACGAGAAATTAGATTTAAAAACTAAAAACACTTATAAACTACCTGTTACTTATTTTCAAACATGGGTTTTATTTTAATTGCAAGTTAGAGAATCTCGTCCAAGATAGGAGATGAAAGGAGAAGATTATTACACTTTCTAACTGCGTCTACCTAGGTTTTGATAATCTCTTTTTGATTTGTCCGGTATAGAAAGAAGTCACTCTCCATGTGTCAATTTTGAAGAAATACAAAAAAAATTACATCAATCCATTCGTGATTAAATGTATGGTTAATAGCGCTGCACGTGATTTCCCAGAACGTGGCTCAATCCCGCCACGACGAGTGGACCATTTTAATAATCTTAGAACTTTTAGATTTTCCGGGATAGACAGAAGTCTGCACTATGAACGTTTTATTTGTATAGAAATATACTAAAAATATTATCAATGCATTTGTGATTAAATTTATGATAAATGATTTATTTATTTCATGTAAGTGACTTGTGTCACTTATGAAACGTTAAGACTCTACCACCGATTCGGAAAGATGATTCTACTGAGAAGAACCGGCAAGAAACTCAGCAGTTGCTCTTTTCATAGAAAAGAAAAGGTTACAATGTGTAGACAACACAACACATACGTTACAAGTATTACACTGACTTGTGGGTCACTGGATGCGAGGCCGGTTGCTTCCATGCTACTTTGTCATTCAGAAAATCATCGATAGTGTAATAACCTCGACTTAGCAAATGCTGTTTAACACAGTCTAAATCTATGTAATGGCAAATCCAGAAACTCTTTGGGAACCATATTATAAAAGCGTACACTCGACCCCACAAAGGATTTCTGCATGGTTAATAGCGCTGCACATGATTTCCCAGAACGTGGCTCAACCCCGGCACGACGAGTGGAGTAAGCTGGTGTACACGCTCCAGGAGCTGCGCAACAACCAGGCGGACGAGGAGACGGACCGCCTCAGCCTGGCCACCTCGCTCACCAGCCTCAGCTCGCTGGCCAGCAACCCTCTCAGGTGAGATTGTCACAAGTGTGCTGCCGCCTTGCTCAAGGGGGTGGGGAACGCACGCCCCGTGGGGCAAGGAACGCACGCCCCGTGGGGCAAGGAACGCACGCCCCGTGAGCCTAGGAACGCACGCCACGGAGGGCACGTAACGGACGCCCTGTGGGGCGGGTAAAGCACGCTGTGTGGGGCGGGTAACGAGCACCGCGTGGGGCTTGGAACGCACGTCGTGTGGGGCTAGGAGCGCACGCCCCGTGGGGCTAGGAGCGCACGCCCCGTGGGGCTAGGAGCGCACGCCCCGTGGGGATAGGAGCGCACGCCCCGTGGGGCAAGGAACGCACGCCCCGTGAGCCTAGGAACGCACGCCACGGAGGGCACGTAACGGACGCCCTGTGGGGCGGGTAAAGCACGCTGTGCGGGGCGGGTAACGAGCACCGCGTGGGGCTTGGAACGCACGTCGTGTGGGGCTAGGAGCGCACGCCCCGTGTGGCTAGGAGCGCACGCCCCGTGGGGTTAGGAGCGCACGCCCCGTGGGGAGGGGAACGCACGGCCCGTGGGGAGGGGAACGCACGCCCCGTGGGGAGGGGAACGCACGCCCCGTGGGGAGGGGAACGCACGCCCCGTGGGGAGGGGAACGCACGCCGCGTGGGGAGGGGAACGCACGCCGCGTGGGGAGGGGAACGCACGCCCCGTGGGGAGGGGAACGCACGCCGCGTGGGGAGGGGAACGCACGCCGCGTGGGGAGGGGAACGCACGCCGAGTGGGGAGGGGAACGCACGCCCCGTGGGGAGGGGAACGCACGCCCCGTGGGGAGGGGAACGCACGCCCCGTGGGGAGGGGAACGCACGCCCCGTGGGGAGGGGAACGCACGCCGCGTGGGGAGGGGAACGCACGCCGCGTGGGGAGGGGAACGCACGCCGCGTGGGGTGGAAGTTAATTTTGAGCTGGCCTGATATCACGCTGGGCCAATTCCGTCAAATCTGAACCGATTTTGAGATTTACTTATTCTTACAAAGTTTATGTTGTGAGGTTGATCCCATTTGAATTTCATGATAAATTAATTAGAAGCAAATACTGCACAATACATATTTGTTTGCACTAATTTTGCGTGTGTAGTGTAACCGCCCATTCTATTTGTTATTTTTCAGATAACTGCTGCACTGGGATATTCGCTGTGGATGGAAGTTGTAATGAGAAAAGGCTGGGCTTCGTTGGGACTGAAGGAAAAGATGGTGCGACAAAACATGTTAAGTAAAATCCTAAATCTAGATCTTAAAATTATATAAACATTTCTAGATAAAAATGTTTCCCTTAGTCAGCTTTGTAATCATAAATGAGAGCTAAATTAACCTTTGCCGATTTAGAGTCAAATAAAGGCATATCTATGAACTAATAATTAACTATTTACTAATCACTTTTTGCTACATCAAATCGTTACGACAAAACTCATCTAAAAAACTGCACAAATGCGTTTATGTACAAAAACTCAATACATAAATTAAATATCAGGGTAAGACGGCAATAGAAAACTCATAAACAAATGTCTTCATAAAAACATTATTATGCAATAATAAAATTTGCCCTAATGGGGATGATGACTATATCAAAAATAAATTATTTCTAACTGATTATAAAATAGAGGATCTTCCAAAAGACCTAAATTCACATCCTCGGTTAGTTTTGAGTTTGTTAACCATTTTAAAATATAGATTAAAGAAAAAAAGTGTGTTGAAATTTGATGACGTCACTATTGTGAATTTCATATAACTCCCATACTAGAAGTGCGTTTTTAATTTTGTTAAAGACTTGCTGATTTGATTGAGTTGTCATCATACCTATTTCCCGTATTACACTTATATTTATATATTTTGAAATACATAGCTTGTGAAGTACCTACTTACTTTACTGTACTGCCTCGTTGGTCTAGCGGTTAGCATGATCGACTGTGGATCACGTTCCTGGCTTTGATTCCCAGTCAGGCATAAAACTGTTAGGTATTGGGTTTTCACACACATGCCTCTGAGACTGTTAAGCCATTGTTCCCGGTTATTATCACTAACATGATAAAAGTATAGTTAAAGCCCGCCAACCCACATTGCAGCAGCGTGGTGGGTGTAAGCTCTAATTCTCTCTCTCCTATGAGAGTGGAGGCCTGTGCCCAGCAGTGGGACGTTATTGGGCTGAAGTGGTGGTGTACTTTATGAAGACATTCTGTATGTTAGTTTACTGAGTAAATGTATTTAAAACTAGAAATTCAAATCGTACTTATGTGTATCTTATTTTCTAAAATTGTATTATTCCTTAAAGCCTTATATTATTAGGTTTAACTATGAAGATGTAATTATTGTTACTAAATGTGTTACTCATATAAATTAAATATTATCGTAAAATTGTATTTATTTAATTTAGAACATGATTGTGCGATAGTTGAAATGTAACCATGCATAATACACTTAACGTGTTATACATGGTTATTTTTTGAATACCAGCACAATAAAATATTTCAACAGTTGAAATATGAATAAATTCATTGCTTAAAAATCTTTTTCTTTTATTTCTTCACTTTTAGGATTTTTTTATTCAACTACAAGTTAGCTCTTGACTGCGATCTCACCTGGTGGTAAGTGATGATGCAGTCTAAGATAGTAGCAGGCTAATGTGTTAGGGGCATGGCAGTTACCCATAACCATACCCATACCCCTAGTCCGAAACGCTAAATCGCTGGCGGTATGTCTTAGCCGGTAGTGTGGTAACTAGCCTCGGCCGAAGCCTCCCAATTTGACCCTGCCGGGAATCGAACCCGGGCCCTTCCACGTTAAGACAACAACACTCAACACTGCGCCAGGGAGGTCGTATGCAGAAAAAGTACATACTTTTCACTTTATTTATTGCATGCCTCTTACAGGTAGATTATCCCCTACGTAAAGATCTTTAGTTAATTCATTTTTAAATAATAAAGTTTATTAGGATAAAAAACATTTATTGGATAGAAGCCGGTGTTACTTCACGGAAGTCCATGATAATCAAGGAACTAGAAGCTTAATTCTAAATAATTTAATTTACTTAAATTGCAACAAAAACTCATTCAGGTGAGAATGGTACAGCAACTTTTCCTTTGGCCATGTTTACTTCTTCCCAGAGAGTGCAACAAAGGCTTTTCCGGTCCATAATATCTGTGTACAGCTTGCCATCTAAATGATCCATTTCATGCTGCGCTATTCTAGCTGCCCAGCCTTTGTATAGCTGAGATGTTGGTTCACCTTCTGGGTTATACCCTATAAAGATTTTTTCGAACTCAAACTCATACTTTTTTAATAGCTGATACCTGCAACTTTTGTCCATGTGGATTGAGGTTTTTTGCTGCAACTTTTGAATTTCCACAATAAAAAGTAGCCTATGTGTTATTCCAGACTATAATCTATCTCCGTGCCAAATTTCATCCAGATCCATTCAGCTATTCTGGCATGATTCAAGTCCAACAACATCCATCCATCCGTCCATCCTAACTTTCGCATTTATATTTTTAATAGTATATGAATAAACTTATTAAAGGTGACTTTGAATCTTTGAGTGAATCTATTACTGGTTCGTTGTTTTTGGAAAATAAATGTTTCTCAGGTAGCAGATGTATGAGGATAAGGAAGACTGTTGCAGCAGGTCGATAGAATAATTCGAGAGTTGAAACACTTGGGCCTTAAAGTAAAATGGATATTAAATGTCTTGTGTTAAAGGTCAAATTTGTTTATATTGCTATAGCTGCTATTCAACCCATTGGTGAATGCAGTCAGTGGATTGAGGTACTTAATTACATGTGCATTTACTATTGAATCTTTTAAAGAAATATCCTTTATCTTAATGAAATGAAGAATTTTTACCAGTAATTTGAACAGCATTATATCTCGCCACCTCTGCTTTAAACAACTTGATACTTTCACATCCTTCTGGTTGTATAACTTTTTTATAATCCACCACTTTCAATTGAGGATTGACAAAAACCTGGAATACAAAATAGTCAACAGGTAGTTTTTACACAAAATTTTGGATAAAAACAGTAACAGATCCTTTAATAGATTCATCACTGTTTGTTGGTGTTTTATACCTAAGTTTGAGATTTGTTTTAACTAGTTGAGCACCTTGAACTGCTAGAGCAGTTTTAATATGAATTTAAAATGTATTTAAGTACCAGGGTAGTTTATTGTAAAAAAAATAACTGAAAACTTCAATCAAATAAATATTATAAAAGCGGAAGTTTGGATGAATGTATGGATGGATGTTTATTACTCAATCACACCCAAATGGCTGAACGGATCTGGATGAAATTTGGCACAGAGATAGATTATAGTCTGGAATAACACATAGAATCAGAATCTGAAATTATTCTTATTATGGATTCAGAATTATAGGCTACTTTTTATCCCGGAAAACTAAGGAGTTCCCGGGGGGAACCAAAAAACCTCAAGGGTCAGCTAGTAATTAATAATTTTTTGGTTTGTTTACTCACTCACAGTATACGGCACGACACTTATTTTCCTCAATTTGATAATTTCTGTCGTCATCTCTGATATTTGTTTTTCCGTGAGCCTCATAACGAATATTCTAATGTTAACCCCGACTTGGGGTGCCGCCATTCCTATGCTGCCGTATCTATCCATCACATACCGGAGCTTTTCAATCACACTTTGAATCTCTTTGGTTTTAATTTTCTCTAAAGGTACCGGCTCGGAAACTTTACGTAATGTTGGGTCTCCAATTTGCACAACATGATTGTACGGCGGTGGCGATTTTCCGTAGCTAGGAGCCAGCCTTGCATACCAATTAATTGCCTTTCTAATTAAACCCATAATCAATTAAATCTTAAATTTATTCATTTTTCATCGATTTGAATCATCAATAAATAGAATTTTAATGCACTTTTCAGTCTATTTCAGAAAACATATAACCAACATATAACTGGATATCTTGTCAGTTGTCTCTGTATCTGACAAACAAAACCAGAGACAAGTAACATAAAGGATAAAACAAAACCTTATCATTGTTACTTGTCTCTGGTTCTTATCAGTTATAATCCATAGATTATGTACTTTATTAACCTCACCTGACCTCACCTTTATGAGATACACTTCACGTGACATTGGCAAAGTGCATTGTGCTGGTTTGGCACTAAGAAACGCCATTAATCAAAAGAAGAAGAAGAAGAGATACACTTGACAAGTGTCACCAGAAGTGTCACTAAAACAGGGATCTTCAACCGTTTTGCAAAATCAAAAAAGGTTAAGATCCCTTTAGTGGTAGCTTTAATGGCGGGCCGCAAATCACAATAGAAGCGAAACATATTTTCTATCTATTTTTATTTCGATAATAAGTTATGAAAAAAAAACAATTGATACGATTTTTATTAAAATGTAATTAGTCTTCAAACATGAATAATAAAATAAATAATATTCAGCCAATGAGATGTTTGATAGATGTTCTTTTAAAGAATAGAGATATCGAAACCAAAGATATGGTTCCCGCCATATTCGATTCGTAATCAATGATGAAAATATATAATCCTCCTTCTCTGACTACGACTACGACTTATTCGCATTAAGCGTAGGCATGGAGCGATTGTTCGTAATCTGTATAAAATGCTACCCCCTATCGCAACGATCGCAATCACTTCTGATTGGTTAATACTCTTCCACTATTGGCCAAAATCCATTGACGACAGCAACAATACCATAAATTGAACCAATTACAACAATTGGGATTGTAAACAATGATTGACGTTGTTGAAGTAAAATCACTATTGCCCAGAGACAAGTAATAGGCTTATTACACTGCACTTATCACAGGGACCCATAAGTTAAAGTAGTATAGTATAATAGGACTACTCCAGACAAAAAGTAGCCTATGTATTATTCCAGACTTTAATCTATCTCTGTGCCAAATTTCATCCAGACCCGTTCGGGCGTGATTGAGTAACTAACATCCAACCATCCATCCAAACTTTCGTATTTATAATTATAATGTTATATATATGTTTTTGCTGTTGCTGTTACGACAGTTTAGAATTTCGCGAGTTAGATTATAATCTAACGGTTTTTACAATCTTACGGTGACATATATAAGTACAATATAGACTAGATGATGCCCGCGGCTTCGTTCGCGTGGATAACGTTTTTTGATTCCCGGGGGAACTCCATAATTTTCCGGGACTAAAGTAGCCCATGTTCGTCTCCGGGACGTAACTTACCGCTGTACCAAATTTCATCAAAATTGTTTGGCATTGAAATCGTAGCAGACAGACAGACATATAAACACACTTTCGCATCCATACTAATATTATAATTGCGATCCACGCGGGCGAAGACGCGGGAATCATCTAGTTTTTAATATTAGTATGGATAGTACTTTTTTCGCTTCGATAGCATGGGTGCCATAATCAGTGAACGAAAATAAACATATTAAGATACACGTCCAACTCTCTTGACGTTCTCGTTCATACTGAGTTAGGTCCCGATAGTCAGTGCAGTGTAAAAAGGCTTTTTTAATAGTAAAAATATTTATTTGAGACAAACAGCAATTAATTTGATAATAATAAATATTAATTGTCTCAAAGAAGCTTCTACAAAGGGATTTAAAAATTAAAAACCATTAAAAATGGATTTATTAAATCCAAAGAAATCCTTCTATCAGTGTATAGTTAATTGATAAATAGTTATACAACTACTGTCATATTTACCACAAATTACCTTTTTTTAAGGAATTTCTGGGAATTATAAAGTAAATAAAGTCAACATGCAAAGATTTAATCAAAATTATTCATTTTATTACAAATTACTTATTAATATACCTAAAAACAGTAGAAATACGAACTAAAACAGAAAACAGGGATTTCAAAGCGAAAACAGTAAATCTACTGTTAAAACGCGCGTTAAAAAGCGATGGCCACGCTTACTCTTACTACAGGGCCCTGTGAAAAGTGCAGTGCAATAGGCCTGTTACTCGTCTCTTTCTGGTCGGTGCTATTTGTTACTCAGTTAATTGCTATCTTGTTTCTCAGATTCTTGATAGGTTCTTGTTGCGTTTGTATATAGTTCTCAACTTGTCTCTGGTTCTCAAGTTTTCTTTTCTAAAGTTCTAGACTCTAGTTCTGTTCATCAAGCCGTACAAACTCGAGGGTCAAGCAGATGTATCAGTCTGTCCCTGTCATTTTGTATGGCATAACCGGTCCCATCTCTTTCTAACAAATGTGAATTCTAATTGGTCGAGTCAATTTTAAACCAGCCAATAAGAAAACAGGAAGTTTTTTAAATCTGCCAATAAGAAGCCAGCTAGCCATTACGAAAATAAAAAAACATGGCGTTTTTCTCAAAGAGATTCAAAGCAAAGCAATTTTTCTGTTGCGAGAACTGTAATTAATTTTGTGCTAGAATTTCAAAGTTCCAAAAGAGTGCTTTATTTTGATTCTATTTTGTTTTAATTTAGAGATGTATAGTATGTTTTATGCTTGGTATTCTGCTAAAATGTGATCTTCTAAACTTACGAATTTTGAAGTGCTGAAATACCTAATTTATCCATAATGAAGCAGTGTTTTGTTCCTGGGTGTAAAAACACCCTTAATTTACGCATGGTACCGTTTACAAATGAATCTAGGTGGAAGGCGTGTTTATTTGGATCTCCATTTCTTCGCAAATATCCATAGGTAAGTCCATATTTATTAGTAGAACTTTAGGATTAACATCAGACGTAATTCCTTCCTTGAATTTGCAAAACAAACATAGGCGAAGTTTTTAGAAGTATTTCGTATTCAATCAGGTTAACTCGATGTAAGAGTTTAAATCAGATCCCATTAGTCTCCTCGCAGATGGACACGGTTGGATACCATTCAATTGGATTGGCAATAAGACATTGATGTAGAATTTTAGTACTCATTCTATTTCGATGCACTAAGCAGTCTGATCCATCTAAGAGTGATTAAGTCCCACATTGTATGTCTTCTCAAAAAGAGGTAATTCTGTACCTGATTGTAACTATAAGACTTGTTGCCTACAAATGAGTCCCATGTGTAATGTGAGAGTTCTAAAATAAGAGCAGATCCTACTGAACACAACAAGACTGTTTTACTTACAAACAAGCAAGTCCTATGTGAGGAATGAAAATACTGAACCTGATTTTAATGTACACTCTATTTCCAAAACTACAAATCTAGTACATCCCTATCATACAAGTACACCTGTTAAAAATTTAATAAAATTAGAGCCAACCATGGCTCAACTGAGCCCTATTCCATGTAATTCCATGCCTTCTGATATTTCTACTTTACAGAGCACTCCAGTACATGTAAAATCACATTCTATTTGTCATAAGACACATGTAAAGTTGTATTTAGTTCTCAGAGTTCAGTTAATTTAAAAATGAGACCCCTACATGTGGGAAATCAAATGTTTAAAATGAAGTTATAGAATATGACTGAGATATAATAAACTAGCTGATGCCCACAACATGGTCCGCGTGGATTGAGATCTTTTAGTTCCCCGCGGGATCTCTTTAATTTTGGGGTAGAAATAGTAGCCTATGTGTTATTCCAGACTATAATCTATCTCTGTGCCAAATTACACCCAGATCTATTCAGCTGTTCTAGCCTGATTGAGTAACAAACATCCATCCATCCATTCAAACTTTCGTATTTATAATATTAGTATAGATTGAAATGAAAGTCACTCTCATGGCCTTCTAAAGTAAAACTTTTCATTAAAAAGTATCCTCTTCTGATTAAGTAATTTTGGATATATATTATTGGACTCAAATTTATATTTACTATACTATATGAATCTATATAAATTGAGTCTAAAATGTTACAGATTCTTACAAAAGCACAGTTACCAAGTAAAACTACTGTAGGCTCTACGTTAGTAACATGCCTTTGAGACTAGATATATAGACTAGGGAGCTAAGAACCAAAATTCAATGGGATTGCAGTGTGTATTGTTCCACATCTACTCAAATGTTTTCGTAATAATTTCCAGAAGAAGTTCCTGCTGATTGGAACTCAGTGTGCTGAGTGGAAGTACATTGTAGACCTGTATGCCTCAGTGCATAGGGACCATGGCGTGAGGGGTTGTGCGAGAGCTACGAAATTAACAGACAAACATATTATCCAAATTCTTATGACAAGATGAAGGCAAGTATACTTAAAATCCATATCTAATATTATAAATGCGAAAGTGTGTCTCTCTCTGTCTCCTACACTTTCACGGGTCATCTGTTTAACCGATTTTGATGAAAGTTGGTACATGGATAGGTTATATCTGTCTTATCCCTGAAAATTAAAGAGTTCCCGTGGGAATGAAAAAAAACATTAATTCACCCGGACGAAGTTGTGGACATCATCCATTAATACAATAATAGTAATATAATTAATTGAATTTTTTATGTTGCTGTTGCATCAAATTAATAATAATTTGAATAATAGTCACTACTAGCCAGTTCTACCCAGGCGCCTGGCCTGGGTAGAACTGATACTGAGATGCATAAAACACATCTCAGAAAAGTTATATGTGTGTGACCGGGGATCGAACCCTATATCGCCTCTTTCAACATTTGTCTGGTTTTTTTTAATTTTAATTAAAATGGGAACTTTCAACTTTACAGGTCAAATTTGCTCCACAAGTCTTCAGTAAAGGGGTATATTATCCACTGCCTTGACGAATAAGATGACGACATATGAAGAGCTGCAAATAGTTCATAATTATTGTGTTTTGTCTGTTAACATTGATAATGACTTTTTCACTGCAGAGGTCATGTTATTCAAAAACGATTTGTTTGACAGCTTGAACTGTTCTGGCCATACTAGAGGCGAATTATCTAATTCTTTGTCCTTAAATTCAACTTATTTAGAGAATCAATGAAATTTAAAGCTACTCTACTCTATTCTAGAGAAAGTATCCCGATCTCGTTACTAAATTTCATTCATGATATAAAAACTGTTAAGCATCTTTGGGTAGGTTTAAAAAAAGTTCCAGGTGTTAAATTCTTAAGTCTGAAGCATCTGAACCAGGATCCTCTGGATTTTTTTTCTCTCAAATAAGAGGTCAGGGTGGTGCTAGCACACATTCTGACTGTCATAATTTTGTTTCATTGTTCAAAACATTGCTAATCAATAATATAACGACTGGACAATCTTTGTATGCTAATTGCACCGCCGTAAATGATAAGATGCTGGGTACTCTTAGTCGCTTAATTAATAGACCAAAATTAGACATTCAGTATAACAACTTTAGTTCTGATGTTCAAAATTTTAATTTCATTGAAAATTGTATTCCTTCTGAAAACGTTTTCCAAACTCAAGCTGTGTCTTATATTGCTGGTGCAATTTGCAAACATTTATTTCCAAAGCTTAATTGCCAGCGTGATTGTCAGAATTGTTAAAGTACACTATTGTCCAATGAAATTGAACCATTTCATTCTTTGATAGAATTGAAAGAATTTGACTCAAGTAATAAGAAGTTATATTACCCATCCAATAATCTCTTATCTCTGGTTTGGCATTGTATATGTCACCGTAAGATTGTAAAAACCGTTAGATTATAATCTAACTCGCGAAATTCTAAACTGTCGAAAGATTAGAATTTAACGCATTATTTTCCGGTAGATAGTAATCTGATAGGTATTTAAACCCGATAAAAAGCTTATTATGTCGAACCCTAACCTAACCTACAAGAAAGAGACAAGAAAACGTAAATAAAATTAATGTTTCAAAAATTGACACTCAGAACATTGAACAGTACAATTTTTCGACAGTTTAGAATTTCGCGGGTTAGATTATAATCTCGGTTTTTACAATCTTACGGTGACATATATATATTAACATTGCCAAAAATTTGTAAAGTTTTCATTTACACAGATTTAATCAATAAATTTGAATGTTTAGATACATCTTTTTTAACATGCTATGAGCATAAATCAGATTTTTTGAAAGCCTTTTGGCTATTTGTGATTAGAATGCAAGTTAGACAATGGTGTATTAACTTCAATAGAAGAATGCACAATGTAGATTCTAGACAAAAAGGAATGGAAATGGAAGATATGCTAAGGACAAATGTAACTAAGGGTGCTAGCTATAGAATTTCACGACGCCAAAGTCATTAATATCTGTATACTATTTAAGTGTGTTTGTCAGTTTACTGTTTTGCAATTGTCCGCGACTTTGTCCGCTTGGATTAAGGTTTTTAGATTCCCGCGGGAACTCCTTTAAAAGGCCTATGTCCTTCCTTCGCATACAAACTATCCTTATACCAAATTTCATAAAAATCGGTTGAATAGATGGGCTGTGAAAGCGTAGCAGACCGACAGACGGACGGACAGACAGACAAAAAGACACACTTTCGCATTTAAAACATTAATATGTATTGCTATCTTTAGCTATCTTAAACGTTGCCGTTTCCATTCTCAATAGTGTTGAAATAATATTTATTGTTGATCGAGTTGCCCTACTAGAGAAACCAAGTTTTTTATAAAACAGTTTGATGTAAATTTTGCAAGCTTAAAGTATTTATGCACATATTATAATATTAAACTTTAAAATTGAAATACAAATTGATTTGGTCCATTTTTTATGATATAGGTAGTTGGTTGCTACAGATTTTATGTGAAATTCTTCTATTGTTGTAAAGAAACAGGGCTGTAATTTATTTCATTGTAGGTAATTGATAGGTAATAGATTGTATTTGAAGACTACATGGGAAAAACCAGGAATGACAGTTACAATTCTAATTTGAGTTAACAGTGCTTATGGCATTTTAGTGTGTATCAATAACCGTGGCTGTCAGAGGCTATGAATGTCTAATTATGACTGTATCTCTTTATATTTCAAAGAAAATTATATTTTAGTCATATAAGGTTAATATTAAAGTTTTAAATTAGAGACTTGGATTCCGCTTTATTCAAAGTTATCCTTTTTTATCCCGTGTAGTCTTCGTTTGAGGTAATGGTTTTAATAATTTCATGTACTTAATTTTGTTTGTTTCAGTTCAGTTCAGTTCAGCTCCTGAACAATTAGATGTTTTTTTTGTGCATTGCATAGGTATTTCCCCGCTTCATATATATACCAAAGGTGGTGCATTAAGTATATTAATCTAAAAGGGCAAGATTTCTTAAATATTTTTTTCCTTAATTTCTTCTTAACCGATTTCGATTAATACTTTCGTTGATTACCTATCACCTTAAAGCTTAACAGGTTATGAAATTGTGGTGGTGGTGGATTATTTTCAAAATTGTTAAAACTTTCCCCTTGTTCACAGCCCAGGTCTCATTATATAATATTATTTGACTTAAATAGATCTTGATATTATAATGGCTATTTATGTAATCACTTTCATCATTGCTTTATTTAGAATTTAAAATCGTCATAAGGCTGTGAAGAAGTTAACTGTATTTTGTATAAATAGAATCTAAAGTCCCTGTTAGAAGAAATCTAATTAGCGACCGCAGTTGGTACAAAATTTCAGTCTTAACAAAGAATAAAATCCAAAATAATACTCTTTGATATCACTGAAATTTTGTATATTATTATATATTATTATTGAAGTGAAACTTCTTTAGAATTGTTGTGATATATAAATTCGATGAAACGAAAAAGCGACACTAAAAAGAGACAAAACATATTCACTAAAGGATTTAGCTTGCGAGAGAAAGTGATAGGATACAAGTTTTATTTGTCTGATGCTCTGATAGGCAATTTTTCTGAAGTTTCACTTCTGCCGTGTGAATTGTACACATACGCATTTTTTAATGCTAAATAAGTGGCTATGTATTATTTTATAAAAATCTATTTAAAAAATAAAAGCTGTTGAGTTTCTTGCCAGTTCTTCTCAGCAGACTGCTTTCCGAACCGTTGGTAAATTATTAAAATAAAATTACTTTTATTGATATTCTAATTTTGTTTTATTTTTCTATTAAATCTATTTTATGGCTACTAGTAAATATAAAAAACCGGTAACTAGTAAAAATCGGTACGCATCGATCAAAATAGCATACCGTTTTTCTAAATTATCGATTCGAACCCAGAGCCCCACCAGAAAAAACTTGTTACTACATCCGTTTCCGATCTCCCACCACTCTAAATTTGTTCTATATGTACATAGTGTTAGAAAGAAATCACGTCGGGGAGATGGATTGTGTTATAGGAGAAAGCAGGACACAAGATAAATTAACAATGGCCAAAATTATATATATTCCTTGCCTCCCCCAACGTCTGACCTTCATCTTAGTAAGCTATCTTTAATCTATGGACTTGCGCGTCTTCTTCTTTTTCTGGTCGGTGCTGTTCATGTCAGAGTTCATTGGAGTTCATGTGCTGTTCACTAACAAAAAAGTTACATTAACCCGAAACAAATGATAATCAAAATATTACTAAAAATTTAAATAAACACAAAGGTATACGAACTGCGTGTTTCAAATTATTAGCGATACTTTAGAGTTTATGACTAAAATTGATAATTTTAGATGTTTTTTTATTTTATAAATGATACCAGCTTGTTTGTTTAGCGGATAATATTTAAATTTCATCGATAACGTTGTTCAAAGTTCAAGTTCAAAGTAAGTATCGATTTTACGATGTTTTTTTATTTGATGTAAAAATATTTTAAAGGAACTGGATATTATTATTATTGGTGAGTTTTATCCTATAACAATTCAAACGATAAACAGCATTGATACTAACTTTTTGTAACCACGCGTAGTTTTAAGTTTTAATTTAACTAGAGACAATGTTTATGATAGTATCCTCTTTCAGATGCTTAAAATAAGGTTACTACCGTTAGTAACCTCTTCACTAAGACGAACAATGTCCACCCAGGAACCAGACGTGATATTCGAAACCCTCAATAATGCTGGCATCATAACGTTGAACAGACCTAAAGCTTTAAACTCTCTGAATACATCGATGGTGACTAAATTACTCCCACAACTACAGGACATGGAAAGCAGTAAAAGACTAGTCATAATCAAGGGAGCGGGAGATAAGGCCTTCTGTGCTGGGGGGGATGTAAAAGCAGCTATTGATAAAGTGGAAGGCCCTATATTCTTCCATACAGAGTATAATGTAAACTATTTAATAGGTAACTTTCATAATTATTGTTGCAGCTAATTATTGTTGTACACAATCTCCTAATTAACAGGTGTAAATTTGATGCTTTTATAGGGGATGCTATAATATATATTAGGGGTTTTGTTATAAACCTCATATTAGTTTAGTGATTTTTGATATTTGCCTGCAGAATAAGTATTAAATTATATTATGGCAACCTATGTAAATTTGACGACTGTTCCCATGGCTCTAACAGCAAAATATCCCCTAGTTGACTTGCTGCTATCAATATTCTCCATAGATCTATGAAAGCACTGTTAAATTTACCTGTGCTGTTTTGCAGATAAACATGAACAAACAGACAAGCTACAATTAAAAATGCTTGCTTAGAATTTTGACTTAGAACTTGGAAACAGCATGATATGAAAATGAAAGATATATTAATAATGGGCATTTGTATGCCGAATTTCAGCCTGGTCTGACGAGTGTTTTGAGCTGTGCATAGATCAATCAGTCTAATTTTTTCCTTTCATATATTTAGAAGTAAATAAAACAATTTGCGTTATTATCTTTAGGTAAATACAAAATTCCGTACATAGCATTTATAAATGGGATAACTATGGGAGGAGGATTGGGGCTCTCTGTGCATGGAAGGTACCGGGTGGCGACAGAAAAGACAATGATAGCAATGCCCGAGACAAAGATTGGGTTGTTCCCGGATGTTGGTGGATCTTACTTCTTGCCAAGGCTGCAGGTTAACTTAGGACTTTATTTGGGATTAACAGGTAACATCTTATGTGTAATAATAATATGTAAATATAATATTAACATATATAATTTATATGCAGTCACTAGGATTTCATACTTCAAGTATAATAGTTAAATCCATACTAAATATTTAATTTTGTGAATGTGAAAGTATGTTTGTTTGTTGATTTGTCTCTCTGCAATCACTCAGCAACAGAGCAACTGATCAACTTGATTTTTTTATATGTATAAGTAGTTAAGGACGAGTTTATCCTGAAAAATTAAAGTACCCACAGTCTATGTCTATATACAGTATACAAGCTATCTTGGTATCAAATTCATCGAAATTGGTTTAGCAAATGAACTGACAAGTTAACAGACACAATTTGCATTAATAAAAGTAGTATGAATTTAATTGATTAATAATTAATGACATAATATGAATGACCACCAAAACCTTTATATTTCAGGTGATAGATTAAAAGGAAAAGATGTAGTCAAGGCTGGTATAGCAACACATTTTGTATCAAGCAAGAGATTGTATGAATTAGAGAAATTGCTGTCAAGATGCACCAACGATATAGAAGTAGATAACTTATTAAATAAATTCAATGAGCCCCCAGAAGAATTCTCTCTTGCGCCCAACATTAAACATATAAACTATTGCTTTGCGGCTTCCACTGTAGAAGAGATCATTGAGAGGCTGGAGAAAGTGAAAAACGACTGGTCCATTAAAACATTAGAGGTAAATATGCATGAAGTTTAAATCTGTTAAAACAACATCAAAAGGACCATTATAATTCATTTTCAATGAAATATTTATTTCAATCTGATTTGTCATAATAACTTGTTAATTCTATCAGCAACATAAATGGTCCAAATAGTGAGTGAGTAGTCCAAACAAAAACATCCTCAAACCTAGACCTATCAGAAAATACCCACATACTATGTTCAGGGATTTTTGGTAGTTTTGGAGTTATAATTTCTCTAAAGTAATATTATATAGAGAAAAGATTTGTTTGTTTGTAATGGATCAACTCAAAAACTACTGAACCGATTTTAAAAATTCTGTCACTTATAGAAAGCTACTTTATAATAGATAAAATAATTAGAGATTCCAACGAAAATTGCTATAATGTGAATTTAGTCGGAAAAAATCGTCTCATCTGAGATCTTCCATGTCGTGCGCTGCGTAAATAGTACACGAAAACAATGTATGGTGGAATTGTTCCTCTTAAAAAGTTCTAAAAAAAAAGTCCGCAATAGCATATATCTATCTTTTAGGGTTGTCTCACAATAACCATTTTTATGATTTTCAAATTTGGTCCAAACCAAAGCTTTACTTTCGAAGGTGTTTTTCCTGACATTGTATTAATCCTTATCAAAATAAAATGGTTGGTCATCTCAAGTATTGAATATAGACCGAAATCGCCCTTTACACCATTTAATTCAGATGAATATCTTAGAAGATATCATAGAAATAAATTAACGCGCAATAGAAATAGGGGCGGCCGGCAACGCGGAGATATTACAGCGCTAATGTAAAATCTGATGTACTGCCTGGGCATTGGAGCCGATTGGCTATTATTGGGTATGTGCGAAGCCGGGGCCGGACCGCTAGTTATATAATTATAGCTCTAAAGTGTACTACTATGCATAAAATAATTACCATCTTAACACTAACACAAGTCCACCTTACCACTTTGTGAAGTTCTATTTCTCACAATAACGGATCACCCTTTAAGAACCAAATTTTTAGACTTATATTCCCTTATAAGTTGGGAACCCAAAAAGTTTTTAATAAAATTAGTTGGAAGTGACAAAGACAGGTTTAATTATTTTTAAACTATAGTTGCCATTCAACTTAACCTCAATCGAATGTAAATTTTTCATTTATGAGGACAAATTTTCCAACTTGTGTAAGTGTTAAGATGTTTATTATTTTATGCATAGTAGCACACACTCGATATGATGATGATGATGAATAAGGCACCTATAGTTATAAAATGATTGCAGAGCCTGCATCAGATGTGCCCGGGCTCGCTGAAGATCACAATGCGCGCGCTGCAGCGAGGCGCCCAGCTCGAGCTGTCGCAGTGTCTGCGCATGGAGTACCGCCTCGCCTGCCGCGCCACCGAGAATCACGACTTCCCCGAAGGTGAGCTGCAGAACATCCGTACAGCTGTTCCTGCTGGCTCTCACTGAAGATCACAATGCGGCGCCCAGCTCGAGCTGTCGCAGTGTCTGCGCATGGAGTACCGCCTCGCCTGCCGCGCCACCGAGAATCACGACTTCCCCGAAGGTGAGCTGCAGAACATCCGTACAGCTGTTCCTGCTGGCTCTCACTGAAGATCACAATGCGGCGCCCAGCTCGAGCTGTCGCAGTGTCTGCGCATGGAGTACCGCCTCGCCTGCCGCGCCACCGAGAATCACGACTTCCCCGAAGGTGAGCTGCAGAACATCCGTACAGCTGTTCCTGCTGGCTCTCACTGAAGATCACAATGCGGCGCCCAGCTCGAGCTGTCGCAGTGTCTGCGCATGGAGTACCGCCTCGCCTGCCGCGCCACCGAGAATCACGACTTCCCCGAAGGTGAGCTGCAGAACATCCGTACAGCTGTTCCTGCTGGCTCTCACTGAAGATCACAATGCGGCGCCCAGCTCGAGCTGTCGCAGTGTCTGCGCATGGAGTACCGCCTCGCCTGCCGCGCCACCGAGAATCACGACTTCCCCGAAGGTGAGCTGCAGAACATCCGTACAGCTGTTCCTGCTGGCTCTCACTGAAGATCACAATGCGGCGCCCAGCTCGAGCTGTCGCAGTGTCTGCGCATGGAGTACCGCCTCGCCTGCCGCGCCACCGAGAATCACGACTTCCCCGAAGGTGAGCTGCAGAACATCCGTACAGCTGTTCCTGCTGGCTCTCACTGAAGATCACAATGCGGCGCCCAGCTCGAGCTGTCGCAGTGTCTGCGCATGGAGTACCGCCTCGCCTGCCGCGCCACCGAGAATCACGACTTCCCCGAAGGTGAGCTGCAGAACATCCGTACAGCTGTTCCTGCTGGCTCTCACTGAAGATCACAATGCGGCGCCCAGCTCGAGCTGTCGCAGTGTCTGCGCATGGAGTACCGCCTCGCCTGCCGCGCCACCGAGAATCACGACTTCCCCGAAGGTGAGCTGCAGAACATCCGTACAGCTGTTCCTGCTGGCTCTCACTGAAGATCACAATGCGGCGCCCAGCTCGAGCTGTCGCAGTGTCTGCGCATGGAGTACCGCCTCGCCTGCCGCGCCACCGAGAATCACGACTTCCCCGAAGGTGAGCTGCAGAACATCCGTACAGCTGTTCCTGCTGGCTCTCACTGAAGATCACAATGCGGCGCCCAGCTCGAGCTGTCGCAGTGTCTGCGCATGGAGTACCGCCTCGCCTGCCGCGCCACCGAGAATCACGACTTCCCCGAAGGTGAGCTGCAGAACATCCGTACAGCTGTTCCTGCTGGCTCTCACTGAAGATCACAATGCGGCGCCCAGCTCGAGCTGTCGCAGTGTCTGCGCATGGAGTACCGCCTCGCCTGCCGCGCCACCGAGAATCACGACTTCCCCGAAGGTGAGCTGCAGAACATCCGTACAGCTGTTCCTGCTGGCTCTCACTGAAGATCACAATGCGGCGCCCAGCTCGAGCTGTCGCAGTGTCTGCGCATGGAGTACCGCCTCGCCTGCCGCGCCACCGAGAATCACGACTTCCCCGAAGGTGAGCTGCAGAACATCCGTACAGCTGTTCCTGCTGGCTCTCACTGAAGATCACAATGCGGCGCCCAGCTCGAGCTGTCGCAGTGTCTGCGCATGGAGTACCGCCTCGCCTGCCGCGCCACCGAGAATCACGACTTCCCCGAAGGTGAGCTGCAGAACATCCGTACAGCTGTTCCTGCTGGCTCTCACTGAAGATCACAATGCGGCGCCCAGCTCGAGCTGTCGCAGTGTCTGCGCATGGAGTACCGCCTCGCCTGCCGCGCCACCGAGAATCACGACTTCCCCGAAGGTGAGCTGCAGAACATCCGTACAGCTGTTCCTGCTGGCTCTCACTGAAGATCACAATGCGGCGCCCAGCTCGAGCTGTCGCAGTGTCTGCGCATGGAGTACCGCCTCGCCTGCCGCGCCACCGAGAATCACGACTTCCCCGAAGGTGAGCTGCAGAACATCCGTACAGCTGTTCCTGCTGGCTCTCACTGAAGATCACAATGCGGCGCCCAGCTCGAGCTGTCGCAGTGTCTGCGCATGGAGTACCGCCTCGCCTGCCGCGCCACCGAGAATCACGACTTCCCCGAAGGTGAGCTGCAGAACATCCGTACAGCTGTTCCTGCTGGCTCTCACTGAAGATCACAATGCGGCGCCCAGCTCGAGCTGTCGCAGTGTCTGCGCATGGAGTACCGCCTCGCCTGCCGCGCCACCGAGAATCACGACTTCCCCGAAGGTGAGCTGCAGAACATCCGTACAGCTGTTCCTGCTGGCTCTCACTGAAGATCACAATGCGGCGCCCAGCTCGAGCTGTCGCAGTGTCTGCGCATGGAGTACCGCCTCGCCTGCCGCGCCACCGAGAATCACGACTTCCCCGAAGGTGAGCTGCAGAACATCCGTACAGCTGTTCCTGCTGGCTCTCACTGAAGATCACAATGCGGCGCCCAGCTCGAGCTGTCGCAGTGTCTGCGCATGGAGTACCGCCTCGCCTGCCGCGCCACCGAGAATCACGACTTCCCCGAAGGTGAGCTGCAGAACATCCGTACAGCTGTTCCTGCTGGCTCTCACTGAAGATCACAATGCGGCGCCCAGCTCGAGCTGACGCTGGGTTTTTTAATGTTTCACGTTTTGCTCTGAAAAGGATGCCAACTCACAATGGAAGTGTTTCTTTTATTTCGTGTGAGCGGCACTTTTTTCAGAAGTGAGTGTTCTGTCAATTTATGTAAATAACAATAAAAATCTATACTAATATTATAATTCGAAAGTGTGGATGGATGGATGTTTGTTACTCAATCACGCCAGAACGGCTGAATGGATTTGCATGAAATGACATGACCAGTAACTGCCCTCCGATTCGGGACAATGCAATGCGCAAGATTTCCGTTTTTACAGTAAGGTTTAAAAATTACTATGAATTTATTATTCCGAATAAGGTCATGTTTATAATTTATAAAAAAAAACAAAACGTTTATTGTTTAAAACTTGGGCGTCCGCTTTCCTCTTTAAGCACTACTCCATTTTGACGTTCCGTTTTATCCATGCCTAATCATAATCTTGTAACCCTACATGAATACCATTTAATTACCTTAGTCACTTTATTATGAGTGATTTATTTTTGATCAATTAAATAGTATTGAAAGGGAAATGTATGTTTTGTATATAATTATTTTTATTATTTTTGACAAGTCTTAAAAAACGATAGAACAAAGCATTTTCAAATAACCACTGCGTTTAAAGGAAAGTAACGCCCTCTGGCATTGCATATGTCTGCCATCTGTAGTCGAATAGTTGAATAAACTCGCTAACCAAAACGTTTAGCGCCATCTGATGTCGAATAGTTGAAAAGACTCGCTAACCAAAACGTTTAGCGCCATCTGATGTCGAATAGTTGAAAAGACTCGCTAACCAAAACGTTTAGCGCCATCTGATGTCGAATAGTTGAAAAGACTCGCTAACCAAAACGTTTAGCGCCATCTGATGTCGAATAGTTGAAAAGACTCGCTAACCAAAACGTTTAGCGCCATCTAGTGTGGCAGCAGTACAATGTAGCGTGATTTTTAAAGGAATTACATAATTCTTGCAAATATAGTTTTATTATTCCAGTATTATTAAAATCTGGGAGTGATTATAGACAGCAATCTATCATGGAAACCGCAAGTTTCAGAGGTTAGTAGGAAAATCTTTGGCGCTTATGGTTCTATTAAAAGGTGGAAAAACTTCTTGCCAATTAAAACCAAAATCTTGTTAGCTAATACACTTCTCCTCCCCATCCTTGATTACGCCGATGTCTGTTATCTCGACCTGACTGAAGATCTTTTAAATAAGTTAGAACGCTTGCAAAACTTATGCATTCGATTTATTTTTGGCCTAAGGAAGTTCGATCATGTTCGATCATGTTTCGGAATATAGGAGGAGACTTAACTGGCTCCCTATCAGGCTAAGGCGTAATCTCCATGTCCTCTCTGTTCTCTATGCTACCCTTTACCACCCATGGTCGCCCCCTTACCTAAAGGAACGATTCAGGTTCCTTAGCTCCTTCCCAATCCAGCATACCTTGCGATCTGCCAGTGACAAGAAACTTAAAATCGCCAAACGTAACGCCGAGGGATATGCAGACTCGTTTACCATAAAGGCGGTCTTATTGTGGAACGCACTCCCAGCTGATATCAGACGAGCAAAATCTCTAGCGGCCTTTAAAAGTCGTGTCAAGAAGCATTACCTATCGCTGTAAACTTGTTCTTATTATTATTTGTGTTTAGGTATTGTAAATTAGTCATATGTAATTTAATATTTATGTATATAATATGTGTTATATTTAAATATATATTTATTATATGTATAATTTTTTTATCTGTTTATAGTATGTAACTATTAGAATGTACGTTTATGTATTTATGTTTTATTTCATGCGATTTCCCGTCTCACAGCAAGTACGGTCCATACATGTGGGTTGCCTGGCAGAGATCACTTTAGTGATAAGGTCGCCTTTTGTTTATAATGTTGTAATAATGTCCTTTGTGTATTCCTTTTGTTTAAGCAATAAAGAATTTTAATAATAATAATAATAATTATCCTCATCCATGCTCAAATAATGCGAAGCCTAATTATTTTCCTGAGAAAATATTTTTTTAGACTCGTTAACCATAACATCTAGCGCTATCTAGTCTGAGAAAACAGTAATTTGGTGAAATATTTTTTATTTATTTTCTCAATTTTCAGAGCCTTCAAACTCCTGAAACTTTTTTATCTGAAAACTATAAAATATAAAAATTACAATAATAAAGAAATCATTGCTGCGCATTGATTTTTTATCTCTAGGCAAGCACCCATAGTTCCGTTGGCCATTTCCTTTGGCACGATTATAGTCTGGAATAACACTTTCTAGGCTACTTTTTACCCTGGAAAATTAAAGAGTTCCGGCGGGAACCAAAAAACCTCAATTCACGCTGACGAAGTCGCCGGCATCAACTATTTATATAAAAAATGACGTGCAAAATTCATCGTTGCAATCTGTACGACACTAATAAAAAAATAAATCTATGTTTGAATTTCACACTTTTATGTTATTGTTCTGTAGGCGTGCGAGCGTTACTTATCGACAAGGATAACAAGCCACAGTGGAAGCCCAAGACTTTAGCTGAAGTGACCGACGACTACGTAGAGAGCTATTTCAAGAAACTGCCCCAGGACAGAGAGCTTCAGTTCTTTGACGCTAAGCTTTAAGTGAAACACATATTATGACGTCATGTGTTATACGTTTTTACTTATAAACCTTAGTTTACGAATAGGCATGATGACAATAACCAAGAATCAATGAAATTATAAATTTATCTAATGAAATAGGATTCATGGATTATTAAAAACGTATTTATTTTTCTATTTCGAGTGAGATTGCTATTTATTTTGATAAAATAAAACTATAAAATACAGCAATCCGCCATAATGGATTAAACACCAAGAAGCGAATGACGTCACAATTGTTTGTTTTCGAGCTTTGACAAGCATGCTATTGTTTACTGCACACTGCACAGAGTACATCGGTAATAACAATAGTGACGTCACAAACGACGCCATGACACTGGCGGGCGTTTTGGCGCGAATTTTAAAATTTAAATTTCAAATGCCAATTTTATCTACCATAACTTATTTTTCAGCTGAAATAATAATTTTTTTCGAAATTAATCTGACCATTTTTAAAAATCAGTCATCATGCCTATTGTGATCGAAAGTTGACGATGAAAATCTATGTCATATATCATGTATATCGGCGCAACAACATATTAAACTCCAGTTATTTGATAATTTGTGTAACTCTTAAAATAATTGCAATGATTTAAATAATAGTGAACAATTTCAATTAGACTTTCCAAATCAAAAGTTACTGTTTTGATTGTTTTAAATTAAAATTCGTTATGGTTAAATAATAATTATTTAGTTAAGTTAAAATGATTAATTATTGGATGTAAATAGGTGCGCCGCAAGTTAAACAATTAATTGAAATGATTTTCGTAAGATTCATTATCTGATTCATCCCCTCTCGATTTTGCTATAAATAAGAGTGTTTGTTGCCGCGCACCTCATTACGGCTTGAGCAGCCGAACAGTACAGAGTTCTTATTATTGTTACGCTGTTACTTTAAGAAAAGTTCAATAAAAGAATTATTTTTAAGAAATTATAGTTTGAGTACTGTTACTATGCAGAATGATGATAGTAGTGGAGAGAATGATGTCAGCAATGCTGACATCATTATTTTTAAAAACACTCTGGTGTCGGATTCTCCGTCATCAGAAGTGGGATTCGAACCCACGCCCTCAAAGAGGACCAGAATGGTGATGATCGTATGTGCGTTGACTTCAGAGAGCTCAACTCTAATACTTTACGGGACCACTATCCACTGCCGTTAATATCAGACCAAATCGACCAATTGGCCAAAGGACAATTCTTCACAACCTTTGACATGGCTGCAGGTTTTCATCAAATACCGATAGCACAGTCATCAATTGAAAAGACAGCTTTCGTCACGCCAGATGGATTGTACGAGTATATGACTATGCCATTTGGATTGAGCAACGCATGTTCAGTCTATCAGCGATGCATCAACAGAGCTCTGAGCTCGTTACTAGGCAATGCAGCTCAAGTCTATGTGGACGACGTATTAAGCAAATGCGAAGACATCTCAGAAGGACTATCAAATATTGAACGCATTCTCATAGCATTACAGGATGCTGGCTTCTCCATTAATGCTGATAAATGCAGTTTCTTCAAACGCTCAATCGAATATTTAGGCAACGTAGTATCAAATGGAAAAGTCCAACCAAGCCCACGGAAAATAGATGCTCTAGTGAAAGCACCAGTACCGACAACACCCAGACAAGTCAGGCAGTTCTGTGGGTTGGCGGGCTACTTCAGAAAGTTCATACCAGACTTTTCACGCATACTGGTACCACTATACGAGCTAACCAAACCAGGAGCTAAATGGGAATGGAACGAACGTCACGAAAAAGCAAGAGAGAAGGTCATTCAGTGCTTAACATCAACTCCAGTACTTACACTGTTTCAAGAAGAGGCACCAATTCAATTATACACAGATGCAAGTAGCCTGGGATTTGGAGCAGTACTGGTACAAGTCATTGCAGGACGACAACACGCAGTTGCCTTCATGAGCATGAGGACCACTGAAACTGAAAGCCGATACCACTCTTATGAATTAGAGACCTTAGCGGTGGTCCGAGCAATAAAACACTTCCGACAATATCTTTATGGACGCAAGTTTACAGTTATCACAGACTGTAATGCGCTAAAAGCGTCCAAACACAAAAAGGACTTGCTCCCTAGAATTCATCGCTGGTGGGCATTTCTGCAAAATTATAATTTTGAGGTTGAATACCGCAAGGGTCAACAGCTTCAACATGCTGACTACTTTAGCAGGAACCCGGTAGAGCTCACAGTAAATATGATGACCAGAGATCTCGACTGGCTGAAAGTCGAACAACGACGCGACGAAACACTACGAGCTATAATGGATGGTATGAGTAACAACATTCCAAGAAATGGCTACGTACTAGAAAATAATGTTCTCAAGCGCATTGTACAAGACCCAGCCTTCGGACAAAAACTCTGCACAGTGGTTCCGAGGTCTTTTCAGTGGAGTTTGATAAATTCATTCCACACTGCTTTAAAACACCCTGGTTGGGAGAAGACTTTGCAGAAAATCATGGACAGTTACTGGTTCGATAAGATAAGTATGAATGTGCGAAAATTCGTTGACAACTGCGTAGTCTGCAGAACATCCAAAGGAGCATCTGGCGCCGTACAAGCTCAAATGCATCCGATTCAGAAACCAACTACAGCCTTTCAAGTTATACATATGGATATAACGGGCAAAATGGGAACATCTGACGATCAACAGTATGTGATTGTCACTATAGATGCTTTTACAAAATACGTACTATTTTATTACGCAACTAATAAAAATCCACACAGTACGTTGGCTGCACTGAAACGTACGGTTCACCTGTTCGGCACGCCAGTCCAAATCATAGTAGACGGTGGAAGAGAGTTCCTAGGTGAATTCAAGACCTATTGCGACCGGGTTGGGATAGACATTCATACTATAGCACCAGGAGTCAGCCGAGCGAATGGACAAGTAGAACGCGTCGTAGCTACGCTAAAAAACGCTCTTACCATGATCAAGAACTATGAAACGGCAGAATGGCACACAATGCTTGAAGAACTGCAGCTGGCAATAAACTGCACGCCCCATCGTGTGACAGGAGTTGCTCCACTTACTTTACTCACTCAGCGCAAGCACTGTGCTCCTCCAGAGCTACTCAGTCTCGTAAATATTGATGAACAGACTATTGATATCGAAGCACTCACTAGTCACGTGCAACAAAAGATATCACAAAATGCAGAACAAGACAGACAACGTTTCAATTCGAGAAAAGCTAGAATCCATCATTTCCAACGTGGTGATTATGTGCTCATTAAAAATAATCCTCGAAATCAAACTTCACTGGATCTTAAATTCAGCGAGCCATACGAGATAACAAGAATTCTGGACAATGACCGCTATCTAGTGAAAAAGGTGGTTGGTTCAGGGCGACCAAGAAAAGTCGCTCACGACCAACTCCGTCGGGCTCCTCAACCTGGAGACCAAATAACCGTATCGGCGGAAAATGAACTTTCAGCATCAGCCGAAGGGCCTATACCATCTACATCACGAGCCAGCATTGTCGAACAACAAACACAAAAACCTGCAAATTAAAATGTACGTATGTTTATATTTTAATTACTTAAACTTCATCACATCATAAATCACTACAACAAAGTACCACAGAGTACGCAAAAAAATAAAGTACCACAGTGTACGCAACAATAAAGTACCACAGTGTACGCAACAATAAAGTACCACAGTGTACACAACAATAAAGTACCACAGTGTACGCAACAATAATGTACCACAGAGTACGCAAAAAAATAAAGTACCACAGTGTACAACATAGTACCACAGCGTACGCTACAATACAAACTAAACAAAATAAATCACTGTCATATTATTTAATAAAAAGGGTACACAGATACCAATCTCAAAAGATAAATATTTCTTTGTTCCAGATAAACTTCAAGAATCATCAAGAGAAGCGTTTTACACGCGGCTAGTGCAGAGCGCGCACCGCCGGTCAGAACGGCCGTATCGGCGCAACAACATATTAAACTCCAGTTATTTGATAATTTGTGTAACTCTTAAAATAATTGCAATGATTTAAATAATAGTGAACAATTTCAATTAGACTTTCCAAATCAAAAGTTACTGTTTTGATTGTTTTAAATTAAAATTCGTTATGGTTAAATAATAATTATTTAGTTAAGTTAAAATGATTAATTATTGGATGTAAATAGGTGCGCCGCAAGTTAAACAATTAATTGAAATGATTTTCGTAAGATTCATTATCTGATTCATCCCCTCTCGATTTTGCTATAAATAAGAGTGTTTGTTGCCGCGCACCTCATTACGGCTTGAGCAGCCGAACAGTACAGAGTTCTTATTATTGTTACGCTGTTACTTTAAGAAAAGTTCAATAAAAGAATTATTTTTAAGAAATTATAGTTTGAGTACTGTTACTATGCAGAATGATGATAGTAGTGGAGAGAATGATGTCAGCAATGCTGACATCATTATTTTTAAAAACACTCTGGTGTCGGATTCTCCGTCATGTATAATCTGTTTTGCTTTTATAAATCAACGAAAGATATAAGATATCTCTTAGCTGACTTTAAACAGATCGCAGAAAATGGCGTCAACGAAGCATGCAGAGTTGAATAGATCCGAGTTGCTCTTTAAAGACAACTCAAACTCAGCTTAATGCTAGTTATTATAAACTAAAAACAAAATAAATCGAAAACTGAGACGTAAAAGATACAGGGTGAGTAAGGCATTTACTTAAAAATAATGATATATCTTTATATTAAAACTAATGTTTGCGTTCGTCTCATATGCGTTTGTGAAACTCTGAAAGTCTGATTAAGTTGAAACTTTGTACAGTTGTTGTCGACACTTTTGTGAAGGTTAACGTATGCTACATATATCATAAACGCAGAATGGGGGCGCGCGATACGTCAGCTAGTTTCTCATAAAATATATATGTATATATATATAGTTACTCGAATTAATGTTTATAATTTTAAGGATTAAAGGCCATTTTAATATTATTGCAAGCCATATACTAAATATATTAGCGTAATGCTCTAAAACTCTTCAAAAGTACTTGACAGTAAATAATGGTGTCATCAGAATGCAATTCTAAATTATTCTAAAATTACTCTGCAAACTGAGTTATTGAACAGACTAACTGTAAAACTTCTACCACAGGATAAATTGAACCTATAAATTCTGAATATGCATCCTCTTGCTTTAAATACAGGCAGACAATAAAACCATTTTTTATATGAAACATTTATTAATTATATTGTGATTGAAGAAGTAATATGACTGTTATTAGACTTACCTAATGATTAGAAATGTATGTTAACACGTAGACTAAATGTATATTTTGATATTTTTATTGCATGCGTGCTTAAGGAAATTTATATTATGCATATTTTTTTAAAAGTTTGTTAAAAAATCAAACTACGAAGGAAAAAAGTAGACGGAAACCTCGCAGCCATTTTCGTACCAGAGTAAAATGGACTTTGAAAACCTATTTTTTAAGTCTTATTTCTATACTACCGTTTTTTTTATATTGCAAAGCTTTCGCTTTAGGTGCTGGGTGTAAATCTATTTTATACTGCATTAAATTTTATTTTCATAAGTAAAAGCAGTAGGTTTACTATATGAATTTACGTCTCACGTCGATGATAGAATTCGAGCGTAGGAACAAAATGACGTCAGAGTAAAATTTATCTTAATGTACTTGATCTAAGGTGGAAAGTTAAGAACCAACTATTTTAATTTCGAACTTGAGCTTTAAAACAATTTAGGTGCATTTTACTTATTATATGTTTCTACGGGTCGAATTCTTACAATACTTGTGAGATGTAAAACCTAATACTATTATTATGAGAACATCGATAGATTCAAGATTTCGATTGCATTGTGCTGTTCTGGGACTACTGAAAGCCTTTCGAAAAAACCAAAAAAAGAAGATTACGGCCATCGTAATATTAATTCACCGTAATATAGACCTAAAGATGATTTATTCAGTACTAACGTTTTTTATATTTGTGGTTCCGTCTGGGGCGTGGGACGACAAATCGAAGTCTATCAACGTTGTCGAGATTAGCAAACCCGTGCTAAACCTACTGTTTCATTTATTAGTATTGTACTTAAAATTCTGTCTATTTTTCTCTAAGTCTGTGACTAAGTAAGTATAAATAAATCAATTATATTCAAATTTTGTACTGTTTTTGTGCTTTTATGTAATCGTAACTACTATGAATTAAGTGCCTAACTGGAATTATGTTATGTAGATAAAAGACTGTTCACTGTTAAATCAATACATAATCTAAATTGACATTGCTCTTCATTTATTTAACCATTGTCCGTTGCTATTTGAACATAGGTACAATAAACCGTACCTAGAGGGTACCTACCTAGTACCTAGGGTATTTGACTACTGATAAATGATTAATTTATTTCATGTAGGACAACTTGTGTCACTTATGATACGTTAAGATTCTACCACCGGTTCGGAAAACTAATTCTACTGAAAAGAGCCGGTAAGAAACTCAGCAGTTGCTTCTTTCATAGAAAAGAAAAGGTTACAATATGTAGACAATACTACTATTCAAATAAATTTTAGTGATTATTAAATAGGGCATCTCCCAAAAGTCGTAATATCTACGTTCCCTGTTAGTTTTATATTGAAAAACCATTTTAAACAATCGATTAAGTTAGTGCGTCGAAATTTAATGACGTCACATTCCAGAATTTCATATAAATCTCATACTTATGACGCGTTTTGACGTTTGAAAAAAGTTGCTGATTTGACTATTTGTCAAATAAGTACCCAATTGTCATTCTTTAATTCTAGTACTTCTGTACCTATTTCCAAATAAATTATTCTATAGCTAACATAAAATAATTAGTCGCGTAATAGAATTCCAATTTCCAACCTATCACATTTAAATCTGAATATTAAATACAGTAATTGGCGACGATCGCGACCTACCCGTTAATTGTTAGACTTCAGTACTAGGCTATTGGTCCGTGCTAATAACTAGGATAGGTACTTAATATTCATGTTACGAGACATATTATTATGTGATATAAATTGCCAGTAATTTATCATGTTGTTTCATTTAAGTACTTATTCAATCAGATTCATTGGGTTTAAGAGAAACCAACAACCTTTTCGGGAAACTTACTATCTATCTATCTATCTTTGGAATGAGAACTCCTAAGAAAACGCACTATTTTTTGGAAAACGAATACTTTAAGCGTGTCACAAAAGAAGTCCCGTATAGGTGGCAGTTGGCACTAATTAACAGCAGTCGCATGCGGGACTTCTTTTAGGAAGGCTGAGAGTCGATTTAATGTTTATTAAGTGCTGGCAACTCTGTGGTCATACTGAGTTGCCAGCATTTAAAAGGATAAAAAACTATAAAATTTGGGGATAGATAATTATTGTTCGCACCTGAGTTGAATGCGGAGCTTAAGATTTTCCCGTCATATTCCACTCAGTTTTCAGTCTGACTCTAGCTTTATTATAAATAGATAGATTCATAATTTAGTACAATAATTATACTATTGCTTTAGTAAATAAGAGAAAATGCTGAATATGATGCTTTCACCATCTGAAACAATGAAAATATATAAGTCGCGTGCCACATAGAGCATAAATGTAGGTAAATAGATAAAATTTCTCTAAGTAGCTTATCTAGGTAGGTACCTACAATTTATAATTTATTGGTAGGTACTTAGTAGTGCTGTTATCAAGCTTACGTTCTCCGTAGTTCTCAGGGTACTTGTCTCTAATCAAGCTCTCTCACCAGAGACAAGTAACATATGCTCTCTCACTGTGACCATAGAGTTATTAACCGTGTTGTGACTGAGGGTGATGATCCAATGACTTTTTCTACTTGGGCAATAGCGCGAGGCCCCGGGCGGTTGCCCTGCAGTGCGATTGCGTAACTTCTGCATGAATCATTGTTACAGTATCAATTGTTGTGATTGGCTGAATTATGGTATTCTTGCTGCGTTAGTGGATTTTGTCCAATAGTGGAGGAGTGTTAACCAATTGCGATCGTTACACTGTAGCTGTCATTTTTAGCCGGTCGCCCTGCTGCTGGCCACCCCATATGGCCGCCACTATGGCTAATAAATATTGAATCGTCTTCGACTGGGAAGTTACTCATGTGCAGGAATCTTACCGAAACATACGCCTGGTACGAGATGTCCATAATTCCGAAGCTTCGTAATACGACGGGCCTCTGCAACATGGGTGAAGAATTATTACTTACAATAGTTTAATGAATATTTGTTTATTCAATATTTTCATTCTAAAAAAATAACAAACAACCGTTTCATTTAAAATATTCCGGTTCTGCGTAAACAGTACCAAAAAGGTTTAACGTAGGTACGTAAGTTTTGTCAAGTTTAAAAAATTATAAAACAACACCTCCAAAGCAACACCTATTGAATTATTAAAAACCACAGTTAAAAACATAGATATGGATCACGTCAACCGAGGAGCACGGCAGTGCGCTAGGCCAAGTTCTATACGAAGACGTATCTTTACACAAAACATTTCTCATTGATTTTATTTTTATTACGAAGTAAAATACACAATATAATTTGCACTATAATTGAGTATAAGCTCGATTCTTTTCTTCCTCATCTTTTCTACCCACCTGAGCTTGATCCATAGCAATAACCAATAACTTTCGGACCCTTTGAGAGCTCTTGCCTCGACAATTCTGCCAGCCAGAAGCAAATATTGCGGTGGGAACTAGGGCTGCCTGAAATTATTTTATTTTTGTTAGGCAATCTTGACTACAAATACTTTAACTACTCATTAAATTGGTGTCGGGACTGTCAGGTAAAATATTCTGGATGATAGTGGAGGCCAATGTGATTGGACATTAGTATTTTCATAAAGCTCGGGAAGTGAAAGGTTGACTGATGAACCAATAGCGCGCTGACTAACATTCCCACTGTCACGCCTTACCTACTACAAATAGATCGATAACAGTCTACTCACCTCAACTGTGATATCTCCAGCGTTCCACATTAGGATTCCAGTGCTGCTGAGTAGTGAGGCTGATGTCAAAACTATAGCCAAAGTTGTTGCTAATGTACGCTCAGAGCTCTGAAATAAGGTGCAGTACTTATTATATTTTTGAAAATAAGATGATTTAACCAAGTTTTCTAGATAATCTCCAACAATATTTACTAAGTCTATTAAAACAAACAGACTTTTTAAAGATTAGGACTTCGTTATTTCAATTTTAAACGTTTCTTTTATGATTTTGCTTAAAAATCTTCTAATTCGCTGCATCAAACAATCTAATTGTCTAGGACTTTACACAAAAGGTAGGACTTTAAACATAGGTCTGACTGTTTTACAGATTTAATTTAATGTAATTGAAATCCAGTCCTTTATAGAACTAATTAGAAACAAAAAGCATGACCAGGTACCTGCTCCCGCGCTTGATACCGTACGCGTATTTCCGTTTGCGTATTGCTTCGAACCCCGCACGGGTTTGTCCGATCGCGCACGGGTTTGCAATCGAAATTTTCTTCCAAATGCTTGTTCAATTCTAGGCATAAAGTCGACAACGCATTGCAGTGCGGAAGTTTGGGAGCGTTGACGGTGGTATATTATGGTGAATGTCACTATAAAAGAGTCACAATATTATTCACAAATGTGGATCTCTCCCAAAACCGAATCAGCACAACCCGACTCCACGTATAGTCTTGTCTGCCCTATCCCTAGAGTGTTTCATGCAAAATTAAATATTTTGAGTTTGTCTATTCATCAAACACCTCACATCAAACAAACATGGATTCCGTGTGTTAAAGCAAGTGCTGCCTTCTATTGAACACGGAAATAAATACGCCTATCATGGTGCAAACCCGTGCGCGAATGGAGGACTCGTGCCTTAAATTGAGCACGAGGTTAGAAAGCAAGTTAGTTTAAAACACCCGTACGGGTTTCGAGGGAGTACTGCCTTCTATTGAACACGCAAACGGAGTTCTTACGACGTGCTGGATTTGTCTCACTCCGCGATCCATGATATTATCGCGTAATAAAATCACCCATTGTTATTTTTATTATAATAAACGGCTTGTTGGGTTTTAATCGTCGTGTTTCATACGTTGTTTTTGTTTTAACCTTTACAAAGAGTTTTTACAAAGAATCGTTATTGGATCTAAAAGTCTTTCCTACCGAGACTTTTCTCACCAAGAAGAAACAGAAAGTAACTCGGGGGTTTCTCCTTCCAAAAATCGAATTAAACATAATATGATTGGTTGTAATATAATATTTTATTGGTCACTTACTTACCATCATTTGTAACATTAGTAATGCAATGACAAAAACGTTTATGAATATTTGTGCGCTGTACACGAAGCTGCAGACCACCTGACATTGTCTGGTGCACCTAGAAATATGACGGACAGAAAGTTTTCAGAAGGAACCTTAAAGCACAGAACTAAGTACCCGAAGAACCTGTCCATCGAATAAGTATCATAGTAGGTAAGTATGTTATGTCATGCTTTTAATAAATTTGATGTAAGTATATTATATCTAGGAATACTAAGGTTTGTTGGTTTGTTGGTGGTTACCACTGTAGTTATCCTCATTTAAAATCGGTTTGCACTTTACACTAACCATAATGTATCCGAGTGTAGCTGAATTCCAACTTTGAGAGCATTCTCATACTTTTGTTCAGCATTTTCGTGTTCCGTTTCACAAACGCCCTCCCCAGCGAATATATCATTGAGGCTATAGAAGTAACTTTGTAGATTCTTGAATTGGTAGCTCAGACATCCTGTAATTACTATTATTAGTAAGAAGATGGCGGCCACACGCGCCATGCATACCCACCAAATCAAATAGCCAACAACTCTGCCGATAGTTGCTGATATACTCTTAACGGTTACATCGGGCCACGCTGTTACTACTGTCACGAAAGTACCACCTACGAAATTGTTAAAACTATAAGTATAGATTATACCAAATAGTTAAATTAATAACATACACACACCTACCTCGCAAAGCTTGCATCAATCCATCTAAGCCATAAGAAATCAATGCGCTACTAAGATTTAAAAGAAACGCCACCGAATAAATGGTGGATTTTTTGATCATTTGCCGTTCAATTTCGGGGTCATTGTAAACATTCTTCATTTTGAAGCATAGTTTAAAAATCAAATCCTTTACCCTTTCCTTGTGATATTCCATAACGTAACGATAGGAAGTGAGAATGGCATGAGAGAATCCTAGAATAAACAGATCTCCTGCTTGTTTATCCGTTAAGTTCTTTTGTGTAATTAGTGACCCCAGTTCCATAGCGACGAAGACAAAAATGCACACTGTTAGAACGTTTTGAATATATTTGTATATAGTTCTCGTGTAGCCGCTCTCTCGCCATTTAAGATAACCAGGCATTCCTCCAAAAATTACCAAAAAATTACTTATTTTATAAAAATACAACATAGTTTTATTGGGATTCGAGTTTTCATCGGAAATTGGCATCCTGGTTATTTACGTAGAATTTTTGGGCAAATAGCTTCTCATGCAATACAACGGACTTCTTTAAAATAATAAATCAACAACATTGAAGTAGAAAATATATACAACAGATTACCAACTTTATCGTAAATCACTGCAGGAAGATAAGAAAATGGGTTTAATAAACCGACCGACCTACTAAATAAAGCATATGCCATTAAGCAAAATGTATAATTTCCTTGTCAATTAAGTAATTGTAATTACTATGGTTGAAGATAACGGCAACATAGGTACTTAGTTGAATAAATAATTGAAATTACTTATGGTAGGCATATGTTGCAATTAATTATCCATACTATATTATCTACTTAGTACCTACATATATTTGCATGTCTGTATGTTGTTACCATTTCTTCAATTAGTTTTCACAGCTCAACCGCTGAACCAATGAACATCTCATACAAAATTCGATTTTTTATGATTGTATCAGTCTCAGCTTGCACTCTGGAGTAGGTACTTTCTGGAGTAGAAGTCGTAGATTATTTCCCTTGAAAAATGGATTCCCACGGTTCGCACTAAGTTTCGCACGTCAAGTAGGTACGTGCGAAACTTAGTGCGAACCGTGGGAATCCATTTTTCATCCATCAGGGATAAGAAAGTTCTTGATTTAAAACAAGTCAGTTCTGAGAATTACTTTGATCTTAAAATTATTAATAATTATTACCTAGTAGCTGATGCCCGCGACTACGTTCGTGTGGATTGAGGTTATTTAGTTCCCTCGGGAACTGCTCAGTTTTCCGGGATAAAAGTAGCTTATGTGTTATTCCAGACTATAATCTACCTCGGTGCCAAATTTCATTTAGATCCGTTCAGCCGTTCGGGCATGTTTGAGTAACAAACATCCATCCATACATCCATCCAAACTTTGGCATTTATAATATTTATTTGATTGATAAAGAATAGGTTAACAATTATTATTTTGAATTAATTTGCTGAATAATGACTAAAATATACTGTGCCCGTCTTGGCACAGGCATTGCCAGGCCCATTGTAATTATTGAAATAGTTATACGAACGGTAACGAACTACGAATAAAGTAGTATTTACCTACATTAGCCTAATCTAAGAGTATTTACGCCAGCCGATGCCTTGCCCTTTGTTCATTGTGGCGTGCGGCTAGCAAAAAAGCATGACGTATTTATTTTCAAAAGGTTTTCAGTCACAGCTAGTCTATGGTAACAGCTGACCACAGCTGACGCTTAATGTACTCTGGGGTTGACGCTGACACTGACAACTTGCCTCTGTATCATCAAATATGTATTATGTATTTTGATTTTGTGTATTTACTAAATGTGCTGCTGTTGAAACTAATTTAATAAAACTTAGGTGAATTCATAATAAGCCAATGAATGAATCTTCCTAAATATGAATTTTGAATGTGTAAATATAAATTTTCCTACCCAAAACAATCTTTGGAGGTTATAAACTTTAATCTTCCTTTTCGTCGATGTTATTCCTTGTTTCGTAAATATGCGGACTTACAAGCGCAAGAATATAGTAAAGGAGTGTATAAAGCCGATTGAGGGTGTCCTTGAATTATGTAGACTATGTCTGGAGGAAGCTAAGGATAGCGTTCCAATATTTGCAAATAAAAATGATATCTGCACTGCGCTCGCGACTAGAATCATGATGTGTGTTGGCTACGAGGTACAGAATAGTAGATAAGTAAACAGATCATCACCATTAACAGGCTCACTACTGAGCAAGAGTCTTCAATCTGAATAAGAAAATTTTGGCTGTAGTGCACCACGGTGGCCCATGAAACCATATAGAAACTGAAAAGATGTAGGTTTAGTAAGACTGCTGTACTTGTATCTTGTTCCAACTTAGCTCGCTTCCATCTTAGGCTACATCATCTTTTACCCCTGTAGGTAGGCTGCAATCTAGGGATAACTTGACATAGAAACTAAAAGAAAAAAAAGATATTCGTCCAGTAAGCCCAGCATTGAAGTTCTATTTAACTAAGTACATTGTTACTCTTCACTGTTTTGCTAAAACATTCAGTTACAATCACAAGAATTGAGATTCCAGATTCCATTCCCCAGAGTCCATGTAATAGTCACAAGTTCTATTTATTCCCCCAAATCTGATAACAGAATTAAATTTGATTTAGAAGTAGGCAGTACAGATCTTCATGAGTTTCAGAATATCAATAAGTGTAAATTTTATCAAGCAGTTTAATTTTTTTAGGCAGCTTTTTTTGCTTGAAACATTTAAAATATTTTTTTGCAGATCATACATGAAGATTGCCTACCAAATGCAATATGTACAGACTGTCACAATAAATTGAATAAATATTATGAATTCCGAAAGAAATGTGATAACTCATACCACAAACTTAAAAATCACTTACGTGCTGTACAGGCGGTAACAGCTAAAAAGCTAAGCATCAAAAAAGAGCAAGAAGCAAATTTATTGGAAAATACCCCAGTCTGTCCAGCCACTCAGACAGTATTTCCAGTCAGTCAGTCAGACTGTCCAATCAGTCAACCTGTCTGTCCAACCAGTCAACCAGTCTGTCCAATAAACCTGTCAGTATTTACACAGTCATCAAGTGCAGACACTCAGTCAATATGTGCAGTCAGCCAGTCAGGAGATCAGACAGACAGTACAGTTGATCAGCCAATCTGTATGACAAGTCAGACAAATATTACAGTGAGCAAGTCAGACTGTGCAGTCTATCCAGTTGATCAAGCAGTCCTTCCAGTCAGTCAGTCTGTCACACCTGTAGTCAGTCATCTAGTGAATATGTCAAGAGAGCAACTTATACTGACTTTCAAAAAACCATTACAAATTATGCAAACTGAACTGCAACAAAATGGATTGGCTTTTACAGATAATGGATGGATGGATGAAGCTGCTGTTAATAAAAAAAGTGTTGCGGTTTGTATTACTGCCAGTTAACTTATTTTATGATGGCAATAATATTTTAAAAACAAACTATGTGTCCATAAATAGCACATCAATTTAATGTCAACTTTTTTACTGTCTGTACCATATGCAGTTTAAGATTCCATGGACATGTTCAAAGCAATTTGCATCACCATTACTAACAAGAACTTCTACTTTTGTTGTCATCATTAAATCAAGAGTGAATAGGCATCTTCTAGGCAAGCACGCTCCACCTAAAGTTCATATGGTAAGTTGTCATTACAGGATATATCCCAAAACTCAAATCAAATTGAGCCAATGGAAGTTTGTCCAGATGTCACTGAGTTCCTGTCTTCAATACTTGTTGAGATGGGCATTCTGAAGAGACAGCAAAATGAGCTGCAAATAACAGAAGAATGCAGCACCATACAGATAGAGACAGGCAACGGCGAGCAAATCACTTTGGAGTTAGTTTCTATTGAAGAGGTATGTCAATTTAATTTCTTGCTCTTTCTTCTTACTAAGAAGGGCAGTATAAATAGTGGTAGATTCATTTCAAAATAAACCTTTTTGTTTTATAATGTGTATAAGTGCTTTTGAATGGTTATCAGTTGATGATTTAAAAACACTTTGTAGAAAATCATTTGAATATGTAGCTATTTCAATATTCTATTCTAGATATTGAGTATATTATCATTTGCTTGTTTTTTTGATTTACTTTTGTTTTAGGAACAAACAAAAACAACAACAAATAAACGGAGAAAAGCTAAGGGCAAAGCAACAAATGAGGTCACAAAACAAAAAAAGGATGAGTGAGTTTCCACGCTCGTGATTCTAAGTTAGAATCCTGAGGAATTCAAAGGCACAAAAAACACATTATAGTCCCACAAACTCATCTGACCCAGTGACAGCGTCACTAGTAGATTTGAAAAAAAAAGAATAGGCATAAAAATAAGTTTCAAAGAAGGTCAGTCAGTTTCATACAAACTGTGACCTGACTGTAAAGTGTCGCGACCATAAATTACTTAAGGTGGGATCGAGTGATAGAATGCAGCGTATTAAATCTAATGATTCTTTTTTTTTAAAGCTGGAAATTGTTGGTAAATTCATGTTTGGTTTTGAGGTTAGGATTGAATACGACACCAGCGCCATTATTGAAAAACAACCATTACCACTCCATTATATAAGTCTTTCATTTATTTTGGAGTAGCCGTTTTTGCATTTTTTTATTAAATATAAAGTATTACACACGCACAGACAAGTTACTATACAACTCATACAACTAGATTTTAGTTCCTATTAGTTTATAAAAATGTGTCTACCTAAGTCATCGAAATATTAGTATAAGACCTAAGTCGTGTTAAGATGCATAGGAATGAGATAATACTAAAATATCGGAAAAACATCGATGTACTTATCGTTTTTATTTTCGATGTTTGTCGTAGAAGCAACGATGTTTCCAAACATCGATGTTTTTAAGAACGATGGTGCATCCCTCGTGATTTCAGATTTTGAATTTGATTTGAGTTTTGACGATACTCTTTGACTGATGACAGCTGTCACTTGACGTTGACGTCTGCGATCCGTTTCATATATTTTTTGCTATGTTTAATTGCCAACAAAACCATTCTGGCTAGCAGCTGACAAAAAACCATATTTACACACAATTATTCACACACACACACACACACACATTAAACAAAATAAAAACATAGGAAAAGATAAAGTGAAAAAAACGTAACTGCATTAGATTATGTGATGAAACGAAACGTACGTCGTACTGATGAATTATGGTGCACAGAATATAGAATACATCTAAAGGTGTGTTCAGAAACATTAATACGATCCGATATGGTATTTCGCACTTGTTTATTTAATTTATTATTCCGGCTTATAAAAAAAAATATAGTTGTACTTGAATAACCTTTTAATCACCCATATTTTGCCATTGTATTTATCAATGGTCGCTTTCATTTTTAGTTGGTCCTTTGGCCACCAGGTCAGATAAGTTTGACGGACTGTAACTTAGCTTCTCTTTTAAATAAAAATGAATTGCTGTTTGTTATCAGTTAAAACTTACAAACGTTTCTGTGGGACCTGGGATAGTTTATATTCACAATTGGACCCGGTAGGGGGCGCTGCAATTTTAGATACAAGGGAGGACAACGTCTGCCGGTCCCACTATTAATATATTCTAAACTAATATTATAAAGGGGAAAGATTTGTTTGTTTGTAATGGATAAACTCTAAAACTACTCAGCCGATTTTAAAAATTCTTTCACCTATAGAAAGCTACATTATAAGCGACTAACATAGGGTATATTTTATTTTCAAAAAAAATAGAGAGCCTTACAACAATTGCAATATTGTGAACTAAGTTGGAAAAAAACGTCTCTTTTGAGACCTTACGTGGCGTGCGCTGCGTAAATAGTTAAAGTTACACGAAATCAATGTATAGTGGAATTGTTCGTCTTAACAAGTTCTAAAAAAGTCCGCAATAGCATATATCTATCTTTTAAGGTTGACAATAACCATTTTTATGATTTTCAAATTTGGTTTAAAGTCATGCTTTACTTGCGAAGGTGTTTTTACCGAAATCGTATTGATCCTTATCAAAGTAAATATGTTAGTCATCTCAAGTATTTAATTAAGATAAAAATTGTCCTGTACACCATTTAATTAGATGATTATCTTATGAGATATCATAGAAATAATGTAACGTGCAAAGGAAAATGGCGCGATGGAGTTTTTGAACGTTAAGTGAGACAATGAAATAGAAATACCAATCCATAGCGTTCTTAATTTGAAACAATTTACTCACTGTAGCAAAATCTACTTGTCTTCACTGGTTTTAAGCATCCAAGCGCTTTTTTAAGCTGATGTCGTGTAAATGTTAAATTTTAAATTTAGCGCCTGTAACACTACGTAGCTGTCAGTTGTCACTGACGTTTAGTCTAGGAAACTTGGCAGGGTTGTAGTGTGATGAAAGTGAACCAAAACTTAAAAAATATCCAAAAAAAATCCATGCGGAAGTTAGGTATTTATAGTTAAAACTTAATATTTATGACTGAATACTTTCTCGATTTATTTTTAAATAATAGTAAGTAGTATATTTACACTCAAAACCGAAGTATCAAACGAAATAATCATGCAGAACATCGATATTTAAACCGATTTTATTATTTATAAAGCATAAAAAACCTTACTTCCTTTCTGATTTTTTATTGGATATTTATGAAATACGTCAAATTCATGATACTTTATCACACTGTAAAGTTTTGTCGCCTGAGGTATTATTGTTGGGGTCCACTAGCTTTATTGCCTAGACTAGTTTCTCTTTCTCTGATGGCATTGCAATTTCCAAAAACAGTTAAGAGAGATAGTAGCTGATATATCATTTTGATCTCATTTGCCTGGTGGGAGGCTTCGGCCGTGGCTAGTTACCACCCTACCAGTAAAATACATGCCGCCAAGCGATTTAGCGTTCCGGTACGATGCCGTGTAGAAACCGAATAGGGGTATGGGTTTATATAACTGCCATGCCCCTAGCAGGTTAGCCCGCTACCATTCTAGACTGCATCACTTACCATCAGTTGAGATCGCAGTCAAGGGCTAACTTTTAGTGGATAAAAAAAAAACTAATTGAAATAGGAATGATGACTGATTTTGAAAAATGGTCAGAATATGTTCGGCAGTATCTACTATTTCGAAAAAATATCTTATTTCAGCAGAAAAATAAGGTTTGGTAGATAAAATTGGCATTTGAAATTTAAATTTTAAAATTCACGCCAAAACGCTAGCCGGTGTCATGGCGTCGTTTGTGACGTCACTATTGTTTTTACCAATGTACTCTGTGCAGTTTGCAGTAAGCAATAGTGTGATTGTCAAAACTCGAATACAAACAATTGTGACGTCATTCGCTTCTTGGTGTTTAATCCATTATGGCGGATTGCTGTATTTTATAGTTTTATCGTGTCAAAATAAATAGCAATCTCACTCGAAATAGAAAAATAAATGCGTTTTTTATAATCCATGAATCCTATTTCATGAGATAAATTCATAATTTCATTGATTCTTGGTTACTGTCATCATGCGTATTGTCCAGTCGTCCGTGGTGTACGGAGTGCGGGCGCACGTTCGCGTCGCGGTCCGTGCTGAAGCGGCACTGGCGCACGCACACGGGCGAGCGGCCCTTCCGCTGCGCGAGCTGCGGGCTCAGCTTCTCGCAGCGAGAGGTGCTGACGAGGCATACGCTAGTGCACCAGGGTGAGTTCCCGTGGCGCTCCGTGCTGAAGCGGCACTGGCGCACGCGTACAGGCGAGCGGCCAAGCGGCACTTGACTGAGCTGTCTTATTTTTTAGCACGAGTGGCGAGGCTAAACTATTGCATCATCTGCAGATAATGCGGCTTTCTCTTACACGCAGTGTCCTGAACACTACTTACTGATGAAAGGTCTACTGTAACTGTGGAGATCGCAAGTTCATTGGCATCAAATGGTACTAGGCATCGAATCCCACCCTACAGTCCACATTTTGAGGGATTGTGGGAAGTTAGGGTCAAATCGACCAAGCACCATCTCAATAGAGTGATTGGCAACGACTATGACGTATAAATAAATGAGCATAGTTCTTTCTCAAATTGACACTTTTAGACAGACTTTAGGTTAGAGCAATATTTATTGTAATGTACTTTGGTTGCCAAATAAATGAAATAAAACATTGTAATTCTGAAGTGTTCTCTCACGATCAATTAATTTTGGCTGCATATCGTGACTAAAGTCAAAGACTCGCCGACTACCGTCATTGGCGAGCTTAAGGTTCCCTCTCCCCCGTAGAGGTGCGGCCGTTCCCGTGCGAGCGCTGCCCTAAGAGCTTCACACAGCGCGGCTCGCTGGTGGCGCACCTGCGCAGCCACTCTCCGCCCGCGCCGCGGCCCGTGCACCAGTGCGCCGTCTGCCCCAAGCGCTTCCTGCACGCTTCCGGTGAGCTCTATGTATTCTTCGCGTGCGCAACCATAAAAGCTCGTATCCGAGACCGGCTTCAGCGGTAGCGACTGATGACAACGACAATCGAACGTGTCGCCGCGCCGGCCTCTATGGTTCCTAGGTATACATTTTCTGTTTATACGGGAGCTGGTGATATGCGTTCAACCGACCCTCACCCATATTACCTGCGCAGTCGAGTGATGACCCCGATGTGATGTTTGGAAGTTGTATATATATGTCACCGTAAGATTGTAAAAACCGTTAGATTATAATCTAACTCGCGAAATTCTAATCTGTCGAAAGATTGTAAACTGTTCAATGTCAACTGTTGAGTGTCAATTTTTGAAATATTCATTTTATTTACGTTTTCTTGTCTCTTTCTTGTAGGTTAGGTTAGGGTTCGACATAAATAATCAAGTAACCCGATAAAACCTCACAGATTACAATCTACCGGAAAATAATGCGTTAAATTCTAATCTTTCGACAGTTTAGAATTTCGCGAGTTAGATTATAATCTAACGGTTTTTACAATCTTACGGTGACATATACAGCGTAATTCAGAGAAAACTTCGTTATCGCGATTCAGGCTCTTCGTGTACTACTAGTAGTGCCATCTTTTGGCTAATGTGTGGACTGCGAAGACTGCCACATGTTACATTGTATGAAGATATATCCGAATAGGTCGCGACGAGGCCTGCTCGCATGAGGCTTATTGTACATTATAAGAAAATATCTAATTTCTTATGAGTAATGTTTTATAATTTGTATTCGCGTGTCTGATCCGACACAAGAAAACATGTCTTGTAATATATGGTCTCATACAACTGCTAATGTGACTGAATTTCTAAATTTTTTTAAAGACATTACTAAATTTTCGTACACTATCGGTCGCCGTTGCTGCTTGCCGCCGGTCTTTGTATCGACTCATATGGTATATTAGCTGATTCCCGCGACTACGTCCGCGTGGATTGAGCTTTTTTGGTTCCCGCCTGAACTCCTTAGTTTTTCGAGATGAAAAGTAAAAAAAGCCTATGTGTTATTCCAGACTATAATCTACCTGTTCCAAATTTCATTCAGATCCGTTCAGCCGTTCAGACGTGATTGAGTGACAATTATCCATCCATACATTCATATATCCATCCATCCAAATTTTCGCATTTATAATACTTAATTTAAAACATATATACGATGCCTGGGAGCGTTCACCAGAATGCTATTGGTGTCTTCTGTGATCTGTCCAAGGCATTTGATTGTATTGATCACAAAACTTTATTGCTGAAATTAAGCCACTATGGCATCAGAAATGTTGCACTCGATCTCATTGCTTCTTACCTAAACGATAGAACTCAGAGGGTATGCGTAAACCAGAAGTCAGAAGGCTCAACTGTATCAAAACTGTGGGTGTCCCACAAGGCTCGAACTTGGTCCTTTTCTATTTTTGGTGTATATAAATGATTTACCATACCATGCCAACAATGTCTGTGACATTGTATTGTTTGTTGACGACACATCACTTATTTAAGTGGATTGTGGGGTCGAGTGGACGCATTTATAATATGGTTCCCAAAGAGTTTCTGGATTTGCCATTACATAGATTTAAATACTGTGTTAAACAGCATTTGTTAAGTCGAGGTTCGATGATTTTATTAATGACAAAGTTGCATGGAAGCAACCGGCCTCGCATCCAGTGACCTCATCCGTGTTCGAAGCTCTACCGAATCGAGCCAAGCTACCTAATGTTTATTTTTATACCTTTTGAATTGTAATGAAACGTTGAGTCTTAACGTTTCATAAGTGATACAAGTTGTCCTACATGAAATAAATAAATCATTTATCAATATAAATCAATGAACCGAAGCTCTACCGAATCGAGCCAAGCTACCCAATGTTTATTTTTATACCTTTTGTATTGTAATGAAACGTTAACGTAACGTAATGAACGTTTCACAAGTGACACAAGTTAATAAACTAAGAGTTTAAATCGCTATAATCCGCTACAGTAGACAAATCTGTGTGGTATAGTGCCTGTCTTTCACCTGCAGCATGCGACACCCACCACCCAGCAATGCGCACAGGCACAACACCACACCACACAAATCCTCCAAATCACTTTCAACGTACTTGTCACTCCGACACCGGAGCATCTTTAGGAGATGTTGACTCGACAATGCACGATTGTGAAGAATTGCACGATTGTCGAGTCAACATCTCCTGAAGATGCTCCGGTGTCGGAGTGAAACGTACGTTGAGAACTTGAGAGTCTACTGTAGCGGATTATAGCGATTTAAATCTAATAAATGAAATCAATCAATTCATTCACTATCATGGACTTCCGCAAAGTAACGCCTGCTTCTATTCAATAGTGACACAAGTTGTCCTACATGAAATAAATAAATCATGTATCAGATATATCGGTGTCAGGTCTGAGTCGGCACAGCAAGTCGCACTCGGGGCGCGTGTGGGAGTGCGGGCAGTGCGCGCGCCGCTTCAGCGACGACAGCGCGCTGCGCCGCCACGTCCGCCTCAAGCACGAGCCGCAGGAGATATGACGCGCCCCGACACCCGCCCGACGCGCGGCTGTGTGACAACAGGCATGATGACTGATTTTGAGAAATGGTCAGATTATGTTCGGAAGTATCCACTATTTCGAAAAAATATATTATTTCTGCAGAAAAATAAGGTTTAGTAGATAAAATTGGCATTTGAAATTTAAATTTTAAAATTCGCGCCAAAACGCTAGCCGGTGTCATGGCGTCGTTTGTGACGTCACTATTGTTTTTACCAATGTACTCCGTGCAGTGTGCAGTAAGCAATAGTGTGATTGTCAAAGCTCGAAAACAAACAATTGTGACGTCATTCACTTCTTGGCGTTTAATCCAATATGGCGGATTGATGTATTTTATAGTTTTATTTTATCAAAATAAATAGGAATCTCACTCGAAATAGAAAAATAAATACGTTTTTTATGAATCCTATTTCATTAGATAAATTCATAATTTTATTGATTCTTGGTTACTGTCATCATGCCTATTGCCGATCCAACCAATCGTCAAAGTTCCGGGTCAGAGTAAAATAAACCTTAACTATATTGTATTAGAGCTCAATTTCGTGTATCTCTCACCGTAAGATTGTAAACTAACTCGCGAAATTGCTTGAACTATTGAAAGATTACAATTAAACGCATTATTTTTCGATAGATTGCAATATGCTAGGTATATTAACCCGACAAAACCTAACTGCCTGATTATTTATGTCGAACCCTAACCTAACCTACAAGAAACAGACAAGAAATACAATGAATATTTCAAAAAGTGACACTCGAAACATTGACTGGTTCACAATCTGTCGACAGTTTACAATCTTACGGTGACAAATACACGAAATTAAGTTCTAATTCGATGCAATCAAATGGTTTATTTTACTTTGACGCCGAACTTTGACGATTGGATCGGCAATTCTTACATAATCGCACGTCTGACACTTGTCGCTGCAACATTACTCTATGCAAGGACGGTTTTTTTTTTACAATGTCAAAGTATAGTTCGTCAAACTTATCTGACCCGCTGGGCGACCGCATATCTCTGACAGCGACAGTGTAACGATCGCAATCACCTCTGATTGAATAACACTCTTCCACTATTGGACAAAATCCATTGACGCAGCATAAATACCATAAATTCAGCCAATCACAACAATTGATACTGTAACAATGATTGATGCAGAAGATACGCGGTCGCTCTGCTGGTGACAGCATCGCTAGTAATTAATAAGAAAAATAAAATTTTAAATTTAACATTTCCATTCCATTTCCATTTTTGGCCACCGGGTCAGATAACTTTGAAGGACTGTAACGATTTTTTTTTAATTAAATTTTTTAAAAGTTGATTAATAATTAAGATGGAGAAAATATTTTGTACTTATTATCTCAAATACTATTTTTTTGTTGTTTGTATGTTCCATCGAGTAAAATTGGAAATTTGTTAAGTTGTGTAAGCTGGAGATTGGAGCATTGAATGGGCTTGGGTTGACAATGAAAAAAAAGGTATATCAATCGCAATATATATTGGAAATTGTATATAGTATGTTTAAAAATTATCATTTATCAGAGGAATATTAATAATTAATTTATTAGGAATGATTTTTCCAATAGCTACATAACTGAGAAATTTAGCAGAATTCCTGCTCAAAAATGAACTGAAATGAAAAATTAAAATATTATTTATGTAATCAATAATCATAATTTTATGTACCTTACCCATATTGGGTGTAGAGTTATAATACTTATATATTTTAATCACTAGCTGATGCCCACGACTTCGTCCGCGTGGATTAGGGTTTTTTGGTTCACGCGGGAACTCTTTAATTTTCCGGGCTAAAAAGTAGCATGTCCTTCCCCGATATGTAAATGTGTCTCTGTACCAAATTTCATCAAAATCGGTTAAGTAGTTGGGCGTAACAGACAGACAGATACACTTTCGCATTTATAATATTAGTATGGATTGATATATCCGATATATATCGAATACATAAAATATGTAAGGAAAGATGCAAATCTGTGTTTTAATGTGAAATTATAAAATAAAAGTATGTTTGATTCTTTGATGCTTTTCTTTGAAATTAATAACCATTCTTTCATAACGTAGGTACGTAATCAAAAGGCAACACTTAACAAAATTAAAATTATAATACTTATCTTTAGTTTCTGACCATTATTATGTTACATAAAATTAAATTGTTTGAAATTAATAACTAGTCTTACGTACCTAATCGACAGGCAACACTTAACAGGCAACAGATTTCTCTTTTGTGATGTCAGGGAACCTCAAATATCGATTTTGAACGAAATCGGCTCAATAGCAAAGAATTTTAATATGGCGCTGGCTTTTTAATTTTGGAACAGATGCCTCTATCATGTGATCTCTGGGAACCCTAAGTATCGATTTGAACGAAATCGTCCCAAATAAAAGAATTTCAATATGGCGCTGGCCTTTTTTAATTTTGGTAACAGATACCTCTTTTGTGATCTCAGGGAACCCCAAATATCGATTTTAAACGAAATCGGCCCAATACCAAAGAATTTGAATATGTCGCTGATTTTGTACATTTTCCTCTTTTGTGATCTCAGAGAACCCCAAAATATATCTTGATCAGATTTTGAAGAAAATTTTCCCAACGAACAAAGAATTTTAATTTGGCTTTATTGGACTTTTAAAATTTATGATATCACGGAACCCTAAATTGAAATTGAATCGTAATTTGAATGAAATCGGAACAATAATGATAACGAATTTCAAAACCTATGGCGCTAACTTTTTAAAATTTTGTTAACAATTTTCTCTGTGGTGATCCCAGCTCAGATCAATGACCTCTCTGAGGATCCCAGGGAACTCAGATATCCCACCCGCAGGGGGCACCCGCGTCGAATGGTCAAATGCTCTGAGGTCGAATGTTTCACATCACTATCCGAGTCGGTACAGCAGTCGGCTAACATATCCTATATGTTACTTGTCTCTGGTAGCGGGGTTGCGAGGCGGTGCGGGTGGTATTATGTTGCCTTGCGTCCCACGTCTGTATCACCCCCGCGACACGTATTTCTATTTTACTTAAAAGTTTAAAAAATATGACTAACCGGTGAAATGTGATGTTACAATTCTTTGTATTTTGGCGAGTATCATGTTTGCATGTTTCTTTAACACATTTACCCATTTTTTTCACTTTAAAAACAGAATTTCGGCCACGAGTTCGCAATGGGCACTCTCAGCGCTTGTGTTCGTTTGACTCGGAGACAAGTAACATATAGGTTTGACTAAAGATGTTACTTGTCTCTGGACTCAAGCGTTTGCTGACGGAACGATGCTATGATCCTACCGGTGCCTACTGTTCTTACTTTGAAACACGCGCTCTTGTTATATGCTATACTCTATCTATATGTTATATACTCTATGCTAAAGAGTTGCTGAAGAAACCTTGAACTTTTACAGAGCGCCATCTATTGACATCATTGTGAAGTTAAAAATACTGAAGCTCATTAAAAATTAAATAATTTGGTTTCCTTATAATATTTTACTTATTTAAGTATTTGTTGTTCAAGTACATACAGAACATAATTCAAATAATTGATCAACTTTCAGGCTCAGCTCAAATATTTTTGGACTCTAATCCTAATTATCTTTAAAATGATATACCGCAACCCATGTAACGCTATAAAAAATATTTTACTTCGCATTCACATCTATGAGAGCCACCCTGAAATAAAGATTTTTATAAGCCATATTTGGCTGGAGGCCATCGGTTTACATATTATATTTAAATTTGAAATAATTACGTTCAGGAATTCAGAAGTTCTAAGGCTCTGACAGACGGACGGACGGACAAGTGCAAATTCACTCAAGTAGACTCAGAGACCTTCGCTTCGCTCGGTCAATAAAATCTCTCTCTCGGATCTGGATAAAATGATATGATCCATGATCCATCAATATGGATCGCGATAAATATTTCCATAGCCTGTATAGTCCCACAAACCTATCTGACCCAGTAACAGCGTCGCTAGCATAAATGAAATAATAAAAAAAATAAAAAAACACGACTGCCCTGCCAAAAAACGAACTAAAAAGTTAAAAATCTAAATTAATGTAGTTAAATTAGAATCTTATTCAAATTTTTATTAAATGATATTTTTTTTGTGAATCACAGGATATTGAACTATAGTGTTAAGTATATATTTTTGGAATCTACTTATCATTTTCTAAATGATGATAATATGGTTATTGGCCTATTACACTGCACTTTTCACAGGGACCCTTACTATTGAATCAGTGTAGTGTAATAAGATTTAGATAGAAAGGGTCCCTAATTTGATCCTTATTGCTGTGTAATAAGCGACGCACCCTTACCACAAGGCCCTTTGGAAAGTGCAGTGTAATAGACCTATCAATCTTATTTTCGATTCTTTTTTCAAATTTAGTCTTGAACGCGGGACTATGGTAACCTCATCAATTTTTTTTTTAATTTTACTAGCCTATGTCACTCGGAATAAGCTAGGGATTCTAACGATACCTCATTTATCAAAATCTTATATAAAAAGTTATTATATTATATAATATATGGTGGAATATACAAACTCACATACATACACGAACCCTGAAAACAATATTATACTCCTTTTTTCAGGCAGTCGTATAATAAAATAAAAACAAACTAAACAGGCATAAAAATTCGTTCCAATTTTGGCCACCGAGTCAGTAGTTGGTGGGACTACATAAAATGTGGGCGGGTAGTGTTCGCCGTAGGTTTCATAATAGTTAGTAATAAAACTCAATAGTTAGTTTTTTACTTAAACATTTTATTGGAAAAAAAATCATCCTAGATTGAAAGGCAACGTGGTATTGTATGTTTTATGTTGTCGGAACATTTAATAACTGTACCTCACTCCAAGCGACGACACGGACCTGATATGATAATAACTATATCCCTATTTAATTCGTCTCTTTAAAATTGATATATAAAATAAAAAAGCATACCTAATTATGTGATGAATTGATAGTACGTAAGAATAAAATAATGTGATGAAAATAATGCGAAATTGGTACGTATTCGATGGTAAGTACAATCTCTTTTAACATAATTCTCGAAAGGGGCGGAAAAGCAATATAAAAGCAGGGCTCAATAATAACGTGGTAGAGTCTTAACGTTTCATAAGTGACACAAGTTGTCCTACATGAAATAAATAAATCATTTCATTTCATTTCATTATCACCAGTCGCATCGCAACGACATTTACATTAAAGATACATTTCTCGTCCCTTTCTCACCTTATTGTTCCGTGCGGATCTTGTATATCGCTTCCCAGTAGATTGCAATTGTTTAAGCATCGTTGATCCAAGTTGGTAACTGGATAGGGTGAATTGGAGTCCCAAATAGCCTTAACTAGTTGACATTCTTGTTGCCTCTCCCTCGGAGAGTCCGATAAGTCGTCTGACCCAGTTTTTTTTATCACTAGCATCAGTTAATTGTACAAAGCCTCCGCAATACAACACCAGTGAGTGTGTTGTATAAATAAGTTTGTTATTTATAGTAGGCGCAAATCAAATAGCTGTCAGATCAAAAATCGTCTCTGAGCTGAGGTGCGAATGCTGTTGCTGTTTATAAAAACTGTCGAAGTCAATGTACATACTACATATGGAGGGTAGACGTAAGGAGTATCATCTCATAAGGGAGAAAAGTTGAAAAAGTGTCCAGTGGTTGCTATAAGTAGAGGTAAGGAGTATCATCTCTTATGGGAGAAGAGTAGAAGTGTCCAGTGGTTGCTATTTAAAGCAACAGTATTTATAACAGTTCAAAAACCTTCCACAGTGGCGCTGGTGTAGGCAAAGGGTATGAATGTAGCAATTGTAGATGAACTGAAGTATGCAGAGTTAAAAAATTTAATATTATTGTCGACTAAAGTAGTTAATTATTGAAAGTTGTTGAAAATTTCAACAACTGACGTTGTACAAAGTAATGATGAATGTTTTCTTGCCTTGTTTATTGTTCTAACCTACTCTAATAATATTTGGCGCTTCCTTTTAAAGGACATTGTTCCGTCCCCATACAAAGTTCGCCTAAGAACCAACAGTCATAAAACATTGATTACTGGGTTCAAATAAATACCTTTTTATACTTGAGAGCAGATTAAAGCTACGGACACTTACAAAAAAATTACTTATTACCAAAAATATTTTTGAGTTTATTTCAGCTTTTACGATCAATCTACTTGAACAAATAAATATCATCTTATTCCTTTGTAATAGAGCTGTAAACAGTATGTAGATAAGACAAGATTCGCCGTAGTTCATCAAAAACATTACAGATGGCGTTATTAATAATGCAGGTATCGTCATCGTTCATCGAGGACTTCACAGATGGCGTTAAAAATATTAAATTATTGTACTTTCAATAGATGGCGTTGCGAAATTCAGAATACTAGCGCACTTAGCACTTTAAGCAGCTTGTATCTTGTTTCTTACGATACGGATCTAGCGCTCAAGCGGTGGTATTGTATATTGTTTTAACCTGTAAGCTATTGAACTATCGTTAATAATCGAGAGTCAGAAACGTATAATAATCAATTGAATACCCATTTATTTATTTTGTAATTAATTTGCAGTGTCTGTTGAATTCTAATATTTGAAATAAAGGTTAAAAAACAAGCTAAGAATTACTGTATATTTCAAACACATGTTGATTCTTAGGCGAATTTGGTCAATGTCCTTTAGCCTGATGCTAATGTGGCGCCCCCAAATTAATGCATTTCGACGGACACTTTTCATATACAGAGATGTTCCTCCTTACCTCTACCCTCCATAATACTACATACTATGCGCGAAAGTATGTTATTGCGACGCGTTTTGCGGTCAACTTCAGACACGAACTGAACGATTGGCGCTAGTCATAGGTATAGTCTCATAAACTTATCTGACCCGGTAACAGCGTCGAAAGTAGATACGAAAAAAAAAGAACTAAAGAGGCACAAAAAATTTGTTCAGATTTTAGCCACCAGACGTGTGATTATGTAAGAATTGCCGATCCAATCGTCAAAGTTCGGCGTCAAAGTAAAGTAAGGCATAACAGCATTGAAATAGAGCTCAATTTCGTGTATCCATTCTCATACGTTTGTGGTATCGTACATACCTAAACGTATAAGAATGGATAGACGAAATTGAGCTCTCACTCAATAATGATATGGTTTATTTTACTTTGACACGGAACATAGACGAATTGATCGACAATTCTTACACAATTGGGGGGCTGGTTTGACGGACTACCCTCTAAAATTCAGTTTTCCAGGGATATGCATAATGTGATATTTGGAGAATTCCGTGTCGCCGGTAGAGGGGTATGCGACGGATGGCACATATTGTTTACGAACACGTACCTACAGAGTACAAACCATTCGAAAATATCATTATTTTTCCACAAGATTTATTCTCAAAAAAAAAAAAGAAACAAAAGTACACGCCACCGCATTTCTTCACATTTATGGAATGCCTTTAATACACTTAAAAATAACATAATACACATCCTATACGCATACATATATAATAGTTATATGATATAGTTTAGAATTTTGTTCACTCTGCATTCAACCGCACAGTGTAAAGGGCGTGGCTCACTGACCAAAGTGGGGGGGGATTTTTACTTTTAGGGGAGTATACTATAGTTGTACTGTTCTTTCTTACGGCGTAGAAAAAGAAAGGTTGAAAATTTGATACAGAATACAGAATGTTCTCAATTCGTTGCATATATTGATAAAAAAAGCGACGAATTGATAACATCCTCCGTTTGAAAGTCGGTTAAAATTAGTTCATTATGTGCCATTATAACTCGTGTTTAATGTCATTGTTCTATGCGAAATGTACTCTGGATGACTTTTTCTTACGCCACCACAAGTTAGCCCTTGACTGCAATCTCACCTGATGGTAAGTGATGATGCAGTCTAAGATGGTAGCGGGCTAACCTGTTAGGGGTATGGCAGTTATATTAAACCCCTAGTCAGTTTCTACAGCGTACTGGAACGCTTAATTGCTCGGCGGTATGTCTTTGCCGGTAGGATGGTAACTAGCCACGGCCGAAGCCTCCCGCCAGACCAGAGATGTGATTATGTAAGAATCGCCGATCCAATCGTAAAAGTTCGGCGTCAAAGTAAAGTAAACCATAACAGCATTGACATAGAGCTCAATTTCGTGTATCCATTCTCATACGTTTATAGTATCGGACATACCTAAACGTATAAGAATGGATACACGAAATTGAGCTCTAATTCAATAATGATATGGTTTATTTTACTTTGACACCGAACTTAAACGATGTGATCGACAATTCTTACACAATTGGGGGGCAGGCCAGAGAGAATTCAGTAATTATAAACTCTCAAATCAAATGAACCCCGCCGGGAATCGAACCCGGGACCTCCCACGTTAAGACAACAGCGCTCAACACTGCGCCAAAAACACTTAAATGTGAAAGCGTCTCGAAATATTCACCAAGCTATTTCATGTCCCTCATATAACACGGTCTTGTCACGGCCCTGTCACGGTCCTGTCACTGTACGGTCGTGTGCGGATAGCCTAATAGATAATGATGAATGATTTACGATCGAAGAGCTATTGGCAGCGAGTCCTATGTACAAAACTATATAACGTTTAATATCATAACATATGGAACACACGAGTTAAAACGAGAACGGAACAGTGTCGAGCCTTAGTAAGAAATAGATTAAAAAAAACAGTGACGTGAAGCTAGAGTAAGGATTACTGAGTCAGGTTACCTATTTACTGACTGTCGTGATGAAAAATGAGCATTAAGATACTTTTACTTACTTAAGTAAGCGCTGCTTTTATGCGTCTATGAGCTGCGCGCCACTGTTACAAATAACACTTTTGCATTATAGTCTAAAGTCTAAACCATTCAGAGGTCATGGTCTAACTACGACCAACCAGTTGGACCACGGGCTTTCGATTGTCCAATAAATTTAAGCCAAGAGTATCCCAATAGCGATCATCGCATTGATTGCAACTATTATTGTGTTAAGAACACCAGGATACTGACTCCCAGACACGCATCATACGTCTAATAAAAGAATCAACAGGACCAACTAGTAATTAAAAAAAAACTACCACATTAAAAAAAATACAGTAAAACGAATCACACCGCATTTTATATAGATATATGACTCACAAGATATGCTCCTTGATAGACGCGGAAATACGCGGTATAAGATACAGTGTATTTTTTGAATACTTGCGATAATACTTCTTTTTTTCTGTAGAATCAAAATGGTATTGGAAAAATAAAAAAAAAACATATAAAATGTAAATAACATGTAATTGTAATTTTCAGGAAAAATTAAATCCTATGTTTATGTACACCGTCCCTTATACCGAGTATAGCACGTAGTTAAAGAATAAAAATCCAAATCACTTACAAATAATATTATATTTAATTAATTATTAATTAAACGAATCTGTGTGCCTTCAACGATTTTGATAATCCTCGAGAGGACCGATGTATACATATTCGGTTATTATCACAGTTTACCAAGCGTACAGTACGGTGACCTAAAACAACGACTGTTATTGCCATGTTGGTGCAAACAGAAACCGGAAGCGAGTTTTTTCGACACGTAACCAACGGTTACCACACTGTACGGTTGCTAAACTGCGTTCACTATAGCACATTATACACTAAAATAAAATTACTATTAAGTAATAATAATCAATATTTACAATTATAGTCCCGAGTACGACGCCCGACGGATTCCATCGTTTTTTTTTTTTGTAAAATGCAAGCACCGTTCTAATATGACCCTTCTCACGTCGTGTATAAGGTTGACAATTCAATTGGCGTGGCGGTTCTATACCTATTCTATGTCGGTCCAATTTGTACCATGAATTAAAACATTTCGAAATTTAAAAATAACGCTTATACTATAATACAATCATAGATAAAATTAATTAAAAAAAAACGCTAGTAAATAAAAAGATTTGACGAACATCCGCTAGGGGCGCTTATCATTCATCCATACAAAACGTTAGATACGTTTATCTTCATAAACTTACCAAGCCTTAGTTAAGTAAAGGTAGCTTCAAAAAAAAAATTGATTGTAACAAATTGGATTGACACAGAATATATCGACAACGCCTGGACGGTGTATGAGAACATGTAAGAACATCGATAATAATCACTACACTATCACCACATCCGGTTCACGGCGGCCTAACGCTCGTTTATTCAATTCATTCGCGGTTACAAATAAACCGAGAAAATGTGTGATCGATTTGTTTTGGCACTAACGTTAAACGCTCTTTGTGGAGCAATAGGGACCTAACTCAAAAAATGATTTTTAATTATTTTTTTAATTCAATTTATTCGCGGTTACAAATAAACCGAGAGAATGTGTGATCGATTTGTTTTGGCACTAACGTTAAACGCACTTTTAGTAGCAATAGGGGCCTAACTCAAAAAATTGATTTAAATTTATTTTTTTAATTCAATTTACTCGCGGTTACAAATAAACCGAGAAAATGTGTGATCGATTTGTTTTGGCACTGTTAAACGCACTTTTAAGAGCAATAGGGGCGTAACGCAAAAAATTGATTTAATTTTTTTTAAATTCAATTTATTCGCGGTTACAAATAAACCGAGAAAATGTGTGATCGATTTGTTTTGGCACTAACGTTAAACGCACTTATAGGAGAAATAGGGGCCTAACTCAAAAGCTCGATTTTTGACTAAATATTAATAAACAGTTAAGTTTATTTCTAGCAATAAGGACGCATAAGTTTAATATTATTACAGTGTAATAGATTTTAACTACAATTTATTAGGGTCAATTGTGTTTTTTAAAGTCGAATAATGCCATTTTTCTTATGTTTGACATACACAAATGTACGTGATTTTGGCAAAATCTTTGTACAGTATATCAAACAAGCATAACAAAATAATTCAAAGGAAGTATTCGAATGTTTTCTTTAACCTATTCCTTTGTAACAATCGCAGTTAGCTCAGTATATAAGTAGTTTTTACAATGCATGCCAAATTAAAATTAAATTAAATCAATATTCGTACACCACACTGGTAGAATACTAGGATCCTCTATTTTTAAGAACATCTATGTACCGTATTCCACAAATAAATAATTTGAAGTTTTGAATTTCGAACCTTTTAGCAAAATAAAATCCCAAGATAAGAAAAAAAAAAAAAAATTAAAATAGTCACATTTTGACTTAGGCCACTATATCCGGTGCGATTTAGTGAGCGAGGTCAGGCCGCGTGGGATCGTCTACAATTATTGCCTTTACCGTGAAAGACTGTAATTGTACGAAACTCGATACAGTATACCGTCGACGACCTCACAGGTCTGCGTTCGAGAGACGACTGCGCATATTTATTATTCAACACATACCCACATATTTACAAAAAAATATTTCTTGTAACGATAGCTTTAACTACAATAGTGTTATTTTTCCTTGATTTCCCATTTTATTTAATATAAAACATCACAGGAGACCGAAGAGCTGGCAGCTACCTCGGACAAAGAATTAGCCTAGCTATTCAAAGGGGGAACGCTGCCAGCATCTTCGGAACCTTGCCTAAAGGGACTCCTTTTAATAATATTTTTTAGTTATTATATTATATTTTAAGGCTTTAAATATTATTAAGTTTCCTTTTATTTCTTTGTGTGCTTATAAAAGTATATTACTGTTCTTCACAAGAAAAAAAAAAAAAATTATATAAATTATTTAATAACAGATAATGGTTCTACTGTATGACATACAATTAATCCCGGAGACGAAAAAAAAAAGCTCTAGTTAGGCTTAGCCCTTTTCGCTGTTTCTGTTTTTGCTGAAGAAAAGTTTAAATTTCTTACAAATATGGGGGTATGTGTGATGTATTTGATACAATATATAAAAATATATTATTACA